>SJYA01001300.1:432833-479129 GCA_006410615.1 Neotragus moschatus | reverse complement strand
CCCCCCAGCTACTATTGGAGCTTAACTGAAGAATACAATAATAAAAATGGAGAAAATGGGATTGAATTTCCTTCCTCTAAAAGGATAGAGTACCAAGGTGTTTAGATAGCATGCCTATATGTACATGTGTGTTTCCACCCAGGCCCTCTCCATGGGCTCAGGCAATTCCATGGTTAGGCACAGGCTGGTTACTTGAAGTAGTAGCTGACTAAGGGTATGGTCCTCCATTTGGATGTCTGAGTAATCAAGTTTACTTGTTTAGTGTAAGCATTGAAAAACTCATTCTTGTCAACCAAATGCCTATTATATATATAGTACCACCTCAACACAGTGGAAGATAATAATTTAGTAAATATTCAGTACAAGACCATACCAGGCTACAATACCAGACAAAAAATTTTTTTTAATAATTTAAAATTTCCAATTTGCTTACCTGTTAGAGTGCTGTAGTATACAGTGGTCTTCACAGGGTTTTCCTTTGACATCTAGAAGAAATGAATGAGTCTACGGCTCTTGAGTCAGTATTTACTGCCACTGTGTGGTACTTTCTTTGGTTCATAAACATAGTTAATTGTGAAGACTAGATACATATGTCACTGGTATCCCCTCATTACTAAAAAAAGATACACTTAAAGGCATCCTATAAAGAAGTTAAAGAAATCTGGACCAGATGGAATCATTCGTTCAGTGTCAAAGTGATGTTAATTCTTTGCTCCATTTTGTTTTATCCTCACTTTAAAATGATTATANGTAGATCAGATGTGGGCGGAGAGAGAGATGAATTGAGGATCATCCCAGGGTACGGGCCTATAGAATGGAATACAATGGAAGCATTTTTGTCTGTACAACACGGGAAATTTGCCTGAGCTGACCTCCTAGAATAGATGAAAGTCATACTCTGCTTGCCATTGCTTTTCTCATCCATAAGTTATTTCATGTAACTCATACTTTGTCTCAGCCCTTCACTGGAGGGAGTTTGCGTTCTGTACTGCAGGGCAGGGTCATTGAGAATGAACCTTGTTAGGCTGCTGTGTTTCCCTGCTGTGCCAGTTGTGGCATTAGCACCTTTCTGACTTAGCTTGCGCTGGAAGGTGATGAAAGCTGCCCAGGTGGTCACTGGTCCCAGCGCCACAGAACTGGCTTCTGTCTTCAAGGCTTTGAGGACTAGGATGCAAGTGGCACCTGAAACCTTTCTTCCTTCCGTGCTGCGGAACGGGGCGCTTAGCCATGTTTCATCATGGCTGCTGGCTTATCTCCTCCAGCTGTTCCTGGCCCACCTTCCTCTCATCTTCTTCGTCCTGTGCACCGTTGCAAAGCTTACACAGTAAATAACACGCTACTCTCCCGAATTTAGACAAACATTTATTTCTGTGTTTAATTACCTGATCGATTCCTTAGTTTAATATTTTTAGGGTCTAGATCTGCAGCTCTTTCTCTATTGCTGTGCTTAGAGGCCACTTTCTAATGCCCAAGAAGGATTTTGTTTTGTTTTAGGTTGAGGATTTCTGGGTCTAAGGGCCCATCGAATAGGGTTCCTAAGGAGTCTGTCAAACTCATTTTCAAGTAGCTTAAACCTATATAAAAGATTTAGTTTTAATAGCCTGAGGCTGGTTAGATTCTAGATCATTTAAGGCCCCCAGTAACATCTGTGTTTTTCCCTCTCTCGAGCACGAATCTGCTTTGCCCTGGGATGACCATAGACCGCATGTTACCTGGCGTGGTGATGGGCAGTTTTTTGCTGTGAGTGTTGTTTGTCCAGAGACAGGTATGGAAATAAATTGCTGCAGTTAAATAAAACTTTTAAAAATCTTACTTAGTTCAGGGAGTTTTTCTGCCTTTTGCTCTAAGGGATTACTTTCATTGCACATGACGTAACAGTGTGCTGCTTTAGGTGCTAAATGCATAAAGAACTAAGTATTAGAAGAGTTCTTTGAGGCTGTTTGGTCCAGCCGCCTACATGTTAGATACAACTTTTTAGCAAGATTAATCTGGTTGGCTTTGTAAAACCATGACAGTTTTTATTAAGAAGGAAGACGTTTGGAAGTTCTGACTTGACAGATTTATCACAGTGCTCCGGATTTTGCAGTTGTCATTTCTTCCCCCTCTTTCCACCGCACAGGGGCTCGAAAGGTCAGAGTGTGGAGCCGGGAGTTCGCTTTACAATCAACCAGTGAGCCCGTGGCCGGACTGGGACCTGCTCTGGCTTGGAAGTGAGTGAGAGAAGGAGCCTTGTAACTTCCTCCCCAGAGAGAACGAGGGTAGGGGTGGTGGTACCTATTGAATGTAGGTATTTATAAATCACAAGAGGATAATTACTTGTTCTCATTTGACTATCAGCCTGTGTCTTTCTTAGTTTTCTGAAGTCTGAATGTGGTTTGAGTAGTAGATTCTGAGTTTCACAGACCTGGTCATTGCAAGGCGTGTCCACACGTTTTGTAGCTGTAGGCAGGGCCTACAGGAATCCACTGTGTAAAACAGAAAGTGGTACTCAGAAGGGAAATCGCAGTCTGCAAAGTTCAGTGGGGCAGCATAGCTTTGGTGAAGACTAGGAAAGGGACTTCTATTCCCTGCACAAGCTCCCACAGTAAGGGAACCTGTTTGCTGAGGAACAGGCAGGCTGGATTTGGACCCAATTCACCTGTTGGCCCAGTACCCTTTTGCAGGTCACACCTTCTAGTCATACTTGGCTATCCTGATTATAGATAGAAGTAGCAGCTTCTGTCTCAGAAGTGTCTGTTATAGGCAAAATCTAGGTCTCTAGGTTTTAAACATCTGTTTCCTACCAGTGTTTGAGTGGCAAGTGGATGATAATGCAAAGAGAGAGATGTATTTAAATTAAAATTCTAGAGACAGATAAAAAGAAGGTGCAGCGATCAAGCTATTTTCAGTAGATTGAGAAGTCTTTAAGACTACTTACCTGAGCATTACTGAATGCATGGACTGTTACTGAATACATGGAATATTACATGGAATATTACTGAAGACATGTAATTGAAGGAGACGTAGGTTGTGGCTTTATTGGTCTTTATACTGGGAATGGTTTAAATAGTTTATTGGTATTTTTCAAAAGTCAGCCAAGTGCAGTCTAAATCTGTGATGCTTTGTGGGCAAATTGAATCTTTGGGTGGACAAATCAGGAAAAGTCACTGCCTCTTCTGGGCAGATTTAGTTCCAAACTAGGGTGACTACTTGCCAGGAAATACAGAATTTAAAACTTCCTTGGATGGAGGCTTCTTGTTTTTGTGGAAAAAAGTTGTTCCTTTGAATTTCATCTTGTTCTTCGCCAGCAGGGTGAGCTTCTGGATGTTCTGACACTCTGGGTTTGCTTTTAGGCCCTCAGGCAGTTTGATTGCGTCTACGCAAGATAAACCCAACCAACAGGATGTTGTTTTTTTTGAGAAAAATGGACTTCTCCATGGACAGTTTACACTTCCTTTCTTCAAAGATGAGGTTAAGGTAGGTGCCTTAGTTCTTTCACCATCAAATCTAGAGGACTGTCCACAGCTATAGAGAAAGTTTGTCTGATATGGGTGTGTAAACAGAAGCCCTGGAATAGATAATAACAAAAACAGTGACTACCTATGACTGAATTTTTTTTTCTGCAAAACAGAAGTTTTTTTTCTTAAGGAGGTTTTGCAGAGGAAAAAATGGCATTCTTTCCTCACACTAGATAAAAACACAGAAAAGAAATAGAACTTCTAGTTTTTATTGTTTATTTTGACAAAAGCATAATTCTTCCAGTGATAAAGATACTTGTCATTTATAACATTTAATCTTTAAGATTGTGTACCATTTGGATCTTTGCGGGGTCAGAAACAAATCATGATTATAATTATGTAAAAAAAATTTTAAATATAATAAAGATTGAGAGAAGTGTTTAATGAGCTCCCATGTACCTCTTACTTACTTTCATCAGATATATACCAGCATTTTGCAAAATTATTGTCATCTGTTCTTTACTCTGGCCTACATACATACACACACACACAGAGACACACTTTGTAGAAATTCCCTAGGATTTTAATTCTAGAAATCATATTGTCAATATTCATTTCTCTAACAGTTAACATTTTTCGTTATGTAACCACAATTCCATTATCACACCTTACAAATAAGGTAATAATTTCTTTATAGTATCCAGTACCTAGTTTGTAATCACATTTCCCTGATTGTCTAAAAATATCACCCTGCATTTGGTTAAGTATTTAACTGCGTTTTTTTAAATGTCCTTTACATGTGATCACAGATTTGTTTAATAACTCCATAGGTTAATAATTTACAGCTAGGGATCGACTCAACATGTGGAATTATTGGACTTGTGAGAGTAGAAAATTTAGCTCTTATAAAGATTTTGAGATAAATATTTAGTTAAAGGCCAGTGACAGGTCTTTTTTCCCTCCTAGGTTAATGGCCTTTTCTGGAATGCAGATTCCACTGTGCTAGCAGTTTGGCTGGAAGAACTTCAGAGGGAAGAAAATTCATCTCTAAAAACCTATGGTAAGACAGCACCGATACCTCAGCCTTCTGCCCCGTAGAGTGTAGTTGAAAGTAGTAGGCTGTGGAGTTTCCTTTGTCCCTTCCACTTGGTCCTGTAATGGATCAAAGCCAGCTAAGCAGGGAGGTGGAGATGAGGGAGTGCTTATGGAATTTTCATGGGATGATTTCAGTTATGTATCAGGCAGAGTTCCCTAAAGAAATAGAATCAGGGTAGGCTGACTGTTCGGAAAATTAGTGAAGAGTTGATGTTGCAGTCTTGAGTCTAGAATCTGTGAGACAAGACAATCAAAATATTCATTTCTGTATGGTGTTGGTGGTGGTTTAGTCACTAAGTCCTGTCCAACTCTTGTGACCCCATGGACTGTAGCCTGCCAGGCTCCTCTGTTCATGGGATTCTCCAGGCGAGAACACTGGAGTGGGTTGCCATTCCCTTCTCCAGGGGATCTTCCTAACAGAGGAACTGAACCCAGGTCTCCTGCGTTGCACGCAGATTCTGTACCGACTGAACTATCCTTTATGATGCTATCATCTGTTTAATGAAAGTTGGCTGTGGCGTGATTAGGTGTTTGTTTTTTTCCCCCCAGCTTTATTGAGATCTAATTGACATGTAACTGGTACATTCAGGAGGTATAATGTGATGATTTGATACATGTATGTACAGTGAAATGTTTACAACAATAGGTTGATTAACTCAATCTTCATTTAATAGAATTATCATTTTTTGTTGTTGTTATGGTGAGGCCCTCTGAAATCTACTCTCATAGCAACTTTCAAGTATACAATACAGTATTATTAGCTGTAGTCCCCAGACTATACATTAGATCCTTGGGACTTGTAACAGAAGGTTTATACTCTTTGACCAGCTTCTTCCTGCACCCTGCATGTTTAGATCTTGTTCTTTTAAGAGATGTTGAAAAGGGTAATTACATATAATCTCCCATGGATTTAACTGCATGCAACACAGCTAGAAGAAAGTAATAAACATATTAAGCATAACGCAGCGTAATGGTGCTAGCCTAGTGCTCTTGGGCTGGGCATTTTAATCTAATGGCCAGATTTTCTTTCTCAGTCTTTACGAAAACACAGCTCACTGAGGCCCTGTCCTGCTTTGGTAGATTTCCATCCTAACAATCATAACGTGTGAAGGCAGAGGGAAAAATGAACGTGTGTGCTTCTGGCCTTACTCACGCTTGACATTTTATCCTCGTGAAAAGCTGTGCTTTTCACAGTTTTTTAATGTTCACTTCGCTGGTCTTTTAATATTTATTTTTATCTGGTTGACTCTGCCACGTCTTGGTTGTGGCATGTGGACCCTAGTTCTCTGATCAGGCATCAAACTCGGGCTCCCTGCATTGGGAGCACAGAGTCTTAGCCACTGGGCCTCCAGGGAAGTCCTGCTTTAACAAGGATTGTTAATATTATCATCTTAATGAAGAGGCTGCACAGAAACGGTCATTTGAAAAAGAAAAGTGCCTCCCCATCCCTCTCTAGCAAGTGGTGCGAAGTCTGGCCCCCTGCCCTCTGCCTCTGACGGCCTTCGTTTTGTTTCCCCTTGCAGTTCAGCTCTGGACTGTTGGAAACTATCACTGGTATCTCAAGCAAAGTCTGCCCTTCGACACTTGTGGGAAGAGCAAGATCGTGTCTCTGCTGTGGGACCCGGTCAGCCCATACCGGCTGCACGTTCTCTGTCAAGGCTGGCATTACCTCTGCTATGACTGGCACTGGACGACTGACCGGAGCTCGGGAGATAATTTGAGTGACATGGCAAATGTGGCTGTTATTGATGGAAGTAAGGAGCTGAAGAGTGTCTGTGGGCCCGCGAGGGGCCTGAGCCGGGGACCTGCAGATGTGGTGGTTTGCCTGGAACTGGGAGGTTTTTGTTCAGTTGATTATTCTGGTTGTTCGCTTTGTTTTCACTTGTCCTTTTGGTTTGGATTGAATGGGAACATCCTTCGGTGAGGCGTGTACTCCCCTGAGAACCATAGTCTCTCCTCTTGACCTGCCTCCCCCAACTCTTTTCTACTGCAACCATGACCTTTACATATTTACTTGTCGGGACTTTGAAGACATTGACATTTCTGACCCCGGGTCAAGAGGAAGACCGCAGTAGGCTTGTGGCATTGCTGTGTCAGCCTCGTTTTCGTGCCCTGACACAGAGCTACCTTGACCCTCACAGCACTCTGTTACGTTGCTTTGTTTTTTTGGTATATGCTCGTTAATTACATACCTTTCCAGGATGTTCAGTTCAAGTCTTGGACGTCTACCTAGTTCAAGGATGGGTTTGGTGTTTTTTAATTAGGTTGAGGGTTTGTTTACTGAGGGGGGAAGAAACGGGAAAGCCGTAATCCCCTGAACAGACAGTTCATTTATTGCTGATGACATAAAGGAAAGCTTGCTTCTAAGATTGTAATGTGAGTTGGTGTGCCAGTTATGTTCTATGTAGTAGTCACGATACTGGTTTTGCAGTCATACGTTCTGAGTGGAGGACTTAAGCAGATACGCCTTGTACCAGACCCATGTGCAGGGAAGTGCTTTAAGGATTTTGGTTTAGTCTGGCTTGGTTGCAGGCCCAGGGATAAAGCTAGAACTCTGACCTTTTGACCTGCTTGCCCTAGTCCCTGGCACCTGACTCTCCAGGCCCAGAGATGGGACTGCTGGAGGCCTGGAGGTAGCCAGGCCTATCATCAGGGTCTGATCATAGCCAGATACAGACAGAGCCCAGTTACTTGCTTTTCTCCCCTCCAGTGTATTTAAGCTGCTGCTGCTAAGTCGCTTCAGTCGTGTCTGACTCTGTGCGACCCCATAGACGGCATCCCACCAGGCTCCCCCGTCCCTGGGATTCTCCAGGCAAGAACACTGGAGTGGGTTGCCATTTCCTTCTCCAGTGCATGAAAATGAAAAATGAAAGTGAAGTCGCTCAGTCGTGTCCGACTCTTAGTGAGTCCTACCATGGACTGCAGCCTCTCAGGCTTCTCCGTCCATGGGATTTTCCGGGCAAGAGTACTGGAGTGGGTGCCATCACCTTCTCTGGTATTTAAGCTAATTCATTATAAAAACAGCAATGGTTGCTTTTAAAAATGGCCGCCTTTTGGATTTTGAGCATGCATGCATCTAACCCTCTTCTCTCTTGCTCCCAGACCGGGTGCTGGTGACGGTCTTCCGGCAGAGTGTGGTTCCGCCTCCAATGTGCACCTACCGGCTACAGCTCCCACACTTTGTAAATCAGGTCATGTTCTCGGCATGCCCTGAAAAGAGTAACGACCTCGCTGTCCTAGATGCCAGGAACCAGATTTCTGTTTATAAATGTGGTATGTTCAGAAACTCTTATCAGGATGTTCTGAATCACATCCCTCCTACACAGAAGCAAATTTTAGTTTGGTGTTGCCTTTTCTCTAGGGCTTCCAAAAATTTTGAAGTTTATAGTTAATATCATATTATTGTGCTGTTTGACCTATAGGGTTTTGGGGGGGCAGGGATTCAGTCCTACTCTGGCTGAGAAGAACAGTTCCTTTTGCTTTATTTAAGTTGAAGGGTTAGTTATTTAAGAATAGTACTCAGCTCTAGAAATAACGTACTGTCTCATTACATCCTTAACATGTTCTACGGTTTTCATTGCCATTGCACACGTTTTCAGTTGCTCTCACAGCTTTCCTAGGAACTGTGTCAGAGTGGGGTTTTCCAGTTTTATAGACGAGGGAACAGAATGCCGGAGGGTTTGAAGTTTGCTTGAGCAAAAAGGGGCAAGAACCTCAACTTAGGTATTTCAGTTTCTAGTCTGGTTGTCCTTCCACTGTCCACTGCTGTTTCTAGTCGCTTTCCTGATATGCTGGAAAAACCTGGAATTTGTGAATTCTATGTTGTGTCATGAGTTACACTGGCCCATGGCTGTGGTAACCTTGTTTTCAAATAAGTTTTGAATTCTTAGCCTGAAAGGTGCAGAAATTTAAGAAAGAGTTGGAGATGTGGTTATTTTCTAGATTACTTTATTTGTGAAGTGAATTACCTTCTAGAACCCCACTAACATGCAGGACCTCATGTCATTAATATCAGGAAAAATGTTTGTAGTTTACTATGACAATATTTGCTTTTTTTTCCCCTAGGTGATAGTCCAAGTGTAGACTCTACAGTGAAACTGGGAGCTGTGGGTGGAAATGGATTTAAAATTTCCCTTAGAATGCCTCATCTGGACAAAAGATACAAGTAGGTTGCTGTTAGTTATCTTGGACCTCTGGAAACAGGAGCACCCAGCCTCTGTCCTAAACTCAGCCAACTATTACTGTCTTATCCTGTGCTTATTGCTCAGTGGAATAAGAAATAGATACAATGCCTGGGCCCTGGTTTTTCATCTTGGTGGGGGATGTCAGTTATCTGAACATCATGTATGCTGATAGGTGATGGTGGAGTGTAAGTCTTAAGCTGACTTAGAAACCATTCCCCCGGCAACGCTTGGGGAGTTTTCTCCGAGGAAAATCCCACAGGAAAGATGGAGATGAAGATGATGGAGCAGAGTACGTTTGCTTTCACAGATGCGGAGTCCCACACTGTTAGCGTGTGGTGACTTCACAGTGTCTACTCTGCTCATCCTACAGTGGAACTTTCGGTTGCTATGTTTTGAGGCTCTTGGGTTGGAAATCAGGAGGCATGTTTCCATTGAAACTATAAACAGTTGGATATAGGAATTATGANCGTTTGCTTTCACAGATGCGGAGTCCCACACTGTTAGCGTGTGGTGACTTCACAGTGTCTACTCTGCTCATCCTACAGTGGAACTTTCGGTTGCTATGTTTTGAGGCTCTTGGGTTGGAAATCAGGAGGCATGTTTCCATTGAAACTATAAACAGTTGGATATAGGAATTATGAGTTTACGTCTGTGAAAATCCAGAATTTGATTCTGTTTAATACGTCCATGTTCTTAACTACTGTACTACTTTGTCTCCCTAGGGAGCATTTATTCCTAAATTAATGGGGAATAATGAGTTGAACAGATAACTGAATTTAATACTTAATATTTAATTCTTAAATATATGCATTATATTTAATAAGTGAATGTGTTTCCAACCTCTGTATGATTTGGGAGCTGACTGTATAATGCTTAGTAGTTTTCAAAGAACATGTACATGGATTTCATTTCACAGACTAGAAAGAGATAGAGGACAGATTTAAGACAAACTCGAAAGTGCAAGGCAATTGAGAATATGGTTACATTTTTTTAAATTATAAGGAGGATAGCTCTAAGTCATTTAGAGGAGATTTCATGAAGGGCATGAATTACCTTTTTAAAATTTATTTATTTTTAAACTTTTTATTTTGTATTGGGCTACACTTAACAATGTTGTGATAGTTCCAGGTGAACAGCGAAGGGACTCAGTCATACATACGCATGTATTCAATGAATACTGACCTTGAATCCTGAAAAAGAGATAGGTTGAGGATTGCCAGAGAAGTATGGAGGCTGTCAGGTGTGGCGGGCAGAAGAGTATCGTGAGAACAGAGGTGGGGATGCTCCTGCGTGGGGCTGAATTGCAGTGGAGTGACTGAGTCCAGGAAGAGCTGACCTAGTAGGAAGATCAGGCTGGTAACCGAGCTTCTTCAGTGAGCACCCAGACCTGCTGCTTGAGCGGAATGGCAGAAAGTAGCCATCATGAGTTCCCGTGTGAAGTAGCAAAAACAAGGCCCTCCACCAGTGTTTAAATGCTACAGGAGGAAGGCATTAGTGGCAGAGGAATCATCTCTTAAGCTAATTAGTCATCTTGCTATGAGATGCTTAGGAAAGGAGGCATTCAACTGAAACCTAAATATCTACAGAATATTTGAATGCTGGTAAGTGGTGACAGTGAAAACCTGCTGGAGTTCATTCGTGTAGGGCCTAGTACAGGCAATTTTTCTTGTGTAGTCATTTTCTTAAAGTGGTTTCTTCAGATCTAAAAATCTCAGAGTGTAAGAAACTTAATTTTAAATAGCANTGGAAGCAATGGCTAGACACAGAGGAGTGTGCATCTGCTCACTTAACAAAGGCTGAGAAACTGATGACGTTAATCAGGGAGTAATGTGGCGTGCTTCCCGGTTGGGAAGGTTATTCTGGCTGCCCGGTGGGACTGTGTTGAAAGGGACGAGAGTGGAAGTGACTGTTGGAGTAGAGGCAGTGAGGAGTGAAAGGTGATATATTTGAGATGTGTAGGAGACAGAAATGTCAAGGTTTCTGATGGGTTGGATGACATTAGACCACTTTGCCCTGGACCAACCACATCTTAGGCATCTTGAGTCCCAATTATAGGGACTTAAATGTGAAATCATAGGACAGTAGAACCAGATAACAGAAAAAATTTGGTTTCACTAGCTTGGTAAGTTGTTTGGTTAGTTGCTAAGTTGAGTTTGACTGTCTTGAGAATCAATAGACTGTAGCCCACCAGGCTCCTCTGTCCATGGGAGTTCCCAGGCTAGAATATTGGAGTGGGTTGCCATTTCTTTCTCCAGGGGATCTTCCCAACCCAGGGATCAAACCCACGAGTCCTATATTGCAGGAGGAGTCTTGACCACTGAGTTACCAGGGAAGCCCCAGTTTGGTTAGAATCGTTGGTGATTTCATATTTTATTTCTTTGCAGGAATGTATCCTTGGTCTGACTGACAGATGTCGCTTTTTCATCAATGACACTGAGGTAACACGGCTTGTTTTGATGCTGGATCTTTTTCCATCTTGATTGCAAGTAATATAACTAACTCTCCCCCTTGCCTCCCCCACCTATTGTAGGTTGCGTCAAATATCACATCGTTTGCTGTATACGATGAGTTTTTATTGGTGACGACTCATTCTCATATCTGCCAGTGCTTTTGCCTGAGAGATGCTTCATTGAAAAGTAAGTTTTCAGTGTAGAAGATAGAAGATAGTCTCTCTTCTAATATCATTTGTCCTCTGAAGTCTCCATGACTTTTACGTTTGTCATATAGTTTTGGCTTTTTATCCTGGAGTGCTAGACTGGAGAAAGTGTCAAGTTCATCTACTTAGCCTCTTATTTCAATATCTCAGTTAAATCACTCCACGCCAAGTATCAAAGAGTGGGAGGTCCTTCCTTAAAGCAGCATACCCTGAGATAAAATTTTTCAGGAAATTTCTTAACATAACTCATATTTTACTTTGAATTACTGTGTATACGGCAAACTGGCAATATCCTCAGCCACCTTTGTGGCCTCCCTCCGTTGTACGTCTGCAGGACTCTATCTTGGGGTTTGTAGGAAGTTGGCTGCAGGTTTCCCTCGATTCCTTGTGCCCCTCCCCTGTGCTTAAGAAAGAAGTAGCCCGCTAGTTTCCTTTGCTTCTAACTTGGAAGTGGACTCTTTCACTGATGTGATTGTAGTGCACTGATAAAGCTAAGACATAGAGAAACTGCCCGGTCCTCCCACTGGTTTCCATGTCAGTTGAGAAGCTGTTTGTGTATCATGCCTGTGGGCTCTGTAAGAGAGGGCGAGATCCTGGGATGAACTTGGTTATCCGAAAGGCTGATGGTCTTGGAGGCTGAGTGACAGGGCAGTCCGGCCTCATTGTTAATGGCCTCCTTCTCCTTCGGGTAACATGCCATTTCAGCTGCAGTTAATGGAGAGTAGCTTGTCGTGACAGTGACTCTCAAGGCTTGGTCTGTGGTGTCTTAGCATTGCAGGCAGGTCTGAGCAGCAGCCACGTGCCTAATGGCGAGTCTCTGCGGAAGGTGGAGAGGGGCTCACGCATCGTCACTGTTGTGCCTCAAGACACAAAGCTTATATTACAGGTACATTGATTTTTTAGGCTGTGTTGCTGATTGTCATTTGGCAGTAAATACCAGACAGTGCTTGTGGATTATATTTTATCATTTGTATTAATTTATTATAAGCCTTTACTTGCTAAGTTCTCTATTAGCATTATACAAAGTAGTGTTAAAACAGGCTCTTCCCAGTAAGGCTAAGAGGGAAACCTCTTAAAAGTCAAAGTAAATTTTGAGCACAACTAGATTTTGCCAAAAGTGTGCTCATTTTACAGTGCTGTGTTAATTCTCGAAGAAGAGTTAGGTAAAGTTGTTTATCATGAGTATTTAAATTGTTTTCTGTTTAATTAAACATGTTATTGATTTGATTTATTTAAGATGCCAAGGGGAAACTTAGAAGTTGTTCATCATCGAGCCCTGGTTTTAGCTCAGATTCGAAAGTGGTTGGACAAGTAAGTACCATATATATGATTAGTTAGCCTGTTGTTATGACTTATGTGTGAAGGCAGCAAGTATTAAGATTTTTTAAACTTAAAAAGTATTTAAATAATTCATTACAGATATCTTCAATCAGATTCTCAGAGGCTTTCATGTTTCGGCACTTAGATTCTTAAATTGTATAGTGTAGAAGACATTCCTAGCAGAAGGAATGATGAGGCTCATGGTATGAAACAGCTTCCTAGCCCAAGGGGATCCATATGGGCTTTAGATGGCCTGTGAACCCAGGGCAATTTTACGCCATCCTGTATCTGTATTTATCTGGGCAGAAGGTCCAAGGCTTTCAGCAAACTTATAAAAAAAAGACCTATGACCCCAAAATACCTGAGCCACTGTTGTGAAGAAAATGATCCATTGTTTGCATCTTTGAATTTGGGGGAAAGTTTATATTGGAAAGATAGATGTTTACTAACATTTTGTTAAAAGAGAAGGTAGCCCTGAGTTCGATAAAGATTTTCTTGTGTGAGTGTGTGGGGTCAAGTCCTCAGATGGCCTTGATGACTAAGTCGTCACACCATTTAGGAAGGTAAATGAACCTGGTGCCTGATTTTTTTTTCATTCTATGATTTCAGAGCAGAAATCCAGTAGTATTTGGGCTGTAGTCTTAATTTTAACTGATTTCTATCCTTATGAAAATGTGCTGAGTCCAAGGAGCTGAGTTTTTGTGAAATGTCCCCTCTCTTCATTTTCCGTCTCTCCCCAGACTTATGTTTAAAGAAGCATTTGAATGCATGAGAAAACTGAGAATTAATCTCAATCTGATTCACGATCACAACCCTAAGGTAACATTCTAAATCCGATATTTATCATAGTGTACTTTAGCTTGAATTAATATGATCTGAACTAAGATGTTTTGTTCTTTTTTTTATTCTTTTTTTGGGTAGGTGTTTCTTGAAAATGTGGAAACCTTCATAAGACAGATAGACTCTGTGAATCATATTAATTTATTTTTCACAGAATTGAAGTAAGTATTTTGAATAATTCATGAGTATCATATCCATAATTTTCTCTTTTCTGATTAAGGAAATCAAACAGATAAATAGAGGAGAAGTTTGCTTTCAATATAGTATTTTAAATCTCTTAACTCTTAGATGCCACATGTACTGGATTTTTACTCTTTTCCCTTCTTTTTAAATCTGAGACTTTAAAACACGTCATGAAAATTAATCGTTGACTTTACTTTTAGGTATACATATAAAAACTATAAAAACATATAAAAATAATTGAAATAAATGGCTTCTTCTGCAGTGACTTTTATCTAAGTTTTTAAGTGAAAAATTTTGGACATGTAAGAAAGTTGAGAGAGTTGTCCAGCGAGCATGCTGTACCATCACCTAGATTCTGCAGTTTATATTTTCCTTTATTTGCTTTATCACTATCTACCATCTGTCCATCCACCATTCATCTTATTTTAAACAAATTTCAAGGTAATTGTAGACATAAATCCACTTTGCCTGTCAGTACTTCACCTTGTGTAACATTAACCTAGAGTATATTCTTTGTGTACAGGGTCCCACCCCCTCCAAGTCAGATTGATCTATAGTAAAATACACAGATTATAAGTGTACCATTCACTGAGTTTTGACAAATGTATGCTTCCGTGTAGTCCTGGTCCCTATCAAGGTAGAGAACATTTCCTTCTCAGAAAGTTCCTCCAGATCCCTTCCCATTTATTCTTTCCCCACCCTTTGGCAACTGCTTATTTGAGTTCTTCACTGAAGATGAATTTTGCCTGTTCAGGAACTTCATAGAAATGGATTGTATACCATAGTATTGACTTTTCTGTGTAAATAAAGCTGCTTTCATTCAGCGTGTTATCTGGAGATTCATCCCATGTTTTCACATGTATCACTAGTTTATTCTTTTTTATTGCAAAGTAGTATGCCATGAAAAAGAGAGAAAGTGAAAGTGTTAGTCACTCAATCATGTCCAGCTCTTTGTGACCCCATGGACTGTAGCCCACTGGGCTACTCTCTCCATGGAATTCTCCAGGCAACAATATTAGAGTGGGTTGCCAATTCCCTTCTCTAGGGATCTTCCCCACCCAGGGATCAAACCTGAGTCTTCTGCATTGCAGGCAGACTCTTTACCATCTGAGCCACCAGGGAAGCACAGTGCACCATAGTATAAATATGTTACAGCTTCTTTCTTCATTCTTCTGTGAGTGGACCCCTGTACTAGACCCAGTTTGGGGCCATATTAATGTAACATCTATAAGCATTACCATTTGAGTCTTCTGTGGATATGTTTCATTTCTCAGTTTTTCCACTTTTCACTATATATGACTATTTTTAGAATTAACTGCCTTCCAAAAGCCTTTTTTTTTTTTTTCTATTTTATTTTGTTATTTTTTCTTTATTATCTTATCACCACTCCAACATACATGTTAGTAGTTTGGTAGCTGGGACATATGTTTGGTTTGTGACCTTTTAATACACACTTATTCTTAGGGAAGAAGATGTTACAAAGACCATGTATCCTCCGCCAGTTCCCAGCACTGTTCCACGGTCCAGCGATTGTGATGAGAAAAAAGTAGACCTCATCTGCGATGCTATGAGAGCAGCCATGGAGAACATAAACCCTTGCAAGTACGTGTGCTGTCGTGAGCTGGCATCTTTTGAATATCAGAAGGGGCTAGACGTTTTTCTTCAGCTTGTTCCCTGCTCTTACTGTGCTGTCGTTCGCATACCACTGCAGGTACTGCCTGTCAATACTCACCTCTCACGTGAAGAAAACTACCCCAGAGCTGGAGACGGCGCTGCAGAAGGTACACGAACTTCAAGGTAGAGACATGCTGACAGTCTGTGTGTATCGGGGCCCCAACTGACATCGGGTCTTCAATCTTTGGGAGATAGCCCTGGCCAGGACCAGCACCACATCACCAGCTCAGACTGTGGCCTTTTGGTCTCCACTTTAAAACCTGGGTCGGTTTCTTTTGGTGCTGCCCTGCAAAGCACGTACAAAATCGTCCAAGGACTGTTTCCCGTCTGGTGTCCCCTTCTGTCAGGAAGATGTGTAACTGTCTCTTTTTGGTTATGCTGCTAGGTGTGCGGGCTGTTCCCCCCAAATGATTTTGTTCTCTTGTCTCCTCACACACCGATAGGAAATGCTGCACCAGTCCCTGACGCTGTGAGTGCCGAGGAGGCCCTGAAGTATTTGCTGCTTCTGGTAGATGTTAATGAATTATATGACCATTCTCTTGGGACCTATGACTTTGATTTGGTCCTCATGGTAGCTGAGAAGTCACAGAAGGTAGGTGGAGTTACTCCTTCGACATAGTTAGCATTTTTGTTGATGGGAACATGAGAGTGTGAAGCAGTGCTCCTGACGTGCAGGGTTTAGGCTGAAATTAAAACTGTGAGTACAGGCCTCCAGGCAGATCTGCCAATCTCCAGGGTCCATACTTAAAGTTCATTCTCTATCACTGTTCTGGGCTTATCAGAGTGTTTTGATTGCTGGATTGAACAATTGAAATAAAGCTATTTGATTGTTTTCAAGCTTACAAGCAAAAATGGGAACAAATTCTGCTCTTATAAAGGAAATACAGCAGGTGATTTATAGTCCAGCTTTATCATGCAGCATCTTTTTCCATTGGAAAGTGGGAACCTGGAGAATAGAAGGGTTCGAGGCCTCTTTGTCTCACCTTGCCATGCTATCGTCCAAAAGTTTGAGCATGTCTGGTTTTGCACATTTTTTATCTGTTTCTTTTTATTTTTTTTTTTTGCACCCTCAGTTTCAGCCCCTGTCATTCCTTTCTTTGCTTTTGCCAGAATGACATTCCCAAAGAGGAAAATTTGATCCCCATTCCTCTGCTTATAATCCTTCATGGGCTCCGCCTTGCCCTTAGGAAGAAGTTCAGAGGCTCTGTGCTTAAAATCTCTTCCGTGATCTGGTATTTGTGAATCTCTCAGTTCTCACCTCTTGATGTTATCCCCTTTTCTCTGCAGTGGATGCAAGGCAGTACTTTTGTCTCCCAACTGCCACATACCTTTGCAGGTAGCATTACTTCTGTTTCCCTTGGGTCCGTGCGCTTCCAGCACTCTCATCCTTTCTGTTCACCTGGCTGATTCTCACTCATCTTGGTTGAAGGATGCCCAGCTGACATTTTTTCAGTAAACTGTTGCTGCTGCTCCCCTGCCCAGCATCCAGGGATTGAATGAGATGGCCTTCCTATGTGCTTTTATGACACCCAGTGCCTACCAGATGTACCAGTCTATCTCCTCTACTAGATTTTAAGTTTCCGGACAATGAAGGAATCTTGTTTTCCTTATTAACCTATGAAGCAGTTGGTATTGTGAGATTTAGCTAAGAGTTAGTCATTATTATTCTGAGTGAAAACTAAGAACACCCATATGTTAAGGCATTTTTTCCAAATGTGGTTCTATGTAGTTTGATTTTTTATATAATTAATATATTAATATACTACATATTTTGAAGAGGGCTTCTGTGGTGGCTCAGATGGTAAAGAGTCTGCCTGCAGTGCAGAAGACCTAGGTTCGATCCCTGGGTCAGGAAGATACCCTGGAGAAGGAAATAACTACCCACTCCAGTATTCTTGCTTGGAGAATTTCTTGGACAGGGAGCCTGGTGGGTTACAGTCCATGGGTTCGCAAAGAGTTGGACATGACAGAGCAACTAACAGTTTTGCTTTCACATATTTTGAAAATGATGTAGCTTTGGATTTATTGCTATAATTACTATGTATTTTTATTTTTTAAAAGTAAATAGAATCACAAACACTAAAATTATCCTTTAAAAAAAATGTTTTTAGGATCCCAAAGAATATCTTCCATTTCTGAATACACTTAAGAAAATGGAAACGAATTATCAGCGGTTCACTATAGATAAATACTTGAAACGATATGAAAAGGCCATTGGCCACCTAAGCAAATGTGGTAAGTATGACTGTATTTATTTCTGTTCAAATAAATGGTAGGGTATAAATTGAAATCAAATGTTAGTTTAGACAGACTGATTTCAGTTTCCACAGCTGAAAATGTTAACATTTGTGGCCGCAGACCTTATTTTTGTCAGTTTTGATAAACTGAGGGTACAGTGATGTCTGAGTGAACTCGGGGAGCTGTCAGTTTTGAAAAGCTGAGGGTACAGCAGATGTCTCTGAGTGAACTCGGGGAGCCCCATAGCTCAGACCCTTTTGAGTCAAGTGATCACCTTTAAAATTCACTTCAGTGTCTCAAAATCGCAATTGGTTGAGGCTTCATTCTTCCTGTGGTGTATGCAAACACTCTAAGGAGACCCAGCTTGTCTGAGTGGCCATGCCTTCTGTCCCCTGAAAGACACGGTTCTGATTGGCATTCGTATGAAGCAGAACCAGCACGATGCCAGGTGGTCGTTTCACCCATGCCTGACTGGTGCTGAACCTCGGCCTTCAGTATTCATGGTTTTTTCCTGATGGCTGAGACAGGGACGAGAAGAGTCACCGGAGGCGCTTGCATTCAGGTCTGTGTTCCTTGGAGAGTCAGGTTCATCTGGGCTAGGCTGGGTCTCAGGCGTGTATATATGGTTAATAAGCTCCCTAGATGGTTCTTATTAAGAAGGTTGAGAAAACACTGGGCTGGATGGTCATTTCTCAGGGGCCGCGTAAAATTCCTTTTGAGCAGAACTCTGATCCCAATTAGTGCTGCTCAAATCTCAGAATCTGCTGTGGCGCTCATTAAAGTGCACATTCCTGCATTCTGTTCCTCTGGATACTCTATTAAAAAGCTCCCTTGTTGATTTTATGTAAGGACCAGTGGTAGAGATGAAGTCCGTTATGCTTCTCCAGTCTTAAGCTTGTGTGTGTGTGAATCTTATTCCTGTAGGACCGGAGTACTTCCCAGAATGCTTAAACTTAATAAAAGATAAAAACTTGTATAGCGAAGCTCTGAAGCTCTACCCACCGAACTCGCAGCAGTACAAGGTGTGTAACGTGAAATGAGTGCTCCCGATTTTCCTTCGTGCTTCAGTTGGAAAGGGATGAGGATCTTGTGTCCCTGACACTTTCCTTGGTTTCAAAGTTAATCTTCAAACTAATTACTCTTATCTTGAACTTCTTATCTGAGAGAATGGCCCTCACCTGTTCCTCTTGGAAAGAAGTTGCCCAGACCAGAAACCTAGGCATTGTTGCTGGATCCTCATCGGAAATACTTTGGGGGNGATCTTGTGTCCCTGACACTGCCCTTGGTTTCAAAGTTAATCTTCAAACTAATTACTCTTATCTTGAACTTCTTATCTGAGAGAATGGCCCTCACCTGTTCCTCTTGGAAAGAAGTTGCCCAGACCAGAAACCTAGGCATTGTTGCTGGATCCTCATCGGAAATACTTTGGGGGCTTCCATCCTGCCCCCTCTAGCCCAGCCTCACCGAGCATCCTGAATAGTGCATCTTTCCCATGTAATTCTGCATGAAGTTTGGTTTATTTGTTTAAACAAATGTCTGTTTAGCTTTTCTCATATGCTAGATACTTCACTTACCAGATGTTACATGAAATCTCACAACAGCCGGATAGGTGTTGTGCACAGTTTTAAATGAGGAAGCACTTTGCCTGAGAACCTGCGATGTGGAGCCCATGCTATCATCAGCACCATTTTCACTTTGTCCACAGATTGCACACATCTGGCCGCTGCCTCCTCTTGAGCATCGGCTTTCTCTGCCAGCCCTCTACCTCCCTGTCCTTTAGCCCTCCTGTCCTAAACTGGGTTCTCCTCTGCCAGAAAACCATTCCTGGAGGAGGTGCCAGACACTGAGCTCCCAGCACACCTCCTCCTTGCCTTGGGGATGGCATTTATCAATCTGCCATGTACTGACTTTTTTCCCACCAGGCTGTGGGTTCCCTTAAGGGCAGGGACCCCATGTTATATCCCTCTGTTTCCCTGCCTAATGCTGAGCTTGGGGAACAGAGAATTTGGCCAAAGGCCGCCTCTTTGCTTTCATGTTCACGATCTGTTCCTCTCCTGTCCTCTCTCTGCTTCAGTCGTACTGGCCTGGTTATTCCGACCTGTGTGTTCCATACCCACTCCTGCCTGATCGCCACGGTGCCTTCCGTGCTCTTGGCGTGGAACACTCTCCCTTAACTCTTCACATGGCTTCTCCCCACAGCCCTCTGAAATAGCATTCCCATCACTGTCCCTTTACCACCGTCTACCATTATACTATTGACCATGTCAGGTTCATAAAGTATGTTCTCTTTCACCACCAACAGTAGCTTGGTCATAGTTCTTGTTAGAGTTCTTTGTGTTTGGTTGGTTGGCTGTTTTTTTTTTTTTTGTTGTTGTTGTTGTTGTTGTTTCCCCTTGTTATATTTTTTGCATTGCTGTCTTACTCCCACTCCCCTGACTAGTACTCAGTAATTATTTGTTGGATGAACAAACAGCATATCCTCAGTAAGGTTTTGAATGAAAAAGATTGAATTCACTAGTCATCCACAGGGTTTTTATAAGTAATTCCAAGGAATTTCAAGTATAATGACCAAGACAGCCTTCCCTGGAGATTTAAAGAACAGTTGCCACCTCTCCTCGCTGACCCTGTGTCTCCTCCTGTCCCAGGACATCAGCATTGCTTACGGGGAACACCTGCTGCGGGACCACCTCCATGAGCCAGCAGGGCTCGTGTTCGCCCGCTGTGGTGCTCACGAGAAGGCTCTCAGCGCCTTTCTGGCCTGTGGCAACTGGCAGCAAGCGCTCTGTGCAGCGGCCCAGCTTCACTTGCCCGCAGAGCAGCTGGCTGGCCTGGGCAGGACTCTGGCAGGTAAACACGGTAGTGGAGGTTCTCCCAAACGAGAGCTTCCCCTCAGGGCTTGTTTTTCTCTGGTTTCGTTTGGCATTTTTGCAAATACCTGTAAGGCAGCCCACTTTGATGCCCTCCCACAGGCGCTGATAAACATTAATTTGGAATGGCTTACTAGGCAGAGTGAAAGTTGAACTGCTGTAAGAGCCCCCAGGTACGATGGCACGACAGGGGAAGCAGTTCACGCCTCTCTCGCGGTTCTGGCAGGTCTTCCCACGGTGCACATCTGCCGTCTCTTCGGCGGTGGTTGAAGCTGGATTTTTTCCATATCTGTGTTCCAGTCCTTGGGGAAGGGAAAAGCTGGAGTCATGAGAGAACACTTTAACTTTTTTTTATACTTATTTGTTTATTAATATTTTTAGTTATGTGAATGCGGCAGGTCTTAGTCGTGTCATGTGGGATCTAGTTCCCGGAACAGGGACCAAACCTGGGCCCGCTGCGTCGGGAGTACGGAGTCTTAGCCACAAGAGCACCAGGGAAGTCCCAGGAACACTTAACTTTAAGTTGGCAGTGACCTAGCTAACCCTCCTCCTCCACCTCATTCACTGAAACTCACACCTTACAGGTACACTTGGTACAGTGTAGCTGGGTAGCCAGGTCCCCTATAAGAATGTAAAGATGAATTTGGGGATGGAGCCATTCAGATACAGACAGTAGATTGTGGGAAAGCGAAACCATGATGGCAGTTTTCAGACACGAGGCCTAATGTACAAGCAGTCCGAAAGCAGAGCCAGTTTAGCTGTTTCAGTGTGTGAAACCAGAGGCAAGGCTACGGCAGCGTCTGAGTTCTTAGAGTGGAGCGGC
Source organism: Neotragus moschatus (assembly GCA_006410615.1). Classification (NCBI taxonomy): domain Eukaryota; kingdom Metazoa; phylum Chordata; class Mammalia; order Artiodactyla; family Bovidae; genus Neotragus; species Neotragus moschatus. The sequence goes on along the minus strand of SJYA01001300.1, from coordinate 457,812 downwards.
AGTCCCAGAGTGCCCAGGAGAAGAGGCAGGTGGGGCTCTGGCCCTCTCAATCATGCTTGAAGTGAGCGGCTGGTATATTTTCCCCTGTTTTTCAAGAGTCCTGTAAATGTTGCTACGATTACCCCCAAAACAGTCCTAAAAATAAATTCAAATTATAGCCTGTTATTTCACTTTGTTTTTTTTTTCCCCTTAGGATTAGAAAAGTGTGTGACATTATGACTTTTCTTTTTCTGGCATTTTCTGGTTATTAGATGGGCCTCCATGGTAGCGCAGCATGTTGGTTCTGTAGACTTTTCCATAAGCCCTTTTAATTTCCAAGCTGAAGTACTTTTTACAAGTACTGAAAAGTCCTTATTTGAGTCCTGTTAAAACTGTTCATTCTGGCTCCATTGATACTTCTGCTCGAGAAACTTGTTATTTGTAGCTTATACTTTCCAGCTCTATTCTTGGGATCTGTTATCTTAGATTTTTTGTGACTCTTAGCTTCCTGTTTTTCATGCCTTATAGTGCAATATACCTAGTTTTTCCAGATGTTTAGCAGAAAAAGGTGGAGAAAAGAGTGGCCAAAGAATTTTGGGCACTGTTATGAGACGGAGTCACTTCACTTGTACATTTAACTTGGACAGTTTATACAAATCACCAAAAGAGAGAAAAGATAGCTGTTTAGTGGAGGTGACTCTTCCTGGTTTTGTAAATGATAATATGCCCTGGAATTAGCATGAAATAGGAAACATGAATCTGCCAGCCCCTTAGTTAACTTTGGTTTCTATGTGCCTCTCATTGAGGCACACTCCCACTCGACCAAGAGTGATTCTCAAATCTAAAAATACTGCCACCATTTCTGACAAATGCCAACCACCCCCATCTAGTGCTCAACCAAAGAAACAGCAGCATCTTCCTATTCGAAGAAGAGATGGATTAGTGAGAGTGCTAGGTCAGTTTCCATATGAACACCTTTGTAAGCATTTTTTCCTGAATGATTTTGACTATATGTGATTTTCACATCCCATGCTAAATTTAGATTTTAACTGCCACTTTAGGATAGGACTCTGGTATTCCTGCCTGTATCTCTCATAGAAATTCACAAAGTATTAATACTTTGCTTGATGCAAAACAGACATAATGCCGCCGGTGGCTCAGTGGTATAGAATCTGCCTGTCAATGTAGGAGGTGCAGGTTAGATCCCCGAGTCAGGAAGATCCCTGGAGGAGGAAACAGCAACCCACTAGTTGCTAGTTGCTAGTATTTTTGCCTGGAAAATCCCATGGATTGAGAAGCCTGGCGGGCTACAGTCCGTGGAGTTGCAAAGAGTCGGACATGACTAGCACACACATCAAAGACATACTGGTGAAGCATATCAGCAAAAGAGTGGTTGCCTCTGTCTTACCCAGTGCTTGACAGGCATGCTTGACCTCAGGATGGTTTCTTAGAGGTCCTGCCTTTCATTGTTCTTTGAACAATCTTGGGGAACACTTTTGAAAATGCTATTTTAAAGCAGCTCATTTTGAGTGTGTACTCTGTAGAGCTCAATCTCCAATATGTCGGAGACCGTTTTGATTTAAATAGTACCACTGAAAACCATTTCCACTTGTATTTTGGTAATGCTGATCTTTGCCAACTAGGAGAGTCAAATGCTTATTATTGTCTTTGCAGGAAAGCTAGTTGAGCAGAGGAAACACAGTGATGCGGCCACAGTTTTGGAACAGTACGCTCAGGTAAACTCAGTTCTTCCCTTCCACTCACACCCCCGCAACACATACACACCAAGTAATTATTTCTCATTTGTACCTTAGCAATCATGAAAATGAAAGGAACTGTGGGTATTTAGGAAATCCAGAGATAGCATTTCCCTTGAAGGTCTTCCATCTTGCCTACTTGACTTGGAAATCTAAATTCAGTATATCTCTAAATAATTGTGATTTCTGTGAGGTAGAATACCAAAGAACTCTAATATGCACCAGTGGCTTGACCTTGGTGGAAAGTAGAAATTAAATCATAAGGCAGTTATATTTTTTATATTAACATACCAAAGTAGGAACAATGAGAGAAGACCATTCTAAACCAAAGTGATTGAACTTGAGACCTCCTTTTTTGGCTTTCACTCCCATTGTCTCTCTTGGAAATGTCTCTCTTACCTCAGGCAGCTTTTTGGGTTCCAGTTTTCCAGCAAATTATAAAGTATCCATACCAGCTTTTGATAGAATTGTAGGTTTTTTATGAAAAGAGTAAATCCATGCATTTTCATGGGTCACAGACTCAAAGGACACAGGCATACAAATGTTACCAGGGATTCCTTCTTGTAGAGTTTTGGCCTTTGATCAGAAAGTGCTGTTACAGTTGTTACTAGCAGGCACACTTGCGTAACTAAGTTATGCTTTTATAATACTTCATTGTCTTTCATGTATAAGGATGAGTGGAAGAAGATAACATTTGCTACCACTAGATCCTAGAAAGAGAAGATGGTGATTCAACTGAAAACACGAAGACATACCCCACTGCAGATGGTTAAATGGATAGGATGCTCGCGTGTGATTTCTAACATTTCTCTTTGATTCTTAGGATTTCTCTGTGTTTGGTCTCATTACCCATCTGTCCTTGCATGTTGTCTCTTTCTTCCATTTGAGGTGTTACCATGTTTATCATACTAATTTTTAAATTCCCAGCCTCATAATCTCAAGATACCTGCCATATCAGTGTCCGGTTCTGATGCTTGCTCTGACTCTTCAAACCACATTTTTATCCCTTTTTAAAAATGCCTTGTAATTTTTTGTCAAAAGCCTAATGTGATACCTGGGTAAAAGGAAATGTGATCAGAGGCTTTTAGTGGCCTGATGAGGCTGGGGTTTGGGGAGGAGGAGGCGTGTTCTCTAGTCCTGTGATTAGGCCTCAGTCTGAGTATGTGCTTCAGCTGTGAACTTCACTAGGGCCTGTGAGTTGTTTTTCACCCCTCAGTAGGACGGGAAAGTTAGAGGGGGCCAGAGTTGGGTATTTCCCTGCCCCCACATTGGAGGTCCTGGTGAAACCCTCTTTGGTTAGGCTCTGGCAAAATATTTTCTCTAGAGAGCAGGTCTTGTTAAAATCAGCATGCTTTGGGTATATTTTCACATCGTCTTTTTCCTTCCCCCTGCTAGAAATATGAGAATATTTCCTCATATTCACTATGAGAAGTTCTCTTAAGGCTCGTGGGGGTAAAAACTCATAAAAATGTAACATCTCCCTAAGTATGGACCCTATAGAGTTTTTAACTCTTGGTCTTGTCTACAGTGAGTGATATTAGCTAGAGAAATTCAGTCTTTCACCCTGTGTGTGATGTTTGCTAGTTTTTGGCAAAGGAGTTGTTTGTTCAGTAGATGTGAGAAATTGGTAAGGCTCTTATTGGATTTGGCAAACTATAACCTGGGGGCCAAAGCTAGCTGACCACGTGTTTTGTTAATAAAATTGTATTGGAACATAGCCCCACCAATTGTTTATACATTGTGTGGCTGCTGTTGCACTTAAAACCACAAGAGTTTGAAGACTTGTAAAGTCTGTCCCAGAAAGCCTAAAATGTTAACTGTCTTGCTTTTTATGGAAAAAAAATTACCTATCCTCGCCCTCTTGGGTTCAGAAAATTCTCCTCTGTTTCTGGTTCTGAAAGTTTTTATCATGAATGAGTCTTAAATTTTACCAAATGACTCAAGATATGTTTTTTGTTTAGACCAGTGAGGGGGTGAATTGCACTGACTTTTAAAAAAAAATTCTTTTATATTGAAGTATAGTTGATTTGCAATGTTGTGGTAATATACAGGAAAGTGATTTGCTTTCATATATATGCATTTTTATATATACATTTTCTATATTCTTTTCCATTGTGGTTTCTCATTGCATACTGAACACGTCAACAGTTCTCTGCACTATACAGTAGGACCTTGTTGTTTATCCGTTCCATATGTAATAGCTTACCTCTGCTAACCCACCCTCCCACTCCATCCCTCACCTAACCTCCCTTGGCAGCTGCACACCTGTTCTATAAGTGTGAATGTGTTTCTGCTTCATAGACAGGTTCGTTTGTGTCATATTTTAGACTCCATATAAGCGATACCATGTGGAGTTTGTCTTTCTGACTTTATGCAGTGTGGTAATCTCTAGTTGCATGCACGCTGCTGCACATGGCATCGTTCCATTCTTTTTCACGGCTGAGTAGTATTCCGTTGTATATATGGACCACATCTTCTTCATCATGCATGTGCTGATGGACATCTAGGTTGTTTCCGTATCTTGGCTATTGTGGATAGTGCTGCTGTGAACAATATGATATATGTACATATACACAAGAGAGTTCCAGAAAAACATCTGTTTCTGCTTTATTGACTATGCAGAGCCTTTGACTGTGTCAATCGCAAGAATCTGTGAAAAATTTTGAAAGAGATGGGAATATCAGACCACCTGAACTGCCTCTTGAGAAAACCATATGCAGGTCAGGAAGCAACAGTTAGAACTGGACATGGAACAACAGACTGGTTCCAAATAGGAAAAGGAGTACGTCAAGGCTGTATATTGTCACCCGGCTTATTTAACTTACATGCCGAGTATATCATGAGAAACTCTGGGCTAGGAGAAGCACAAGCTGGAATCAAGATTGCCAGGAGAGAGATCAATAACCTCAGATATGCAGATGACACCACCCTATGGCAGAAAGTGAAGAGGAACTAAAAAGCCTCTTGATGAAAGTGAAAGAGGAGAGTGAAAAAGTTGGCTTAAAGCTCAACATTCAGAAAACTAAGATCATGGCATCTGGTCCCATCACTTCATGAGAAATAGATGGGGAAACTCGCTAACTATTTTTCTGGGCTCCAAAATCACTGCAGATGGTGATTGTAGCCATGAAATTCAAAGACGCTTACTTCTTGGAAGGAAAGTTGTGACCAACCTACATATCATTAAAAAACGGAGACGTTACTTTGCCAACAAAGGTCCGTCTAGTCAAGGCTGTGGTTTTTCCAGTGATCATGTATGGATGTGAAAGTTGGACTATAAAGAAGGCTGAGTTCCAAAGAATTGATACTTTTGAACTGTGGTGTTGGAGAAGACTCTTGAGAGTCCCTTGGACTGGAAGGAGATCCATCCAGTCCATCCTAAAGGAGATCAGTCCTGGATGTTCATTGGAAGGACTGATGTTGAAGCTGAAACTCCCAATACTTTGGCCACTTGATGCGAAGAGCTGACTCATTGGAAAAGACCCTAATGCTGGGAAGGATTGAGGGCAGGAGGAGAAGGGGATGACAGAGGATGAGATGGTTAGATGGCATCAGCAATTCAGTGGACATGAGTTTGGGTGAACTCTGGGAGTTGGTGAGGCCTGGCGTGCTGTGGTTTATGGGGTTGCAGAGTCGGGCTGTAGGATATACAGATGTTTATTAAACTTATTTCAGTATTTTTAGGTTTGAAGTTGTTTGAAATACAAAGAGAAAAAAATAAGCATTAAAAGAAAAAAGGTTTGGAAGGTTACAGTTCTAGTCGACCCTTTTTTCACAGTGTGGTCTTGTTAATTCAGGAGCCCGTCTAAATCTCCTGAATCAGATTTCGAGGTGTAGCTGGGAAATGGGCATTTCTGACAGCCTCTCTCGTGGTTTCAGTGCTCAGGGATGTAGAGAGATGGTGCTCACCTTGTGTTTTGTGGTCATTTCCAGAATTGACATTCCTTATTTGTCTTTTGCATCAGCGTCTATCAGGCATCCGCTGTAGGCCAGACCCTATGCTGAGAACCGGGATTGGGAGCAATAGAGGCAGCTCTTTGGGCAGTTTTGCAGTTTGATATGGTGGCATCTGACACGCTTGCCCCATTAGCCTGTTTCCTTCCTTGATCTTCCCTTGTCAGGACCATGAAGAAGCTGTGCTCGTGCTGTTAGAAGGAGCTGCCTGGGAAGAAGCTCTGAGACTGGTAAGAGGACGTCAGAACTCCTCGCTGCCCGAAGTGCTCAGTAGAATGAGGGTCTGCACAGGCGAGACAGTCAGCCGGAGTCCCTGGTCTTCTGAGGCTTCCGAAGTTTGGCAGAAGTAGTTCAGGTTCTGGTCTAAGGATAAGCAGTGCTTTTTAAATAATTTAATTAATTTACTCTTGAGATGTGGAATTAGTCCTCTAAATATGAAATGTTACTGTTTTTTACTGAAACGATTTGGGTTTTCTTTGGCCACCTTGTAGGCCTGTTCCTCCGGAAAATATCCTGGTCACCTCTGAAAGCGATCCATTCCCTAGCATCTTAACTTTCCAGTGACTTGAAGTTTTCCTGCCTAAAATTATCTTATTTTTCCTTCTAGGTACACAAATATAACAGACCAGATATTATAGAAACCAACATAAAGCCTTCCATTTTAGAAGGTGAGGGTTGTATTTTAGAAAGAATTCCTGACTTGGAAGTATCAAGATGAGGGGAGAGGGAGACGAGAGAGGACTGTCTTTGCTGTTACATCCTTTAATCATGTCAGTGATGAAAGAACGTGTTTTATTAAGTCAACCAGAGTTCTCCACTGGGTGAGATCATTGAATTCTGACCATGGTTTTTAAATGCGCTATGTTAAATGGGCTTCCAGTGGTAAAAAAATTTGCCTCCCATTACAGAAGACACGGGTGTGATCCCTGGGTCAAAGAAAATGACAGCCCATTCTAGTATTCTTGCCTGAGAAATCCCATGGATGGAGGAGCCTGGGAGGCTACAGTCCATGGAGTCATGAAGAGTTGGACAGACTTAGTGTCTAAACAATAGCAACAGTGATATTAAATAGTCACACATGAAATATTTGAATGTTAAAAACCTGTGGATAAGATACAATTAAAAATTTTTGCATTGGGGAATAGTTGGTAAACTTGTATATTAACTATTAAATAATATCAAATGTTAATTTTCTGCATTTAATAATTGGATTGTGATTATATACATAATATCCTGATTCTTAACAGAGAGATGCTAAAGTATTTAGGAGGGAAGGATTCTATCTGTAACTTCCTCTCAAAGGGTTCCACAAAAATAATTGTGTGTGTGTGAGAGAGAGTGGAGAGAGAAACAGAGGAAGCCAAAAATATAGAATAATATTAATAAATGATAAATCTAAGTGAAGCGTGTGTGTGTGTATTCATTGAACTGTTGCAACTTTTATGTAGGTTTGAAGTTTCAAAATAAAAATTTTTTTTTACAATAAAAAGAAGTGCTTTTCCTGTGGCCTTGTGGTTAAGACAGCTTCCAATTCTGGGGGCACAGGTTCAATCCCTTGTCGGGGAACTAAGATCCTGTATGCTGCACGTCATGTCCAAAGAAATAATAAAAATGAAAAGGACCTTTGCAGAAGGTTAATCAATAACAGATGAGTGTTAATCAGTTCTAGAATACTCTAGTGTACATTGTAATTCCGTAAATGCAGAGTGTGAGAGTAGGATGTCAGTTTGACCTATAGACATCTTTGAGAGTAGAGGTTGATTTTAAGCCCTGCACAGTCTACCCTGTAAGTAATGTGTAGCCTTTCTGACATTAACATGCATTCAACGTTCTTAACCCTGTCTGCTCTCTGCTACCCTGTCCAACTTAAAACTGGGAGAGTTCTCTGTGTATCATTGTCTTTACGTACTCCTCCCTGGGTCCTGGAAGCATCCTCCTGGGCCCTGTAACAATCCTTCTGGCTCACTCTTACTTGAATTTTTCTCCACTAATGAGAACCTAGAAAAATGCTGACTATTCATCAGCAAAGACCGAATACTTACGGTTTAGGAAGCATTTCATGTCTTTTCTTCCTGTGTTTGTTAGCAGCTTCCTGTACTCCTTTATTGGCCCTCTCTTGGGTTAGATAGTAAAAAGACTTTTGTTCAGGTGATTTTACAAGTTTAGTGGTAGAGTGTTTTCTAGGATGATGTTGATGAACTTTAAGATCTTGAATCTCAATCTCTAGTTCATTCTCCAAAAGCATTGTTGTTTAGTTCTCCATTAAATTTAAAGAAAAAAAATCTTACTTGAAAAACCTGATAACTTGTTTTCTTTTCATTAAGCTCCAACTCCCTTGGTAACCTCTCACTCTAGTTTTTTCTCTTTGCTTAAACATGTTTAAATTATTTTCCATCTGCACCCTCAGCCCAGAAAAATTATATGGCATTTCTGGACTTTCAGACAGCCACATTCAGTCGCCATAAAAAACGTCTGCTGGTGGTACGCGAGCTGAAGGAGCAGGCCCAGCAGGTGAACCTGGGTGAGTGCCTGCCTGGAGACAGTGGAGCCTGGGGGTGGTGTTGGGGGCAATGTCACACACTGTCTTATTAGCCACTTACTGTGCCTCCTGCAGTGTGGTTACTGGGCCAAGTGGAAGTCTGAGGCCTCTGTGAAGGGCGTGTGTGTGTCTTTGTCATGGGTACTGGGGAGAGATTGAGGGCAGAATCAAGCACAAATGGGAAGAGGTCTACCAAACGTTCCCCACTCACCCAGCCAGAGGAACTGACTGCAGTATTTACAGAATGAATCTCCTCATCTCCAAAAGTCCCTTTGCTTTAAGAAAAGAATAAAGACGTTTGGTAAAGTGCTAGCTAACAGTGGTAAGATTGTATTTAATATCTATTGGTGACTAGTGGTTATTGCTACATTGAGTTTAGTCTGTTGAGCACAAGGAGAGCACCTCCTTTTTTTTATTGAAGAGTAGTTGGTGTACAGCGTTGTGCCAGTCTGGTGGCTCAGTTATACACATTTGTGCCGTATTTTAGATCAGCTTTGTACTAGTTTTCCTACGTCATTAGAGGTGACCTGGATAACTGTGGTTCATTTACCCTGCTGAAGGTGACCCTTATCTGCAGGGAGTTTTCCATTCTGTGTCTGGTTCTTCTTTTCTAGATGATGAAGCACCCCACGGTCAAGAGTCAGATCTCTTCTCTGAAACCAGCAGTGTCATGAGTGGCAGATACTCTCATAGTAACTCTAGGATATCAGCGTACGTATCATGTTTATTCAGCACACTGACCATTCCCTGGGTGTGTGGAGAAAGAAGTGAAGAGGTCAGCTTTACCCCAGCACCGTGCAGCAGGAGGGGGAGGACTGTGGAATTTGTGGGAGGACCTTCCCAGCTTGTCTAAGAGCTCAGACTTGACTGCAGATGTTTTCTGCTGCAGCTTCGTGGCCTATGTGTTTGCCTGTGGCTCATATGGCACTTACTCTGGGTACTCAACTTATATTTAACATCTGATTTCATTCATTTAACAAATATTAAGTGACTATATGTAATGTGTAGGCACTGAAAAACTAGAAAGATTATAAAGAAAAGCGAGTTCACACTTCCTCCAAGTTCAGTTGGTCAGAAGTATTTACTGAACTAGTTGTAGTGGATATTACAGAAACCTTTTAAGGAGATGTGAATCAATAAGAATTTGTAGACTTACTTGGGAAACAGAAAACAGTACATGATGATATATTTAAACCAAATGGTGTTTTGGGAATCTAGAGTGGACATCTGTGAGATTGGGTGGGATAAACAGAAACTGCAGGAAAGCCACCGAGACTGGTCTTTTGGGAGTTGGGGTGAGGGTCCCAGATGAAACAAATGGCATAATTAAAGACCTCTGAGTCGGGAAAGAATGTGGGGTTCATTTATATATTCTATGATATTCAAATTCCAGTCTGATATGTCTGTCTTCTTTAATTTTGTTGCCTTTAAATTTATTTGCTTTTTACTACAGAATTGAAGCTGGTTGTTCTTCTCATTGCTCCAGCTCTGATTATCAGATGTAATCTCATTTTATTCTGTATCTTGATCAAAACTTCAAGGCCAGGCATCACTTTTTAGGGCTTTCCTTATTATTTCCTGCTTTTTCGCTACCAGTTGAATTTATGTATCATTTTAACACCTTCACCATTTTCCTCAAAATACAAGCACCATCTGTACATACCCTAGTTTCTGAGAAAGTTGGTGACCATAGTTATTGCTACATTCAGTTTAATCTGCTGAGCACAAGGAGAGCTCTCCTCTTCTTTATTGAAGCATAATTGATTTACAGTGTTGTGATTCTGAGCTGTACAGCAAAGTGATTCAGTTATACACATATATACATTTGTTATATTTTCTTCCATTGTGGTTTATCACAGGATATCGAATATAGTTCCCTGTGCTATACAGTTCAGTTCAGTTCAGTTGCTCAGTCATGTCCGACTCTTTGCAACCCCATGAATCGCAGCACGCCTCCCTGTCCATCACCAACTCCCGGAGTTCACCCAGACTCACGTCCATTGAGTCAGTGATGCCATCCAGCCATCTCATCCTCTGTCGTCCCCTTCTCCTCCTGTCCCCAATCCCTCCCAGCATCAGAGTCTTTTCCAATGAGTCAGCTCTTCGCATGAGGTGGCCAAAGTACTGGAGCTTCAGCTTCAGCATCATTCCCTCCAAAGAAATCCCAGGGTTGATCTCCTTCAGAATGGACTGGTTGGATCTCCTTGCAGTCCAAGGGACTCTCAAGAGTCTTCTCCAACACCACAGTTCAAAAGCATCAATTCTTCGGCACTCAGCCTTCTCTCACAGTCCAAATCTCATACCCATACATGACCACAGGAAAAACCATAGNAATGAGTCAGCTCTTCGCATGAGGTGGCCAAAGTACTGGAGCTTCAGCTTCAGCATCATTCCCTCCAAAGAAATCCCAGGGTTGATCTCCTTCAGAATGGACTGGTTGGATCTCCTTGCAGTCCAAGGGACTCTCAAGAGTCTTCTCCAACACCACAGTTCAAAAGCATCAATTCTTCGGCACTCAGCCTTCTCTCACAGTCCAACTCTCACATCCATACATGACCACAGGAAAAACCATAGCCTTGACTAGACAGATCTTAGTCAGCAAAGTAATGTCTCTGCTTTTGAATATACTATATAGGTTGCTCATAACTTGTCTTCCAAGGAGTAAGCGTCTTTTAATTTCATGGCTGCAGTCACCATCTGCAGTGATTTTGGAGCCCAAAAAAATAAAGTCTGACACTGTTTCCACTGTTTCCCCATCTATTTCCCATGAAGTGATACAGTAGGATCTTGTTTATCCATTCCAGTGTAATACTTTGCATCTACCAACCCCAAACTCGCAGTCCATCCGTCTCGCTCTCCCTCTCCTCCCCTTGGCACCCACAAGTCTGTTCTCTGTGGCTGTGAGTCTGTTTCATAGATTCATTTGTGTTGTGTGTTAGATTCCGTGTATAAATGATACCATATTTCTTTCTCTTTCTGACTTGATTTAATTTGATAGTTGCATCCATGATGCTGCACGTGGCATTGTTTCATTCTTTTTATGTCTGAGTAGTATTCCATTGTAGGCGTGTACCACTTCTTTATCAAGTCATCTGTCAGTGGATATTTGGGTTGTTTATGTCTTGGAGCTATTGTGAATAACGCTGCTATGGACATAGGGGTGCATATATCTTTTGGGATTAGAATTTTCTCTAGGTATATGCCCAGGAGTGGGGTTGCTGGGTCTTATTGTAATTCTGTTTTTAGTTTTCTGAGGAACCGCCATACTGTTTTGCATAGTGGCTATACAAACTTAGATTCCCACCAGCATTATAGGAGGGTTCCGTTTTCTGCACACCCTCTTCAGCATTTATTTGTAGACTTATTAATGTTGACTGTTTTGAGTGGTGTCAAGTGGTACCTCACCGTAGTTTTGATTTGCATTTCTGTAATAATTAGTGATGTTGAGCATCTTTTCACATGCCTGGTGGCCATCTATCTGTAGGTTTTTTTTTGGAGAAATGTCGGTTAAGATCTTTAGCCCATGTTTTGATTGGGTTGTTTGTTGTTGTATGAGTTATTGGCGTATTTTGGAAATGAGGCCCTGTCTACTGCATCATCTGCAGACATTTTTCTCCCATTCTGTAGATCGTTCTTTCTTTTTTTTTTTTTTTTTTTGATTTCCTTTGCTGTGCAAAAGCTTGTAAGTTTGTTTACTTTTGTTTTTATTTCTATTGCCTTGGGGGACTGACCTAAGAAAGCATTGGTACAATTTATGTCATAGAATGTTTTGCCTATGCTCCCTTCTGGGAGTTTTATGTCTTAGTCATGTTTAAGTCTTTAAGCCATTTTGAGGTTATTTCTGTGTACAGCGAGAGGGTATGTTTTAACTGCGTCTGTTTACATGTGGCTGTCCAGCTTTTCCCACGCCAGTTGCTGAGGAGACTTTTTCCCCTTTTATATTCCTGCCTCTCTTACAGAAGACTGACTGACAGTAGGCATGTAGGTTTATCTCTAGGCTCGCTCTTCTGCCCCACTGATCCATATGTCTGTTTCTGTGCCAGTGCCATGCTGTTTTGACTCCTGTGGCTCTGGAGTGTGTCTGAAGTCTGGGAAGGCTATGCCTCCTGCTTCGTTCTTTTTCTTCTGAATTGCTTTAGCAGTTCTGGGTCACCTATGGTTCCATAGGATTGGGGGATTATTTGTTCTAGTTCTGTGAAAACTGTCATGGGTCATTTGATAGGGATTGTATTGCATCAATAGATTGCCATTTTAACAATGTTAATTGTTGTAGTCCAGGAACATGGGATTTCTCTCCATATCTTTGAATCATCTTCAGTTTCCTTTCTTAATGTTTTATAGTTCTCAGTGTATGAGTCTTTAATCTCCTTAATCAGGTTTATTTGTAAGTATTTTGTTTTGGGGACTGCGATTTTGAAAAGTATTGTTTTTTTACATTCCCTTTCTGATATTTCATTGCTGTTATAAAGAAATGCAACCAATTTCTCGGAGAAGGCAGTGGTACCCCACTCCAGTACTCTTGCCTGGAAAATCCCATGGACGGAGGAGCCTGGTGGACTGCAGTCCATGGGGTCGCTAAGGATGGGACACGACTGAGAGACTTCACTTTCACTTTTCACTTTCATGCTTTGGAGAAGGAAATGGCAACCCACTCCAGTGTTCTTGCCTGGAGAATCCCAGGGACGGGGAATCCCGGTGGGCTGCCGTCTATGGGGTCGCACCGTCAGACACAACTGAAGCGACTTAGCAGCAACTAGTTTCTGATGTCATTCTTTTATCTTGCTACTTTGCTGAATTCATTTATCAGATCTAGAAGTTTTTATGTGGAGTCCTTAGGGTTTTCCAAATATAGTATGTCATCCCTATGTAATGACAATTCTTAATGACCTTTTGTTTCCTTTTCTTTTCTGATTGCTATGGCTAGGACTTCCAGTACCGCATTGAAGAGAAGTGCTAGGAGTGGGCATCCTTGTCTTGTTTCAGATTTTAGTGGGAAGGGCTTAAGGAGAGCCCCTTTTAAAACATCTCTAATTTCTAACAGGCGGTCATCTAAGAATCGGCGCAAAGCGGAGCGGAAGAAGCACAGCCTCAAGGAGGGGAGTCCACTGGAGGATATGGCCCTTTTGGAGGCACTGAGTGAAGTGGTGCAGGGGACTGAGAAGTTGAAAGGTATATTTTCAAAACTGATGATTCTTGCCCGCATAAAAACCATAGTAAATACATCACTTCAGGGCACACTCGTAAAACAAAACTCTCAGCCCAGAGCCACACAGGGCCTAAACTGTTAAGCAGGTTTGCCCTGGGATGAAAATACAGGTAAAATCCAGTCCATCCCCTTCACTTGCTACATCATGGACTTGGGAATAAGTCTTATTGGCCTGGAGAAAGACATCTATCTTTCTATTTGGCCTCTTGGGAACTTCCCTGGGGGCTTCCCAGATGGTGCTAATAGTAAAGAACCTGCCTGCCGGTGCAGGAGATAGGGGTGCAGGTTCGATCACTGAGTTGAGAAGATCCTCTGGAGGAGGGCATGGCAACCCACTCCGGGATTTTTGCCTGGAGAATCCCCATGGACAGAGGAGCCTGGTGGGCTACAGTCCATATAGGCACAAAGAGTCGGACATGGCTGAAGGGACTCAGCACACATGCATGCATCTCTGAAATCAGGATAAGGATTGAGGAGACACTAATCCCCTGCTCGGCTGCAGTGGGTTTGTTTTCTTTTTTGTAGTAGATATGTTAAATTATTCTAGCTTTGAGGGAGAAAGGAGAAAATATGGCAGATATTGTGTGATATTAGATATTTTTTGCTTGGGAAAGAATCTCTGTTAGGATTCTAGCAGTGGAGCTGGCATTACAACTTAACCACTCTCTCCAATTTCTTCTCTCTAGATGAAATATGTCATATTTTAAAGATGCTCTTTCTCTTTGAGTTTGATGAGCAAGGAAGGGAATTACAGAAGGCCTTTGACGATACTCTGCTGTTAATGGAAAGGTCGCTTCCAGAAATTTGGACTCTCACCCCCCAGCAGAGTTCAGCTACACCTGTAAGTTTTCTTCAAAAACACAACGTGCTTTTCGTGTTAAAATCACTTTCACAGATTACTACTCTCATAGTGTCTTAACAGTCAAAGCAAAAGATTTTCCTTTTCTTGAAACATACCATGCCACAGTTAAATTACCTTAGCAAGCTGTGGGTAAGAAGATTTTGTGATTGACCTTGTGGTTCATAGTACACCTTGGCCTAGGTTAAGTTTGCTTTTATCTCTTTCCCACATGAAACCACTGTCATGGAGAAGATGGGAGTCAGAGGGTTGCCCCGACCTTCAGTGAAATTGTTAAGAGTCGACCAGAACTAGCCCCTCACCTCTCTCTTCACACTTATGGGTGGGATCTGAATTCTTTAAAGGAAGCCCAGATAATCCCAGTAAATTTGACTTGTCACTTCTGTGTTATGACAGATTACTAATTACGTTAAACATAATTACTAATTATGTTTGTGTCCCATCAAGAATTCTGGTGTTTCGTCATCTATTTATTGTTTATATCTGCACAGTCTCTTACACCTCAGGTCTGTTGCTCAGCGTTTTGATTTTGATTCTGAAAGGCTGGTCTGTCCATCAGGGTCCATTAAGGACAACGGAAGCCACAGCTAATATTCATCAGAGAGATTTTAATAAATGGAACTGATTAACCAAGTACTAGAGGACCAAAAAGGCAGAAGGGGAACACAGAGAAGGAACCCTGAGATAGTTAAGTGTGGGGCAGCAGCTTATACCCCTAGGGCTGGAAGAACAGAAGGAAGCATTTGAGATTCTCAGAATTTAGATGCTTGGAGATGGGCCTTGCAGAGCTGGTTCTGGAAGCTCCGTGAAGCAGGGGCAGCCGTCTGGTGCTGGTATCTCTGAGGGGGCAGATGAGGCTGGTTCAGAGTGCATAGAAATAAATGGAAACTGGAATGAACAGATGCTGTGGGTAAAGAGCCACTGGTGAGTGGAAGCTAGCAAATGAAGGAGCAGATCCCGTCTCCTTCCTCCATCCAGCCTCGGCCTGTCCTTCTGTCGGCTGCTCTTGTTGGAGAATAGCAGCCATCAGAGGAGGAGTGTTTTCTCAGGCGCACAGTCCCAGCGTCACAAGCAGTGCATACAAGGGTGGGTTTGGAGCTGAGACAGAGGCCAAAAGTCAGCTCATAGGCTTATGAAATACATCACCTTACTGGGTCTTGATTTCTTCAGTTATAAATGAGAATAATATTCTCTGGTATACTTCACTGAATGTTTTGAAGGTTACATGACAAGGTAGATATCAAAGCATTTAAGAGAAAAAACTATAAAAGCATCTAAGAGTTAGCCTCCCATAAGCACTTGAATTTACTATAATAGATATTTCCTAGAAGAAATCTGATCACCTTCAAAACTTGTGATTTTGAAGCTAACAATTTATAATGCCTCCCCAGGCCCTTTCTTATTCTCATCTATTCAGATCATATTAACGCCTAAGACACCAGTTTAGGAGTCTTTTAGGAGAAATGACAGGAAAATTGTGTTTTTGCTCTGGCTGGTAAAGCACGGTAATGTCATCTGTGTAGAATACCGTGGGTCACAGGGCAGTGCTTTGAGCATGTGGCATCGCTACTGGGCATGCGCCAGGAGGGGATGGGCACAGAGCTGAGTGAAGGCAGGGCAGAGGGCCTGGCATGTGCCTGCTGAGGCTCCTGCAGGCGTAGTCGTCCTATGAAGTCTGTTGTTCACCTTGAACACACGTGGAGTTTGCATTCTCCTCCATTTTATGTACGTATTATTTTAATGTAAAAATTCTCACAAATCTTTGAGTACAGTCTGATGCTCTGTGTCTTCTATAATCTATTATTGTAGCCCTCCCCAGGGTTTGGCTCGCTCATTTGGAAAGGACCAGGCGTTTATCACTGAGCTTTTCCTTTTCTGTTTTCCCCTCATCATTACCTTCTGGTAGACAGGAGATATCAAGGTCTGAATGGAGATGGGAGAAACTATCAAATTAAAATCACATATATGTCTGATGCCATAATGAAAATGAAAGGCTACTTATTGCTGCAAAGGTATTTGCAGTCATCAGAAGTATAAAATAATCTTTGCTGATTCAGTCTACTTTCTACTTAGGTTCTGGGTCCCAATTCTACTGCAAACAGTATCATGGCCTCTTACCAACAACAGAAGACTTCAGTTCCTGTTCTTGGTTAGTATTTTTCTCTCTAAATTATTATAGTACTAAGCAGAAGAAATATATTTTTGTAAGTGTTGAGGTTAGTAGTATAAGGAGAGACTGGGGAGTCACTGCAGTTTTTCCTCTATTCTGAGAGTCTATCTGTAGTAAAATTAGTGTAATCCTTTAGTGTTAGGAACCTGGGTTGGGGGATGAGAGATCCAGTGTGACATTAAATGTCTAGTTTTTTAAACACTTGTTCTGACTTGCACACTTGTCAGTGCAGTGGCATCCATGCATCCATCCAGGTACACCACAGTAGAAGTTTGAGTCTGAACAGTCTAATTTGCACGTACAGTTAAAGAATTCTTCTGAATCATCATTTTTGGCTCTTGACAGTTTTGCATTGTGTCTCGGGGACATTTTCACATTTCTTGCTTAAGAGCCGGACCTTTTTAGTCATCCTTAGGATTGATAGTGTAATTTGAAAACCGTTCCAAAGAAGGTTATCATTTCATCTGCATTTCCTATTGAATTATACGTAAAATGTTTCTGTTTATTTTTGGGGGTGGGGAGAAATGATTCTCAGCAGTTAGGTTACATATTCCTCAAAGTTAAAAACCCTAAAGGCTTTCTTTTCAAAGTTGGTTAAAAAAAAACTTTTGACAGATCAGTTTGGTGCCAAAGTATTTGCCCTTCGTGTGGATCATTTCAGCAAAGTAACTGCTTTTCAGCTTTGAAAAGTTGGCAGTTGCTATAGTTGCTGTTTGCGTTTCTGGCATGTGACAGGCAGCATTCTGAAAGTTTTCCATTTAAATGCTGTATTATGTTAGCATTTTGATGACATTTGAAGTACTGGCTTTGTGAGAGCCATGTCAAGTTTAATTTTAATGGTATATTTTGCTACCAGGAATATACTTACCACCTTCCATACCAGCTAAGCTCATATATCCAGACAGTTAACTGCTGTATCCCTAGGTCTCCTTCCTGGAGGCTGGCAGGCTGCTTCTGGTGTCAGTCCCAAAACACACACTTATTTCTGAGATGCTCACAGTTCATCTCAGACTAGAGGCTGTTTGGTAATTGTGTAGCTTGTGGTGTCTAATCCAGTTGTGGTTTCTTTCCCCTGTTTTCCTCACTGCTGGCTTGATGCTGGCCTTCAGGTCAAGTCCAGTCACACGTCTTTCCCTAGGGTGGTCTAGTTGGCTTTATCAAAGAGCACTTTCATTTCCCAGCTGAGCCCTGAAGACTTTAACATTTTTAGGCTGCTCATTATCCGCAGCCTCCATATTTGTATTATGTATCATCCGCTCAGTATGTGTATTACCGGTGTCTCTGTGTAGGAAGACTGGTGTAGGCTGTGTAGGAAAGGAGAGGTGCTCATAACCCAAGAAGGGGTGGATGAGCTAGTCACAGAATTAGTGCCACTCAAATATTCCTCACCTGCCCCTGCCCAGCTAACACTGCAGGGGAGCAGTGACCTGAAGGGGCATTTTCTGTTTCATGTTTACCATACAGTGTAGTACCACACAAGTTCATTCCAGGTCTTGCAAAAATGAAATCTATTTCATAAAATAGATTCACGTTTTACCAGAGTAGTGCTTAAATCGTAGGCCAGTTGGACTTGTTATGGTTGATAGCAAAATTGCTTTGACTATCAAAGGATAAAGAGAAGTCCTTGGAAAAACTGATAAAAGTCCTCATAGTATTTTTATGAAATGACTTTCTTTGTGCTATGAAATTCAAACATGGAAATATGAAAGATGTCATGTCTTGCTGTCATACAGTCTTTCAGAATAGTTTATTTCTAGCCAATAAGTTAGTACATGGTATTTATACTAAGAAGGAACCTCTTTACATATTTTCTCATGTTTCTACTTATTATTTATTATTCCTACGTAAATAACTCCATAAATGTATCTGAAAGAGGGCCTGGAAGTTTTATCTGACAAATTTTCTCCAACTGTCACCTGCCTTTTCTAGTTATTTATTTTTTAAAGTATTTTTTGTCCATTAGCTTTACTTACTGAAAACATACCACCAATTTTTCCTTTTAGTCTTAAAATTGAGGTAAATTTTACATACAGTGAAATGTACAGATCTTTTAAGTGTGTAGTTTGATGAAATTTAATACATGTATACAGCCTTGTCATCACTACCACCACCACACTCTCCCATTTGGAGTACACAATGTTCTTTCACTTTGAATCAGTTAGTGGGCATTTTTTTTCTTCAACCATCTCACTTGCCAGAACTTCAAGTGGAATTCCTTTTTTTGGAGCAGGGCCTCTACGCTGTGTTTGCTCTGACCAGGAGGTTGTTAGGGTAACACAAACATTAACTCTGCTTCTGAAGCTCATCTTGTAGGTGCAAAGCCCAGTCACCTCATTTTAGCTTAGAGTGATTGCCTCAGCTCCCACCAACAGAAAAGAGTTTACAGTTTCTCTTTCCTTTCCTTTAGATGCTGAGCTTTTTATGCCACCAAAGATCAACAGAACCCAGTGGAAACTGAGCCTTCTAGATTGACTGTGACCTCAGCTAGGAGGCTCCGGCAGAGAGAGCTGTCTTCCTTCTACTCCTCACTCCTCGAGGCCCGGCTTTGGGAACTGGGAAGAGAAGACCATCTTCCTTAGCATTGGGGAGATCTGCTCTGTACAGCGGACCTTGGCAGACACAGATTCTGTTTTATTTTGCATGTAATTGTAGTCATTAGCAAGACTTTAAGCTTCAACCAATAGAGCATCATTTTGTAAAAGTTACTGTTCTTTTACTTAGTGCTGGTTGAGAGCATATTTCTGGTATTTATGGTACAGGATGTTGGGTTTGGTTCCCTACTACGGATCTGAATCATATTGGGACCATAAACAAATAATAGAATTGATTTGTGCCTCAGTTAATTGGGAATAATATTTTGTGGCTTCTATCTCAAGTGTGAAGAAAAGTAAAATGATGTTTTAAAATTGTTTTATGTTCCTTGAGGAAAGCATTATATATAAACAACATGGCTATTAGTGGTCTCAACATTTGGTCAGATTCAATCATTTAAATGACTTCTTCACCTTGAACTAAGCAGAATGAAAATTGAAATCTATTCTTGAATGTTCTGAGCTTTCCTATGCTGACAGTAATATCTTACCAGGTGATATGCTTCCAGTTAAACCAGTTTGAGCCTCCCGTCACTACAGTGTCCATAGGGACTGATTTTACTGCCTGTGAATGTTCTGCTAGAATTAGCAGTATCAGAACTGGAACAGTCTAGAATTTCTGAAACAGTATTGTGCACATTTGGGATGGTGAGCAGTATGCGTCAGATTACTGTAAGTTACTCCTTTTCCTCCAAATGTTGCTTCTTTTAACATAGTGTTTTTGTCAGTGTCCAGGCCATTTCATTTATTTTTCTTTATGGTGCTTAACTGACTTCTGTCTTTCATTTATTTTCTTTGGAAGAAATGGAATTGTTTTCCCTTTTCAGTGACTCTAGAAAAAGCTTAATTCATTTTGACAACAGTTTTGTTGCTGAGTTCTTGGGTAAGGCTAACAGTCTCTTCCATGCTTTTAATATCAGAACCAGACTTGTATTTCTCTGTGTAAGCTAACAGTAAGTGCTGCTTTTGATCCTCAGAGTGTGGACATACCCAGAACTGTGTAACCAAATAAATCTTTCCCTAATATAGCGAAATGTAAACTACAGAATCTAGGTGTGTTCACTGTATAGTTCAGTTTTTTGTTGGTCTGAAAATGTTCACAAAACAATAGGAAAAGAAGATCTGTAAGTGCCCAGCATCGGGAGGCTGCAAGTGCTTTGTGGCTACTCCCGTGCCATTCTAACGTAGTGCTCTTGCTGTGGATAATAGTAAAGGGATCCGTGCTGATAGACGTGAGCATGTCTTGATAATGGCGTGACTTTGCATGGAAATTCACTTTCCTTAAAAGAATGAATGAAGCAGCAAAAAATAATTTGTGTGAATACAAATTACTATCACTTACTCTCATCTGAGCAAGATGGGATTTTATTCATTTGGAGAAGCAGCAGGTGGGAGCAAACCTTCCAAATTGAAGGGCAACGTCAAGGAGGAAGTCATGGGGGGAGATGGCTGTGTATGGGTAAAGGAGAACCTCCTGGGAGAGATGAATGCTTAATTTTGGAGAAAGATTCTGTCAAGTTCTAGAAGAGAATATATGATTCTTCCCCCAAATTTGGGCTTTTCCCAAAGCAAATTCATGTTGCAGGCAGCTAAAAGCCTCCATTATTTTGTTGGTGCCACTGAATCAGCTTTGGTCAGATGCTCTGCACATCAAAAGGAATTGTGCAGAAGATTGTCTCCTATAATCAAAGTGCATTTTAATTTAGACTCTTAAAAAAAGCTGAGGCAGGAGATTATGATGCTTTTATCAGTAGGGCTTGGTATAATTTCTTAGCAGTGCTGCCTATTTTAAAATAAATTTATTTTCCATATATACCTACATATACACACACATACATTTATGTGTGTATATACACACATGTGCACACATCTGAGGGATTCTCTCTAATTGAAGAGGATGTTTTTAAAAGTAAATAAAACTGACAGTTGTTAGTAATTGCAGGTGACTATAAGTTTGGAAAGGCTTCCCTGATAGCTCAATTGGTAAAGAATCCATCTGCAGTGCAGGAGACTCTGGTGCAATTCCTGGGTCTGGAAGATCTGCTGGAAAAGGGATAAGCTACCCACTCCAGTATTCTTGGACTTACCTTGTGACTCAGCTGGTAAAGAATCCACCTGCAATGTGGGAAACCTGGGTGCAGTCCCTGGCTTGGGAAGATCCCCTGGAGAAGGGAAAGGCTACCCACTCCAGTATTCTGCCCTGGGGAATTCCATGGACTGTATAAATACTGTGGTGTATCTTCCTTTGGTGGAAAGTTACTGAAGCCCTAGATTTGCCTCAGAAGNTGCAATGTGAGAGACCTCGGTTTGATCCCTGGGTTGGGAAGATTCCCTGGAGAAGGGAAAGTCTGCCCACTCCAGTGTTCTGGCCTGGGGCTGTATGTCCACGGGGGTCGCAGAGTTGGACACACCTGAGCGACTTTCATACACACAAGTTTGGAAAGCAAAATTAGCTTTCTTCCTCCTCCTGTGGCTGCCTGTAATCTGTGCTTCACTAGAAGTACTACTTGGACAAGTCCTTGGGAGCCTTTGGTTGTCCTTGTCTGTCCCATAGTAACTGGGGGAGGATGACCATTTTAGAAACTAGGTCACCATAAATACCTGAGATTTGTGCACAAGCCACAGTTAAGGTGATGGTGCTCGCAGCCCTGAAGGACTGCTCTCAATTCCTGTGCTCTCTGCGCTCCCTCAGCCCTTGCCTCTGCTTCCTGCCTGCTGTTCCTCCCGTAGTCTTACTGGCCTTGAAGTCCCAGGAACTTGAAGACCATCAGATGTCCTGGTATTTGGAAAGAACAAAGTCATGGTCCACTCATCTTAGTGTCTTCGGACAAAGTCATTTAACTCACTGAATCTTTTCTCCAGCCTGTGTGTCCACTGGGCCAACCAGGGTTTCTCAGCATTGTTGGTTTGTTGTTCAGTCACCAAGTCGTGTCTAACTCTGTGACCCCATGGACTGTAGCATGCCAGGTTTTGCTGTCCTTCACTGTCTCTCAGAGTTTGCTCAAACTCGTGTCCATTTAGTTGATGCCATCCAGCCCTCTTACCCTTGGTGGCCCCCTTCTCATCCTGCCCTCAATCTTTCCCAGCATCAGGGTCTTTACTAGTGAGTCAGCTCTTTGCGTCAGGTGGCCAAAGTATTGGAGCTTCAGCTTCAGCATCAGTCTTTCCAATGAGTATTCAGGGTTGGTTTCCTTTAGGATTGGTTGACTTGATTGTACTGTCTGTCCAAGGGACTCTCAAGAGCACTGTTGCTATTTTGGATTATATCATGCTTTGTTGTAGGGGGCTACCCTGTACATTACAGAATATTGAGCAATAGCCCTGGCCTCTAAGCTCATGGCATCCGGTCCCATCACTTCATGGCAAATAGATGGGAAAACAGTGGAAACAGTTGCTGACTTTATTTTTCTGGGCTCCAAAATCACTGCAGATGGTGACTGCAGCCATGAAATTAAAAGAAGCTTACTCCTTAGAAGGAAAGTTATGACTAACCTAGACAACTTATTAAAAAATGGAGACATTACTTTGCCAACAAAGGTCCATCTAGTCAAGGCTATGGTTTTTCCAGTAGTCATGTATGGATGTGAGAGTTGGACTGTGAAGAAAGCTGAGCACAGAAGAATCAATGCTTTTGAACTGTGGTGTTGGAGAAGACTCCTGAGAGTCCCTTGGACTGCAAGGAGATCCAACCAGGCCATCCTAAAGGAGATCAGTCCTGGGTGTTCATTGGAAGGACTGATGTTGAAGCTGAAACTGCAATACTTTGGCCACCTGATGTGAAGAGCTGACTCATTTGAAAAGACCCTGATTCTGGGAAAGATTGAGGGCAGGAGGAGAAGGGGACGACAGGATGAGATGGTTGGATGGCATCACCGACTCAATGGACATGGGTTTGGGTGAACTCTGGGAGTTGGTGATGGACAGGGAGGCCTGGTGTGGTGCAATTCATGGAGTGGCAAAGATTTGGACACTACTGAGCAACTGAACTGAACTACCCATCAGGTGCCAGTATGACATACTTCCTGCTCCTTTTATGATAACCACAAATATCTCAGAGTTCAGTTCAGTCTCTCAGTTGTGTCCGACTCTTTGCTTTAACCNACAGGGAGGCCTGGTGTGGTGCAATTCATGGAGTGGCAAAGATTTGGACACTACTGAGCAACTGAACTGAACTACCCATCAGGTGCCAGTATGACATACTTCCTGCTCCTTTTATGATAACCACAAATATCTCAGAGTTCAGTTCAGTCTCTCAGTTGTGTCCGACTCTTTGCTTTAACCACTCTGTCAAAGAGGTCCAAAGGTTAAGAATTAACCAGCCTTCAACCTTCCCATCAATGAATGTTCTTCGAGTGTTGTCAGTAGTGGTTTGGGCAGAAACAGGTAAACAAGGCAGACCTCTCTCAAGTCAGTGTACCCAACTCTTATCTGATGCCCTGATCCTCCAGGGTAAGGCTTACCCTTGCTGACTAAGCCCTTCTGTGGCTGTTTTTGCTTCTTTCCTCTAGCTTGCTGGTGCCAGCCATCTGTGCTTACTCACCAGGCCTCCAGGGTGAGGCATTTGCGTCTTTCAAGGCTGGCTGTAGGCAAACCTGGAGGTTATAAGGATGGCTCTGTAGGGCTTCTCCCTGAGCCTGGTAGAGATGCCATAGCTCTCCTATGCATGCTTGAATGTGTGTGCCTTTGGGTGTATGTGTGGCTCAGGGGCCTAGTAAGGCATTTGGGCTCCTGTATTTAAGCAGAAGAAATCTACAAGATAATACTATCTAACAACTCAGGATCACTTCCTGGAGGCCACACACTAGTTTTCAAATGTTTATCTCTGATAGTTTTTTCAAAGCTAAACTTTATTTTTGTTGTTTTATATCTCACGTATAATCAGCTGTGTGAGGTAGGCGTTTGAATTCAATTTTATAGGTAAATAGACTCAGGTCGCAGGCTTCCTGGTAGCTCAGTGGTAAAGAATCTACCTGCCAGTGCAGGAGTTGTGGGTCAGGAAGATCTGGAGGACATAGCAACTCACTCCGGTATTCTTCCCTGGCAAATCCCATGGACAGAGGAGTCTGGTGAGCTACTTATAAACTGCCTGCAGGAATACCCCAGACCATGCTGGGCCCTGGAAGGGCTTCCAGGCCACGAAGGTCTTTATGTTCCTTCGGTTCCTCAGTTGGGTTAGAGTGACCAGAATGGAACAACCTCCCACAAACCCACAGCATCCACTGCAAAACCGGCAGCCTTTATCCTGAGCCCATTCCAAACTCCTCGTATACCCTGCAGGTCGATGCAGAGTCCAGTCATGTCGAGATGAGCAGCTGCTCAAGTGTCTGAAGAATGGCTGTGGGTTGCATCCTCGTGACCTTAGTGCTGATAAACCGAGATAAATCTTCCCCCAGTTTTTAAAGGGGGAAATCTATACAGCACCTATTCCCTGAAGAGTTTTTCCCTTAAGATAACACATACTTTGTTCATAACACATGGGTTTCAGCAGCTAGTCACCATGATGGCTTGGTAAGAACTGATATTGAGACATTATAAGTGACGACTGTGACTAAAGAAAGTACAGTCAAAGCAGGTTGTCAGACGTCATCAGCTCCTCCGAGCCTTCAGAGGTGCTAATCACGTGTGAAACGTGCTCTGCCCCTTTGTGGGAGATTGAACCATTACCGTGTACTTCCTGTTGCTGTTTATTGAAAGGGATATTCTTACATGCCATGACAGCATTTACTCTATGAATCATCTATCACACTCCCAGAGTTCAACAATACTGTGGTACCTTACGTGGGGGATATACAAAATAAGGGACAGAGGAGTAACTGTAGACATGGTTTCTCCCTCAAGTACTTCAGCAATCAACATAATGCGTGTCTTTCTGGTCCATAATCATCCCCCCCTTTCCCTCCCCCCACCCCTACCTCCACTGCCCC
>SJYA01001300.1:411780-428897 GCA_006410615.1 Neotragus moschatus | reverse complement strand
TGGGGGGGGGGGGGTGAGGGGGGGATAGATCAAGGGCCTGCCCAAACCAAGCCACCCCGCTACAACTGCCAGAATGGACCAGCCCATGTGACATCACAATTCCAAGGGGTTGCCAAGTCACTGCTAGAGACAGACCCTCATTTCTCCCCAGGGAGCTCTAGAATGTGGAGGTGAGGCAGGTGAGCAAGGGAGGCAGATGGCGACAAGGAACAGCCCTAGCCCCAAGCCGATGGGCACGGCTCAGGGGGACCCAGGCGAGGCAGGCACACTGCTAGGTCCTGATGCTGGCATCCAGGACACAGGTTCGGCCACTCAGCTGAAGATGAAGCCCAAGAAGGTGCGCAAGATCAAGGCGCTCATCATGGACCTGGGCTCCCAGTACTGTAAGTGTGGCTACGCGGGTGAGCCAAGGCCCACCTACTTCATCTCCTCCACGGTGGGCAAGCGCTGCTCAGAGGCGGCCGACTCCGGTGACACCTGCAAGGATACCTACGTGGGCCACGAGCTGCTCAACACGGAGGCACCTCTGAAGCTGATCAACCCGCTCAAATATGGCATCGTGGTGGACTGGGACTGCATCCAGAGCATCTGGGAGTACATCTTCCACACGGCCATGAAGATCCTCCCCGAGGAGCACGCCGTGCTGGTCTCTGACCCCCCGCTCAGCCCCACGAGCAACCGGGAGAAGTACGCGGAGCTGCTGTTCGAGACCTTTGGCGTCCCTGCCATGCACGTGACGTCCCAGTCGCTGCTGTCCATCTACTCCTATGGCAAGACCTCCGGGCTGGTGGTGGAGAGCGGGCATAGCGTCTCACATGTGGTGCCCATCTCTGAGGGCGACGTGCTGCCCGGCCTGACCAGTCGAGCCGACTACGCGGGCAGCGACCTCACCAACTACCTGCTGCAGCTGCTCAACGAGGCCGGCCACAAGCTCACTGACGACCACCTGCACATCGTGGAGCACATCAAGAAGAAGTGCTGCTACTCGGCCCTCAAGCCCGAGGAGGAGCTCGGCCTGTGCCCGGAGGGCCTGCGCGTGGACTACGAGCTCCCGGACGGCCAGCTCATCACCATCGGCCAGGAGCGCTTCCGGTGCGCCGAGCTGCTCTTCCAGCCCACCCTGGTAGGCAGCGACCAGCCGGGCCTCCCCGCGCTCACTGCCGCCTGCCTGAACCGCTGCCAGGAGGCGGGCTTCAAGGAGGAGATGGCCGCCAACGTGCTGCTCTGCGGCGGCTGCACCATGCTGGACGGCTTCCCCGAGCGCTTCCAGAGGGAGCTGAGCCTCCTCTGCCCCGGCGACAGGCCTGCGGTGGCCGCGGCTCCCGAGAGGAAGACCTCCGTGTGGACCGGCGGCTCCATCCTGGCCTCCCTGCAGGCCTTCCAGCAGCTCTGGGTCAGCAAGGAAGAGTTTGAGGAGCGGGGCAGTGCGGCCATCTACAGCAAGTGCTGAGCCGCGGGGTCCCCACCGCCCAGGTCTGGGGGCAGGCAGCCACAGGCCACTCTATACACATTTTCAGAATTTCACAAAAAAGTTTAAAGTGCAGTGGCTCCTGTCTGGTCTGGATTTCTTGCCCTAGGCTGATAGCAGAAGGTGGGGAGGGGAGTTGGGCTTTCCTTCTATATCTGCTGGGTTGGGAGAAGCAGGGGCAAGGCCCCTCCCCTTCTGCCCTCTTCCTGAGGATGACATCATCACAGAGCCCAGAATATGGCTTCTTGTTCCGTTAGCTCTTCAGGGTTCAAAGCCCAATCCAACCGACACTCATATTGCTTGCTCACCCACAGGCCAAGGGGGGAACAAAGGCTCAGATTAAGGGACTGGCTTGGGTTACAAAGTTATGTGGTGGGTGGGACACTCAGACTAGGNTTCCTTTCTATGTATGATGTAACAGGGGGTTTTAAAATTCTGGTTGTTCGGCCTCTTACTTTTCATCCCCTGCCCACCTCCTGGTTGAGTCTTACCCACCAAAGAAATGAGTGGATTAATTCCAAGAAATTGATAGTAAAGGAAGCTGGGTGGCACCCGAAGCAAAGTGAGTACAAACCCAGCAGACAGGGTAATTGCGTACTGTTGCCAAACCATGAGCAAACTGCAGCCTGGCATTGGACTCACACCAAGGAATGAGCAATTGGGAAAAAAAAAAAAATAAGAAAACAGTATTAAGGATAAAGACCTTCAAAGTATCATAGTTCATAGATAAGAAGTGTCAACAACTTAAACCTTAAATTGGCAGAGAGGAAAGCTCAAAGAAAAAGAGCAAAAGGCAGTTTGCGGCTCTGTTGATCTTGTCTGGTGGGTCTCTGGGAGGCGACACTTCCTGCAGTTATCTGCTGTGGGATGATTCCTCCGATTCCTCTGAGGTTTTAGGACAGACTTTCAAGTACTTTGTATCATGTGTCTGTTGACTTGGAATTACTTTTGTGTTAGTTGTTAACAGTACCTNAAGCTCAAAGAAAAAGAGCAAAAGGCAGTTTGCGGCTCTGTTGATCTTGTCTGGTGGGTCTCTGGGAGGCGACACTTCCTGCAGTTATCTGCTGTGGGATGATTCCTCCGATTCCTCTGAGGTTTTAGGACAGACTTTCAAGTACTTTGTATCATGTGTCTGTTGACTTGGAATTACTTTTGTGTTAGTTGTTAACAGTACCTGGTAAGGTCCTCACTGAAGTTCAACCACAGTCTTCCTCTGATATCTGATCTAGTAACTTAAAAAAAAAATAAAGAAATTTGTGTTATTATTCAAGAGGATGCCAGGAGGACAGAGAGTTATCAGGATACTTTGATAAATCAAAAGAAAACTTTTATATAGGGACAAAATAACTTGCTCATTTTATGGAAAGAAAACCCTACTATTACTCTTTTTGTGTATATTACAATTTGCAATAAAAATTTATAAGCCTTTTTCTGTGAATAAATCTATTAACATGGAATATAACCTTGAATTTTCCTTTTTGTCATTTATAGAATCAAAGCATATTAAATGCTTTGTATGTATATGTAGACATACATAAATATATAATACACATACAATTTCAGTTTTTAAGATATACTTTATCTCAGCACATTAAAACAAGTGTATATATCATACTGAATTATCATTTAATAAATAATTCCTTAATAAACCAGTCTTATAAATATATTCTCATTTTCCATAATTATTATACTAAATACAGTTTTTATAATTTTATTGATTACCACATTTAGCCAAAGCAACCAATTTTTGTGTTCTTCAGACACAGGGAAAACTAAACTGCTGAACTAAATTTTTATGGGTATACATTTTAGATTATCTTTTACATTTTCAGAAGACAGAATGAACACATCAACCAAACACGCTTACACACTCTATTAATCTATAGTCCTTATATAACACATATAAATATGGATAAATTAAGACCATATGTATATGGGTTTTTATTTTTTAGCTTAGAAACTGTTCAGCTATTCAAATATTATATATCAAGTAACTCAACATTTTCTAAAGTCTTAATTTCTTACTTATTTGGAAGTTACAATTTTAGCTAAAAAATTAAGTCCTCATGATTTGTAGTATTTTAAGAATTTTATAAAACGAAACCATTTATAAGACATCTATCCTATGATTTCACTTAAAACAAATTTTATATTTTATAATCTTAAAATGTTTCAACAGTGATTCTTTGCTTGCCCCATAAAACCAATACTCAAAATTTAGAAAGTTTAAGCCTTAAAGTTTTAATACTAGTTATATATACTACAATATTGTCTTAGCATTAATTTTATATAAAAAACCCAGAGCAATATAGGTATAGGATTGTCTCTAATCAATATGATTGAAAGTGAAGGTTGCTCAGTTGTGTCTGACTCTTTGTGCCCCCCTGGACTATACAGTCGACAGAATTATCCAGGCTAGAATACTGGAGTGGGTTCAGTTCAGTTCAGTCACTCAGTTGTGTCCAACTCTTTGTGACCCCAGGAATCACAGCACGCCAGGCCTACCTGTCCATCACCAACTCCCAGAGTTCACTCAAACTCACGTCCATCGAGTCAGTGATGCCATCCAGCCATCTCATCCTCTGTCGTCCCCTTCTCCTCCTGCCCCCAATCCCTTCTAGCATCAGAGTCTTTTCCAATGAGTCAACTCTTCACATGAGGTGGCCAAAGTACTGGAGTTTCAGCTTTAGCATCAATCCTTCCAAAGAACACCCAGGGCTGATCTTCAGAATGGACTGGTTGGATCTCCCTGCAGTCCAAGGAACTCTCAAGAGTCTTCTCCAACACCACAGCTCAAAAGCATCAATTCTTCGGCACTCAGCCTTCTTCACAGTCCGACTCTCACACCACCCTATGGTAGAAAGTGAAGAGGAACTAAAAAGCCTCTTGATGAAAGTGAAGAAGAGTGAAAAAGTTGGCTCAAAGCTCAACATTCAGAAAACGAAGATCATGGCATCTGGTCCCATCACTACATGGCAAATAGATGGGGAAACAGTGTCAGACTTTATTTTTTTGGGCTCCAAAATCACTGCAGATGGTGATTGCAGCCATGAAATTAAAAGATGCTTACTCCTTGGAAGGAAAGTTATAACCAACCTAGATAGCATTACTTTGCCAACAAAGGTCCATCTAGTCAAGGCTATGGTTTTTCCAGTAGTCATGTATGGATGTAGTCTTCCCCTTCTCCAGGGGATCTTCCCAACCAAGGGATTGAACCCAAGTCTCCCACATTGCAGGTGGGTTCCTTATCAGCTGAGCCACAAGGGAAGCCTAAGAATATTGGAGTGGGTAACCTATCTCTTCTCCAGTGGATCTTCCTGACCCAGGAATTGAATCCGGGTCTCGTGCATTGCAGGCAGATTCTTTACCAACTGAGCTATCAGGGAAGCACAATCAATATGATTAACTCATTTCAATTTTTCCCAACTGATTTATCAGAAATATTACAGGATATTTTAAAAATGTACTTTATAAACTTTGTATTCATGAGACAAAATTTAAATAGCCTTAAAATCTAAAAATAAGCTCTTATATTGCAGGTAAGATCATCCCTCATAGCTATAGGAATATAGTCCATTCTTTAAATACATTTGTCTGTATTATATAATGCAAGACAATTTACTGACATTTTTCTTCTTAGACAATTATTATTATTTAGTATGCAAAATAGTGACAATATTTTTTTTTTCTGAGCAATTACTCTTTAAAATTGTCCCCAGTGAGGTGAAAAGAGGAGGATAGAACAATAACAACAAAAAAGAGAGAGAGGGTAGTTTTAGACAGATATGAAATTATCACTAACAGGTTATCTTTCTGTAAGGAAGAGGAGAAAGTTTAGATGCAGGAAAACCTTTTTCATATATATAGAGACACAAAAAAGAAAGTCACTATAGCTGCTTTAAACAGTTACTCAAGTCCTTGATGGTATTATCAAGCAATACAATTGAAAAATAGTGCTTATTAATCCCTAAAGAATGGACATAGGAAATCTCTACAGTAATCACAGTGATCTCTCTTAGACCAGTTATACAGTCTCATGAGAGTTTCTTTTCCCTTTATGCCTCAAGCATTTCTCAAATGCACATTCTTGTTCATGTCAAAGATCCCCAAGTGGTCACATAATTTTAATTTATTCTCAGTGAATTATGCCAGGAAGTAGCACAAGCTTGTTAGCAGACAAGCCCATGAGAGATTGCTTGACTGTTGATCAAAGGTAAAACATCACTTGTGCTGAGTCCTCAACCCTAAGGTTAAGCAGCCTCTCCTTGCTGACTTGAATAATCAGCAGTCACCTGGCTCTCAGGAAGTATGGACAGCTCTTTCCTAAAACCAAGTTCTCATACCCAGAAAAATCGGGAAATTTCTCATAGACAAATAGAAGAGAGTAGATAAACTTCCAGACGTCCTGGAATGTGAAGTCAAGTGAACCTTAGGGAAGCATCACTATGAACAAAGCTAGTGGAGGCGCTGAAATTCCAGTTGAGCTCTTTCAAATCCTAAAAGATGATGCTGTGGAAGTGGTGCACTCAATATGCCAGAAAAATTTGGAAAACTCAGCAGTGGCCACAGGACTGGAAAAGGTCAGTTTTCATCCCAATCCCAAAGAAAGGCAAGGCCAAAGAATGTTCAAACTATGGCACAATTGCACTCATCTCACACGCTAGCAAAGTAACGCTCAAAATTCTCCAAGCTAGTCTTCAACAGTATATGAACCATGAACTTCCAGATGTTCAAGCTAGATTTGAACATCCAGCTCAGAGGAACCAGAATTCAAATTGCTGACATCCACTGGATCATTGAAAAGGCAAGAGAGTTCCAGAAAAACATCTATTTCTGCTTTATTGACTATGCCAAAGCCTTTGACTGTGTGGATCACAACAAATTGTGGAAAATTCTTAGAGAGATGGGAATACCAGACCATCTGATCTGCCTCCTGAGAAATCTGTATGCAGGTCAAGAAGCAATAGTTAGAACCAGACATGGGAACAACAGACTGGTCCCATATTGGAAAAGGAGTATGTCAAAGCTGCATATTGTCACCCTGCTTATTTAACTTACATGCAGTGTACATCATGTGAAATACTGGGCTGGATGAAGCATAAGCTGGAATCAAGATTGCTGGGAGAAATATCAATAACCTCAGATAAGCTGATGACACCACTGTTATGATAGAAAGCGAAGAGGAACTGAAGAGCCTCTTGATGAAAGTGAGAGAGGAGAGTGGAAAAGTTGACTTAAAACTCAACATTCAAAAAACTAAGATTATGGCATCTGGCCCAAGACTTCATAGTAAATAGATGAGGAAGCAATGGAGACAGTGAGAGACTATTTTCATTGGCTCCAAAATCACTGCAGATGGTGACTGCAGCCATGAAATTAAAAGATGCTTGCCCCTTGGAAGAAAAGCTATGACCAACTCAGACAGCATATTAGAAAGCAGAGACATTACTTTGCCAACAAAGGTCAAAGCTATGGTTTTTCCAGTAGTCATGTACGGATGTGAGAGTTGGCCTATAAAGGAGGCTGAGAGCCAAAGAATTGATGCTTTTGAACTGTGGTGTTTGAGAAGACTCTTGAGT
Organism: Neotragus moschatus; assembly: GCA_006410615.1. Lineage (NCBI taxonomy): Eukaryota > Metazoa > Chordata > Mammalia > Artiodactyla > Bovidae > Neotragus > Neotragus moschatus. The sequence continues at coordinate 421,850 of SJYA01001300.1, read as the reverse complement.
CTCTTGGACTGCAAGAAGATCCAACCAGTCAATTCTAAAAGAAATCAGTCCGGAATATTCACTGGAAGGACTGATGCTAAAGCTGAAACTCCAGTAGTTTGGCCACCTGATGCAAAGAGCTGACTCATTGGAAAAGACCCTAATGCTGGGAAAGATTGAAGGTGGGAGGGGAAGGGGATGACAGAGGATGAGATGGTTGGATGGCATCACCGACTCCATGGACAGGAGTTTGAGCAAACTCCGGGAGTTGGTGATGGACAGGGAACCCTGATGTGCTGCATTCCATGGGGTCACAAAGAGTCGGACACGATTGTGTTACTGAATTGAGATAAACACTAGGCAGGACAGTGTTAAAAACCCAATTTCACCAGGGGACACTAGTCTGATGGGAAACTAAAAAATTCCAGGGGACATATAAACTGATATTGAAGCATCAAAGAGACAACCAGAATCTAAATTCAGTGTAAAGCCACACAAAGACAGACATACCTTGAATGTCTTGAGACTCAAGAAGTCTCAGATGTGCACATTATTACTGCCATGGAAGCCAATCCTTTGTAGGGAGGGATCTGAGCAAATATTCAGAGACCATCCAAATTTCCTAATCAGGACACCTGGAGCAACGTGGTAGTCTGACAAAATCAGGGTTATTGGCTCATTGCAATGGAGGTCACATTGGAGGGACCATGGGGTATGTCACCAAGAATGGGATATGATTTGGGGAAGGGTGGCATAAAGTGAAATTTATATGAAATAGTATTTTGATACGCTAAAGCAAAGCAGGGCTTTGTGTAAAGTGGCAACATAATGTCTGAATGGCAAAGTGGACAGTAGGTCTCCTTTCCTTAGACACTACAAATTAAGATAGATATATAATATTATATCCCAAACACCCTTATCTGAATCTGGGTTGAAAATCAAGGCAGGTGCTCTCTGTCAGTGTGAATTAGATCCTTCAGGAAAGGATGCTGTGTTCTTACTGAAATGATTTCAAAAGCAAAGTTTCCAATGAACTATGATTTTAGAAAACAAGGTTTCTCAGTTACAAAGTAATAGTTCTGCTACTGTCATTTGGATACTTTATAGGTGGTGTGTTTCCTTGGGACAAATAGAATTTTTTTGCTAATTTTACAGCTGGCTTTGTCTGCGATCTGTGTGTTTTCCCAGCTTGATGACTGGCATGGTAGATTTTCATTTTTTTCAGGTCAAACTAATTTTCACTTTTTCAGCATGTAACCCAGTCTCTTGTTATACTGCCTTGTGGAACTTGCCAGAAAGAAGCTGTGGTGGCATGAGATCTTTTCTGGAAGTGATTAATCTCTTTCCTTCTTTCCTGTTTCTCACTTCCTAGCATGCACTAGCATGCCCTAGCATGCCCAATGCAGCCTGGGATTGCTCCCGAAGGAGGGACCAATAGAGAATGGAATGAGAAAGCAAGTCTTGGGGTGAGGTACAAAGGAGTATAATGAAGTCTCAGATGTGAGGGAATGAGAAGGGGATGGGTAGCCTGCTTCAGGTACCCTTATTCTTGCCAGACCCTCTTGTTCTGACTCTGCTCCTGGCTGCAGCTCGTAGTCTTTTGCAGTTTTGTCAACTTCGGGGTCAAGCTGTGTGCAGGGAAGGTTTGGGAAAGCATCACTGTGGTGTCTGACCTGATTAGGGGAATCCTGTGAAAAGATGCTGCTCCCTGTGTGTCCCCTTCTGTTCCAACAGATCCTCTACTTGAGCTTCCTTAAACTCTGGCCTCCACCCTTTCACCAGTATTTTCAGATCAATTACCACCCACCCTATGTCATTTCCTTCCTGCCTAGTTATCAGTCTTTCTTCCTAGGATCCTGCAGAGTCTCATCTTCCCGTTTCTCCCAGTCCTGCATGTGACTCTGCTCCTGCAGTCTGTTTTCTTCTCATTGTGCCCTGCTCTTCACAACTGGTCCCGTTCCTTCATCATTCCTTTCACTGGCCTCCTCTCTGCCACCAAAGGCTCTGTCATCAGCTCCCACTTACCTTTTTTCCCACTCCCATTATGGCCTTCTCCCCACTGCCTGGTAGTCCTCCTTGCCTCGATCTCTCCTAGTATTTCGTTTATCCTTATTCTGCCCCCTTACCAGCTTGATCATCTTTTCCACCAAGGTCCTCTCTGCCCTCCCGGATCCCCGTGTTAAATTTCAACCCTGCAGACAGATCCCTTTCTGCCTCCAGAGCTACAATCTTAAGGGACCATCTTTCACCCCCATCGTTTTTCTTCTTTCCCCTAGAACACCTCAGACACTAGACCTTCTTCTCTAACCAGATCCCTCCTCTTGCAAGAGATCCTACCCTTTTTTCAGAATCTCAATCTCCCATCTTTCACAACATCCCATGAACTCCACGAATCCCACTGATTCACTTACCTTGTCACCCCACCATCATGTACAGTCTCTACCCACCATGGCTAGATTCTAATATTGACTCACTTTGGCTTGATTTAAATCCTACTGAACACTGTCCCAGAGAGCTCATCTGAAAATCTCCTTTCTCTGACTTCTATTGCAAAACACTTATGCACTGACTGCTCAAAACTGTGTCCATTTCAACCATCTCCCAGGGGCAGCTGTTAATGGCTTGCTTTCCCCTACCTTCTCACACTGATTTCCAGCAGGAGGAGCTTTTTCCTTTCAGCCATCGGGTCCTGTCTCTGAAGAGAGCCTGTGACCAGACATGTAGAAGCAAGCAGCCACTCTTTCCTTAGCTATGCTGTCCAGAAGCTCCTGGGGATATATCACAAAAAGTGTAGATTTCCAGATTTGTGAGGACAAAGAAGGGATCATTCTAAAACAATTGAGGGCCTATTACCAACTCAATTCTTCTGCAACTTTTTTAGTTTCACTTGCTGTTGGGCACTACTCCACAGCCCTCCAACCCTTCTAGAGATGTGAAGGCCCACTAGAGTAACTGCATAGTCTATAGGAGTCTCCAATTTCCAAAATCTTGGGAGTTTCTGCAGCAGAAATGTAGCTAGCTCTTCAGAGGTCCCCCTCTCTGCACAGGGAGTCCCTGCTGGCGACCCTTCTATTCTTTGATGGCAGTCCCTCCCCAGCCTCTTTCTCTGCTTACGCAATTGCTAGTGCCCTCCTCCCCCAGTTCAAGTGCAGTTAACCGATCTCTTACTCTTCCTCAGCCCCAAACCTTGCCCTCACATTAAATCCTAGCCCCAGACCTTGGGGGAAAGTTCTAGAGGGAAGGAGCTCACCAAAGAAGGATGGTATCTTCTCTAAGTTGAGTTTCCACTTTAGGACTATGCCAACGGAGATGAATTTAGGTAGCCTTTCAACGATTACGGTACAGAGAGATAGTCAAAGCCAAGGAATTCCCAAGCTCTCGGGCAGCCTAGGTCTCAGTAGAAGCCCTGTGTTCCTAAGTTTCAGGCCCCAAGGAAAAGCAAAAAGAAAGAAAGAAAGAAAGAAAGAATTTAGCTCAAAAGGATGAGAGGAACTTAAGGAGAATCAAAGATTAAATGCATCATGGAGAGAGGGCAGGAACAGGGATCTTCCAAGCCAGGCACCCTCCCAGATTTANTGTTCCTAAGTTTCAGGCCCCAAGGAAAAGCAAAAAGAAAGAAAGAAAGAAAGAAAGAATTTAGCTCAAAAGGATGAGAGGAACTTAAGGAGAATCAAAGATTAAATGCATCATGGAGAGAGGGCAGGAACAGGGATCTTCCAAGCCAGGCACCCTCCCAGATTTAGCTGACACCCTAGTGAACAAAACCCTTGATTTTTGCCCCATATGTAATAGACTTCAACAAAAAGTCACTCGGAAAAAGTGGATGAGTTTTTTCAGTGGCTTTGTCCCAGGACACGAGGCTAAGGGCAAGAAAGTCACGTGCGAAAAACTACAACCGTGCACTGTCCAAATCCAGTTGAAACCAGAGGAGTCTTTGGGTAAAAGTATTCTAGTCATTGTTCCAAACACTGGGGACACACGAATAAGAAAAACAAAGCTCCCTCCCTTTGTGGGGCTTACAGTGTTGGTCCTTGAGTCAGCTTCTTTTCAATCTACTCAAAAAACGGTATCAAACCTCCTTCATTTTTCTCAAGCTCCTGCCCTTCCCACACCCTCAACAGATTGGCTGTTTGGCCCACTTCTGAAAGGAACCATAAAGCCTCCGGATGGGAACTTTTCATCCCCAAATCTTCAAAAACGGTTGCATCCCACCCTCTCTTCCTTTTTCCTCACTGTTCTGTAAAGCCGGGTCTTTCTGGGAAGCCTTCCTTGACCCTCCCAAGACGGGATTAGCAACCTCACGTTCTCCATCACAACTCTCTTTGTAATCTTGGGCTACCATCTAGGTCCCCTAAGTACCAGGACCTTCTCTATCTTCCGCACTACTAGCCTGGAGTACCGCAGGTAGCTAACGGTCAGTCAATAACTGTTTAGAAGAATTAACCGGCAAGCGTTGGGCGGAACATCCGGGGTAAAGGCTCTTCCCAGGATACTTTGCGCCCACCCCCACATCCAGCTGGGCCTGACCCTTGGGGGCGGGGCCACATCCAGGGCAGGGGTCAAGGCCTGGGGGCGGGGCCTGCATTGCCGCAGATCCAGCTTTTGTAGGTAGTGACTGCCTCTAGGGATCCTAGGTCTCAAAGCCAGAGCTCGGTATTCTGCTCACAAAAGATTGTGACAGGGCTTTCTGGCAGTCTGAGAGACTTTTCCACCTCCCCTCCTGCGGCGCTCCACCAAGTATCGCTTCACGTCAGTCTTTTGGGGCCTTGGTTCAGGTTGCGGCCTACCAAGGCTTTGAAGGACCCCAGAGGCCCTGAGCACGGGACCTGCGCTCTCTGCCTGAACTTCAGCATCTTCCTCACCATCACTGTAATGCTGACTGCAGTCTAGTGAGCGCTAGGTGAGTCTTTGACCCAGATGTCAACCCGCCCACAGGCCTGGCACAGGACGCTACACTGACTTAGTGAGGTGGCAAGGGGAGTGGAAGGAGCCGCGAGCCTTTATTGAGCGCCAGGGCCCAAGGCTGGTGTAAAAGCTCTGCTGTGGTTGCCACCTGTCCCAGCAGGACCAGTATCCACACCGTGTGGGGTGTCAGCAGCCCTCTGGGACTTGTTTTATGAGGAGCTGCTGGCAAGGCCCTGGTGCCCCCAGCCAGGTCAGGAGGAAGGGCTGGCGAGGCCCTGAGGGGAAAGGCTCTTGACGGAAAAGGGCAGCTTGACTGTGGAGAGGAGACGACACCTGAGGACCCTCTGCAGAGGGAGGCGGGCTTCGTCCCTGAGGCCTCCGGCTGATGCTGTGGGCCGAGGGCACGGTTCCACGGGAACTCTGGCGTGATGGTGGTCGACACTAGAGATGTAAGGAAATACCATGATTCATCTTTTTAGGGACAGGTTGTCTTCCTCTTGGCATAAATATTATATAGCGAATTTGCAAGATACAGAATAGTAGTGGTGGACGGCAGGACCCCGTGGGCTCCTAAACTCAAAACACCTGATATTAATGTTTTGATGTATTTTTCCTAGTTTTGCTGTGCCTGTTTTCAGTGTTTATATATATATATGTATTTTAAAGGTAAGAAGACATTTAACATTTTATCATAACCAATNAATAGTAGTGGTGGACGGCAGGACCCCGTGGGCTCCTAAACTCAAAACACCTGATATTAATGTTTTGATGTATTTTTCCTAGTTTTGCTGTGCCTGTTTTCAGTGTTTAAATTATATATATATGTATTTTAAAGGTAAGAAGACATTTAACATTTTATCATAACCAATATCTACATTATTGTACACCTTCCTAAAGATTATTTTTAAGGTTTTCTGTATGAACTATTCTGTTTTACTCTGATAGGTTTGTTCTAAGTTTTTTTGATATTATAAGACGTCACTTAACAGGTTTGTGTATGGTTGCACTTGCTTAGAACTGCCTTATTCCAAAATCATAAAGCTTTTCTTGAACTTCAGATTATTTTCTCATCCAGGGTTCTGCCCTTGAGCCACTTCTCATTCTATAGTCTCTTACCTATGCAGTAAGTTGTTTCACTGCTGACTTCTCCCATTTGCTTCACATTTATGTATCCAAATACTTGCTAAACATTACCAACTCTGACCTCCCATAGGCATCCCATATCTAAAATCTGTAAATGTAGACCATGGTCTTCCTCTGCCACCTGCTGCCCTTGCTCAAGTAGTCCCAGTGTCAACTAGCACCTGGTTCCCAAGGCTGACCCTTAGCTACCTTTCTGTGCTTCTCCTCCTTCATCCTTCCTGTAATTCCTCAAATACCAAGTTCTGCTGAGTCTGCTGGTTACCTATTTCTCAAATTTTAATCTCCTCTTCATGCTTACTGCTATCTTGGTAGTTCAGACTCTCATGGTCTCTCACTAAACTATGCAGTGGCTTCTTAATTTATCTATGATTTTAATCCAGTACTTGCTGATTTCTACTTCTTTAGCTTCTGCTACTCTCAAGTCTGTTTTTTTACTCCAGTAAAAATGCCTGTTTTGTTCAGTGCTTCCATGTCCTTACTCATTTTTAATTGAAGAATAGTAGATTTATGCTATAAACCTCAGATATGCAGATGACACCACCCTTATGGCANGAAAAGACTCTGATGCTGGGAGGGATTAGGGGCAGGAGGAGAAGGGGACGACAGAGGATGAGATGGCTGGATGGCATCACTGACTCGATGGACGTGAGTTTGAGTGAACTCCGGGAGTTGGTGATAGACAGGGAGACCTGGTGTGCTGTGATTAATGGGGTCGCAAAGAGTCGGACACGAGCAATTGAACTGAACTGAACTGAACCTGGTGGCTCAGCTGGTAAAGAATCTGCCTGCAAAGTGAGTAACCTTGGTTCGATCCCTGTGTTTGGAGGATCCCCTGGAGAAGGGAACTGACTCCAGTATTTTGGCCTGAAGAACTCTGCGGACAATTCCACGGGGTCACAAAGAGTCAGACGTGACTGAGCAACTTTCACTTTCACTTCACTATGTATTTAGGGGCAGTATTATTTCAAATTAAAATTTTTAAAGTAATTTATGATTATATCCTCTGAGTAAAACTATTAAAACATTTCACATAAAGTCCCCTTGACTCTCCCTTTCTTGGACGTAAACAATGTTACCAGTTTGTTACACATCCTTCCAGACCTCTGATATATATTCNTTTCACTTCACTATGTATTTAGGGGCAGTATTATTTCAAATTAAAATTTTTAAAGTAATTTATGATTATATCCTCTGAGTAAAACTATTAAAACATTTCACATAAAGTCCCCTTGACTCTCCCTTTCTTGGACGTAAACAATGTTACCAGTTTGTTACACATCCTTCCAGACCTCTGATATATATTCGCATATTTGCGTGTGTGTGTGTGCGCTTGTGTATGGGTGTATATATGTATGTGTGTGTGTGTATATATATATATATATATACTTAGACTATGTACATTTAATTTTTAGATATACTATGCATTCCATTCTATAGCATTCTTCTTTTATTCAACAGTATGTCTTGTCAGTCTACTCATTAGGACCTATATATCTGCCTTATTCTTTTGAACTGCTGCAGAATATTCTATCAAATGGATTTCTCAGAGTTTTATTATTATTATTATTATTTTACCTGATGGACAGTTTTTCCTATTATTATGGTAAACAAGGCCCCAGTAAATACCCTTTTGTGTACCTTACTGTGATATTTTAAAATGCTTTTCTAGACTACATCCTTAGAAGTGGAATTAGGTTTCTCGTAGAACCCTCAAGCAAGAAATAAAGGGGAAAGGGAAGGCGGAAATTAACCTTAGAAGGTTTTAAGGTTGTACTGGGGCTAGAGGGTGTGGCAGTGGGTGTGGTGGGTGTGTCAGGGATGTGATAGAGGATTTGAAGCCCTGGAAAGTTTTTGAAGAATTTCATGTGGTAATGGTATCATCTTTGGAACTCAAGGACTTCTGAGGGAACATGGATTGGTTTCTATTTTTGTGTCTTGGGAAAAGAAGCAACTTTTTTTCTTCATCAGAGATAGAAAAGAGAAGTAGGTGACTGACCTTGATGGTCGATCACAGGAGTTAAATAAGTTGCCCTGAGTCACATGTTTGTCTCAGAGGAATGAGTGGCAGTCCAGTGGACTTATGAAAGTTACTAAATTGAGAGATTGTCTCCTTGTATACCTTTACTCTTCACATGGGAAGCAAGGCCTGGAGAGAGAAACAGACCTGCTGAAGGTCTTCTAGTAAGTCAGTGATAATGTTGACATACTTCAGGTCAGCTGTAAGAGGCAGAAAAGCAGAAATAAGGAGACAGCTTAGTCGAGGTAGGGAAAGTGGTGGTAGGGGGTTTAGGAGACAGAAGCCAACAACACTTCCACTTACTCCTCCTGCTTGCAGCCCACTCTTTTCCTTTCTCCAGATTCTTGTGGACTTCTTTCTTCAGCAGCATCAAAGAAATCCAAAATGGAAAAGTAAACAATACAAATTACAGGATAGAGGAAAAACCCATTTCCATGTAAATATTACCATTCTGCAGCAAAACAAACAGAAATAATGAGGCTTTGGTTTGGGTTTGCAGTGTGGAAGATGGACATAGTCTCCGGACTAACTGGTGGAGCTGTAGTAATTCTCTCCTGGAGGGTAGAGTGATGGGCACATTACCCAAATGCAGCTTTTCAAAAAGTGGTCCAGATTGCCTTGCAATAATGATTAATTTTAGACAACAAAACAAGATTAAAAAACAACAGAAGGAGGAGTGGGTCATTAAAACAAAAAAGCTGGGCACTCGGAAGACTTTTGGAAAGAAGACAGGTCGAAAGTTGTGGAGGTTGGATTTGAAACTGTCACCAGGTCTTGCCGACTTTTATAGCAGAGGCCCTCAAACTGAACTGAACTTGTCTTCCCTGGTGGCTCAGAAGGTAAAGAATCTGCTTGCAATGCAGGAGACCTGGGTTCGATCCCTGGGTTGGGAAAATTCCCTGGAGAAGGGAATGGCTACCCACTTCAATATAGTTGCCTGGAGAATTCCATGGACACGGGAGCCTGGTGGGCTACAGTCTGTGGGGTTGCAAAGAGTCAGATATGACTGACTAACACTTAAGTAGACTAAGGGTGCCCTTTGAGAAGTACAGCATCTTGAGATGCTGTCCTTCAGAGTTACTGGGGACAGAATGGACTTCCAGTTTGGAAATGCTCAAGAGGAAGTCCCCTAATGTAGTCCCTCTTCTGTCTTGGAATGCCTTTTAGAAGGCTGAATTCCTGAACTACCCCACCCTAACTCTGGTGCTGAATCTATGGGTGGGCCCGAATCTTCATGTTAAACAGTTTTGCAGATAATTCGTATGCCTGCCTGCTGACATCTGACCCAGGATGGGCTTGCCCAATCATTTTGCAGTGATAAAGGTACTGTCTTTTTGAAGACCTGCATTCATTGTGTTGAACCCCTTTAGTAATTTCACATAGTTCAACTTAGTATCTTTGTTTCCTTTAAATTTCAACTGAATTCTAGAAAATGAGCTTTCTAGACCTTTGTTTGGATGCACAGGGAGAAGAGAATTTTTCAGGATGTGAACATTAACTGACAAGTGACCTGGGACTGTGGTTTGTTATGTTGATAAGTTTAGAAACATTTCCAGGGGCACCTCAGGATTCTGTTTTCTATTTGGAGCCATGAAGTTAAAAGATACCTATTTTATGAGGTAGCAGTTTTTCATGGTTTCAGTTCAGTTCAGTCGCTCAGTCGTGTCCGACTCTTTGTGACCCCATGAATCGCAGGCCTCCCTGTCCATCACCAACTCCTGGAGTTCACTCAAACCCATGTCCATTGAGTCAGTGATGCCATCCAACCATCTCATCCTCTGTCGTCCCTTTCTTCTCCTGCCCTCAATCTTTCCCAGTATCAGGGTCTTTTCAAATGAGTCAACTCTTTGTATCAGGTTGCCAAAGGATTGGAGTTTCAGCTTCAACATCAGTCCTTCCAATGAACGCCCAGAATTAATCTCCTTTAGAATGGACTGGTTGGATCTCCTTGCAGTCCATGGGACTCTCAAGAGTCTTCTCCAACACCACAGTTGAAAAGCATCAATTCTTCGGCACTCAGCTTTCT
>SJYA01001300.1:387210-410017 GCA_006410615.1 Neotragus moschatus | reverse complement strand
GGTCTTTTCAGATGAGTCAGCCCTTCGCATCAGGTGGCCAAAGTATTGGAGTTTCAGCTTCAACATCAGTCCTTCCAATGAACACCCAGGATTAATCTCCTTTAGAATGGACTGGTTGGATCTCCTTGCAGTCCATGGGACTCTCAAGAGTCTTCTCCAACACCACAGTTGAAAAGCATCAATTCTTCGGCACTCAGCTTTCTATTTATAGTCCAACTCTCACATCCATACATGACTACTGGAAAAACCATAGCCTTGACTAGATGGACCTTTGTTGACAAAGTAATGTTTCTGCTTTTTAATATGCTGTCTAGGTTGGCCATAACTTTCCTTCCGAGGAGTAAGCATCTTTTAATTTCATGGCTGCAATCACCATCTGCAGTGATTTTGGAGCCCCCCAAAATAAAGTCAGTCACTGTTTCCACTGTTTCCCTGTATATTTCCCATGAAGTGATGGATCCAGATGCCATTATCTTAGTTTTCTGAATGTTGAGCTTTAAGCCAGTTTTTTTCACTTTCCTCTTTCACTTTCATCAAGAGGCTCTTTAGTTCTTCATTTCATGGTTTAAAGGTAGTTGTATTGTTTTTTGTATTCCAGACCTAATCCCTTTTTTCAGAGTCTCTACAAACACTGGGAGGGGTTTCTTCTCATATTGCAGGTGAGGATTGAAGATGTAAACCTCTTCTGGAATGAGGCAGGAGCATCAGCTCATTAATCAATCAAAACAAAACTCCCAGTGGTGAGTTGACAGGGCCAGGATCACAGGCATAATAATAAACTTGAGGGGAAGTCTATTGAAAGCATCCTGGTGCTGTAAGAAAGAGTATGAGTTAAATTCAGCTTTGATCCTAAATTGGGTTTGTCAGTTACTAGTTAGTTATGTGGTTACCTGGTCCAGTCAGGTAACCTCTGGGAGCTACCTGCATCTCCAAAACAAAGAGAATGACATTTTGCTGAGCTGGTGGGGTTGAGGTATTGCTATTTTGGGAGGAGGTGTGTGGGACACTCAATGTAGTTCATGCCCACAGGCAGTGCTTAGCAATGGTTATTATTAGTGAATTCCCAGCTGAAAGCTTTATTCCCCCACAGATGTACAGGAGCCTCTCAGGTAAGAAAAAGTCTCCAAGCCTTTTAGACCAGCTGCAGCTCTGCCCCTCCTCTCCCCACCATCCCCTTCACAGGTATAACTGCCCTGGGAGGATCTGTCCTCCAGGGCATAATTCCCCATGAAGTTGGCATATCTACCATGGGCACCAGTAGGTGCCAGCACAGGCTAAGCTTTCTGAAGGGCTGCTTCATTTGATTTTATCCTTCTTCCGTCCCCCTAGTGTGAATCATGAAAGCCCAGACTTCCTTTCCTTTCTTCCACAGTGATCTGTCTTTCCCAGCCTTTCTTGCTTGCTGTTCTGAGCCTCAGGGTTGCACTGTCAAATATCAGTGAAGAAAGACCTGTTTGGGGATCCTTGTAACAAGACTAATAAACACTAGTGCTACATTTGGGTGGTACTTTACCCTTTGCAATGTGCTTTCATAATTGTTAGCTCATTTAATAGTTGCAAACTTCTGGCAAGGTAGTGTGATTGTTAAGGGTCTGCAGATTGCCTTTACATTCCTATCTTCACCTCTTCTCAGCTGCCTCATCTTGGGCAAGCAACTTAGCATCTTGGAACACTGTAGATTTAAGTGGAAAGTACTCAGAATTGGCAATAAGTGCCCAATAATTGTTAGCTATTACTTCTCTCATGCCCATTTTACCACATGACTTCAAGTTTTTCTGTAGCCGCAGTCCATAGGGTTGCAAAGAGTTGGACATGACTGAGCAACTGAACTGATCTGAACTGAATCATGGGTCAAATGGGTCAAGCCTTACTTTTCTTCATGTTTCCTCTGATCCTCCTGCTTCCACACTGTCCTCAGCCTTACTTCACACTCTCCCATAGCCTACACTGAATTTTCCTTTTTCTCTTCAGCACTGGGTGTCTCTGGCCTTTGTATGGGCTAGCCTCTGTCCTGAGCCCACATCCTGAACCCTGGTAAACAGCTACTCATCTTTCAAGTAGACGGACTCCCTTTTATCCCCATGCTCCCAGAGTGCTTTCTGCACATCTTGATTACAAGATTGATAGGACTGTCTTCCTATTTATCTTTTCATTAGACCAAGAGCTCCCTGGAGAAACGGATCGTGTCTTCTCATGTGTGGAACTTCTCTCTCTGATATTTATGATGTGCCAAATAAATGTTGGTTTGAATGAACAAATATTAAAGAATTTGTCAACCCACCTGAAACTGTTTTAGATAAGCGTTCAGTTATCGAGACCAGCAGCTGTGGAGCCGGTCCTGAAACCCAGGTCCAGCTGCTAGTCCCCAGGCTCTCTGGGCACCCCCAGCCTGTCTCTCATTGTGGTTTCCTGTCATTGCTGTGTAATTTTTCCAACCAAACTGGACGCAGAAAGAAAAAAAAAACAAAAACTAATGATACGAAAGCACCAGACTTCATATTTACAGGCCTAGTAGAGGTTTTCAAATGACAGCAAGCAGCCAGTGTGCAGAGGCTTGCTTTCAATGCATCAGAAAAGACAAAATTACAGTGTGCCCGCCTTTCATGTGCTGTCTGTTTCGTCTTTCTGAATAAAAGGGAAACTCTGGCTCCAGGCTGATTTTCAATTACCAAAATAGACTAAATTCCTACCCTGAAATTATCAAAAGTGCCATATACTTGACAAGCAGCTAAGCAGAGAGCAGAAACTACCAAGTTAGTAATTAAACAGAACTTCAGTCAAATTAACAGAGACAGACATTCTGGTCTGGCGGTCAGAACAGAGACCTAGAGGGCCCCGGATTCGGCCTTGGTACTTCTTGTGTCAGAGTGAAGTCTTGATGTGCAACCACGGTTGCCAGGGAAAGGCTCCATGGGCTCCCTCCACCCCTGTCTGACTTCTGGAAGGCCTTTAGTATGAGAACGGGGGATGCATTCCTGTTGAGATATGGGATCAGGGAAACAGAGTAGGCCTGGAAAGAGTCAGGAGGAGGCCGAGGGGATCCAACTCTTCTCTACTTAAGAATTTGTTTCCAGATATTATAAGGGACCCTGGAAGAGCTTTTTAAATATAAGATTATTGTAGCTTAGGATCTCTTGTAAGTGCTTTAATATAAATTATTCATTTACTCAAAAAATATTGAGTGCTCACAACCACAGACAAAGCTAAATCCTAGCTTTGGGTTGTGACGTGCTGGTAGAGGAAGACAGACAATAAACAAGCAAATGAGTGCATAGTCTTTGAGGTGGGTCTGAGTGACATGGGTATAACTTTAGTAGAGGAGGAGGGTGGGGAGATCAGGAGTAGGAGAGAAGGGAAAGAGGCAGCTGCTATTTATATTAGGCAACCAGAGAGGCTTTTCTGATAAGGTGACATTTGAGCAGAAACCTGCAGTGGGGAGAGGATTTCAGGCAGAAGGAACAGAGAGCAGAAAAGTCTTGAGTTGGAAGAGCACTTAGCAAGTTTGAGAAAAAGCAAGGATCCCATTGTGGCCAGACTGTGACAAGCAAGAAGAGGGTGGTGGGACATGAAGTTTGAAAAAGACCAGGGTCTCTATCATGTAGGCATTCCGAGAACACTGGTTTTCATTCTAAGTTAAAAATGAAGGTATTGAAGTTTTTCTAAATGTCCCATGGAAGTAATAGCAAGATGTGAGATACAAAATTTTAAATGTACTTGTGTATGCTATAAGAGTAATATAAATTAATATTAATATAAATTAATTATATTTGAATTATTAATGACATCATTCAAGATGCTCCTATTATTTTTTCTGGACTTGATAAAATATTCTCAGAGAAATGGTAATATGTCTATGATTATTTTTTCTTTTCCCTTATATTTCTTCTGATTTTTGCTCTGTGTATCTTTTTCATTGTTTATTAGATGTCTAAAGATTTATAATGTCTATCTTTGTGAGTTGTACCTTTTATCATTAGAAATAAGCATCTCTGTTTCATTTAAAAATTAATTAATTAAAAAATTAAGGCCTTGAAGCCTTTAGAGCAGATCTTACATGTTTTACAAGGGTCACTTTGGGTTGCTGTGTTTACAGTAGAATGTAGGGAGATGAGAGTAAATAGCAAAGGTGAGATACAGTTGTGGTTTAGATCAGGTGGTGGTAAAAAGTGGTTGGATTCTCAATGACTTTTGGAAATAGAACTTGTAGAGTTTGCTGATAGTTTGGATCTAGCATGTTAAAGGAATAAAGGATTCAAGGATGACTTTAAGGATTTTGGCCTGATCAAGAGGAATGATAGAGTTCTTTTTTAATGAGATGGAAAGACTTCAGGAAGAGTAGGAAATCTGGGAGATGGAAATTAAGAATTTGGTTTTGGATATGATAATTCTGAGATGCCTGTTATACCACTATAAGCACAGCTCTGGGAATCAATCGGAATGCAATTTTAATTTTGTTTCCTAATGTCCCTTTAACATTTATTCAATAGAGGAAGAGTTTTCCCTGCCATTGGGTGAAAATTCTGGTAGGCACCATGATTTTTCTGGCCACTCTTAGGTATAAGAAAGTCTCATGGTTTTGTTTAAGTAGGAAACCAGACACTTTATTCAGAAACAAGAATGTCCAGTTCAATTTGTTATTTAATACTTGTGTGTTTAGTTGCAAATTCACGTCCAACTCTTTGCAGCCCCATGGACTGTAGCCCACCAGGCTCCTCTGTCTATGGGATTTCGCAGGCAAGAATACTGGAGTGGGTTGCCATTTCCTCCTCCAGGGGATCTTCCCAAACCAAGAATCAAACCCAGGTCTCCCTCATTGCAGGCAGATTCTTTACCATCTGAGCCACTAAGGAAACCCTACTTAATACTTAAATCTTTATTAAAAGGTCATGTTTCTTCTGCTTCCAACTTACCTACCATAGCAGGTCAGCCACCCACACTGGGAAGAAATTATGGTTGGCTTTCCCTGCCCCCTTTTCCTGCTCATCATCTTATTAGCTATGGTTTCAGCGGCTCCAGAATTGGTTTCAGCACTCCACTAGGAGGGTAGAGGGGAAAGAGATCAGAAAGTTCTTCCTTGGCTGGGGCTCTCCTAACATGATTTCACTTTCTCAGAGGCTGGTAACAGTTAATGCCGTGTCTTTCTTGGTTCTTTTGTGGATTCTGTGGCGCTCCACTGCTGTGGTCAGCTCCTCTGGTGTGGGTGATGCACCCTATTCCTCCAGCTGCTTTTTTCCCATAGCTCGCTCCACACAGACTTTCTCATTTACAGTCCCAGCACCTCACCAAACAGAACACTTGAGCTACGATGATGAGGCTCTTATTGACTCCAGTGTGGCTCACCTTCTGCCCTTTGAAAATATACACCCTGTGCCTTGGCTATCCCCAAGGGAATCTCTTCTTAGCTGCCACCCCTTGCTTTAGCTACCTCTTATTTTAGATTCCCCAGTGGCAGGGTGGGGTCTGACTCCAGTTAATTAAGCAACTCTCCCAACCCCCTTTCTTTAAACTGCAGGGAACACATATTAGCTCTCTGAGTCCTGAACTATCACTCGGTCTGAGCTGAGGGGATTTCCTGTCATTCTCCAGGGAGAGGAACTATTCACAGCATAGCTTTCTTCAGAGAAAACCTTTTGCAGGGGTGAAATGGGGTGGAAGGTGGAAGGGAGTTTCAAGAGGGAGATATATCTATGGCTGATTTATGATAGAAACCAATAGAATATTGTAAAAATTTTATTTTCCAATTAAAAATTTAAAAGACAATAAAACAATAAAAAAAAAACCTGTTACAAAGTATCATCAATCTTTGGTAACTGGACCATTTATGACAGTGGCTACAGTGAGGGCCCCAAGTTAAACTGTTCTTAGAAACCTACCTTGAAAATACTGACTTGTGTCTGCCGCTTACGTTAGTATTTGATATCTATTGTGCCTTGGTCTAATTTCCCTTTTTAACATCTTGTTACGCTTTTAAAATTTGAGAGTCAACACCATATGAATTGCTTTAAAAGCCATGAGATTAGAAGAAGTCACCTATGGTGTGAACAGGAGAAAGATCTGAGTACTGAGCCCTTTCATAAGCTAGAAATGAATCCACAAAGAATTCAGAATTTACCCTGTTTTTGAATTGGCTTAAAAAAAAAATAGTTTAGGCTCTTAGAACTCATCCTCTATTCAGAGTTATAATCAACAGTCTAGCAGTGACTTTTCCAATAGTGAATTTTCCATTTTCATAATGCTACTCTTTATGTGTAAAATGTCTGGCATTTACAAAGTATGATTTCAACTGCCGTATGCCCCTGTGAGGAAGTAAGAGGCAGAGGTCTTTGGCTCCACATTTTGAACTCTTTTTTCCATAGCCTCAGAGACACTCATGACGTTACTGAGTCCAATCTTGCCCTGCTCACCACGAGATAAGTTGATGAATCTGAGGTGTTGGGGCTAGTAAGGGACTTTATTCGGGAGCCCGTTGACTGAGAAGATGGCAGCCTAGTGCCTTAAAATAACCATCTTGTCAGGGCCTGCTTGCTAGGTTCTTTTATGGATCAGAGATGAGGGGGGAGGCGAGGAAACAAAGTAAAAAGACCATGTAATTCCTGCAAATATCTCCTAGAATGGCCAGCCTCACATAGGGGATGTGTTAGTTTCACCTCCTTACAGTCATTTCACGGGTGGTGTGAAATGGAATATCTCCTGTCATGTTACCAGATAAAGATGTCAGATCTGTCTGTGATTCTGGCCTCTCCAAATGTGAATTTCTGGGCCGGTAAGCAGCAGACAAGGTGCTGTGCCATTTGCCACACGAATGATTCACGAATGGCACAGTGCTCCGCAGGCGCACCGGGTCAGGCTGTCTCCCTGCGGCAAGCCATCGCAGCAGAAGTGTAGTGACAGTCGCTCAGCCGTGTCCGACTCTTTGCGACCCCATGGACTGTAGCCTGCCCGTCTTCTCTGTCCATGGGATTCTCCAGACAAGAATACTGGAGTGGATTGCCATTCCCTTCTCCAGAAGATCTTCCCAACCTAGGGATGGAACCCAGCCAAGCCATTATGTATGCTTATAATAACAAAAAGGGTTAAAGTCACAGAAACGGATCCAGTGTAAATTCAAAATTAACCCTTCCTGATTACAATGCTGGTCATAGTTTTTTAAGGTTTAAAAATTTTTTTAATTTATTTTAAATTGAAGGATAATTGCTTTACAGTATTGTGTTGGTTTCTACCAAACATCAACATGAATCAGCCATGGGTTTACTCATGCCCCCTAACCACCCCCACCACTCCGTCTTGAACCTCCCTCCCACCTCCCTTCCCTTCCCACCCCTCTGGTTTGTGGTCCCTGAGTCATACAGCAAATTCCCATTGGTTGTCTATTTTACGTATGGTAATGTATGTTTTCATGTTACTCTCTTGATTTGTCCCACCATTTCCTCCCCCCTCCCCCCAGTGTTTTAAGGTTTTGCTAAAGTAATCTATTGAATAGATATATGGTAAAAGTTTAATCTCACAATGCCAGCTGGCATGCATTAATCAAAGTTACCTGGAAAGTAGTGTTTAGCAGGATTTGGAGAGATAATGAGGTTTGCCAGGAAAGAGTACCTAAATCAATTAGTGATGACTGCTTTGGTTGGTAGGGGTTCTGGTGGCTTATATCTTATATGCCATACATTTGACATCACTGATTCAACAGTTTTGTGTGTGTGTGTGTGGAGGGGGTGGTGGGGAGCAGAGAGAGAGGAAAGGAGAAAGACAGGCGTTCTCTGGAACAGTTGTAGTTTCTCAAAACACAGTAGAAGAATGAGAAAAGAAAGCAGCCTAAAGCCACATTGGGTTATGGAGATGACAGCATTGTATACATGCATTCTGAGAGCAGGCATTTTTAAAGATGTGCTGTTAGCAAAGGAAACAGCCTGAACTCAGCGCAGTCTTGCAAATAAAACTAGCCACTGTTCCCCAGCATTTTTCTCCCCAAATTTTAATTTTGACAAATTTTGAATAGAAAAGTTAAAAGAGTAGTACAGTGAATGCCTGTGTATCATTTTCCTAGATTTTCATCGTTCACGATTTCCTAGTTAATAATCTGTCTGCTTTTACTCTGCATTATTTGAAAGTAAAAATTTCACGACACTAAATCATTAATCTCTTAAGAACAAAGACATTGTCTGACATAATCACAATACTATTATCATGCCTGCAAAAATAATACATGGGCCACATTTAAAATTCACTTGTTGTCCCTTAAAATGGGATCAAATTGAATTCACTGCTTTTTCTTCAGTTTATTTTGGGAATTGACATATTGTAAGATTTTTCATGTCATCGATAAAATGTCCTTCAAAAAGGACTGTTATTTTATTACCTGAATAGAGTACACTTTATTTTACCAGCCCTTTACTTTTGTTCATTTATTCTATTTTCTATTTATTGATTGATGTTGTAAATGCTGTTGCAGTGAACGTCATGGGACATGGTGGATTGGCCTCAATATATTCCAGTTTCTTTTTATGAGCTTTTCTAGACTCAGACGACTAAAATTTCCCCAGCTTGTCTTGCAGTTCAAGTTCTAGATGTAATTTAGAGTCCATCAATCGCTTGGCACTTGCCTAAAGTTTAGAAGGCAAAAACATGAGGTAGAAGTCACGCCTTTGTTGCCCTTCTGTTTTTCCTGGAAAGTAACCCTTTTATTATTTTCCCTTGCAGCATTATGAGAAGCTATGGCAAGCCACTGGAGAGTTGAGGGCAGAGGTATGACATGCTCTGATTTAGTCTTTAAAATCATGCTGGGTGCTGTGTGGAGAATAGACTGTGAAGGAGTGTAGTGGGAATCGGGAGCCAGTCAGGAGACCCTTGCTGTCTGGGTAGAGATGATGGTGGTTTGGACTCGGATGATATCTGTTAGTAGAGGAAGTGAGAGACAGTTGAGTTCAGAATGTAGTTTGAAAGTGGGATCATCAAAATTTGCTGCTGGGTTATATATGGGATGGGAGAAAAATGATCCCTGACTCCCTTGTAGCTACAGTTCTGGATGTAATTCAGCTTTCACCTGTCAGAGGCACTCTTGTGAGATCTGGAAGGTGAGATTGAGGTAGAGATCTTGCTTGGCTGTTTCTGATTTCACCCACTGCCACTGGAGTATATGGGTCCAGCTGTTGGAAAGGTGATAGATTTGGTGGAGGGAATACTGGAGATTGTCTCTTGGGGTTTCATTTTTCTCGTGAACTAAGAAGCAAGGATAATCAACTGAGATTGGCAGGGTGTGGGAGGAGGGACTGGGATTTATTATTTTATCCTGTGTTTCTTCCTTCTCTGCTGGATGCTGCAGTGTCTGGCCCCTAGAAGATAGGCAGTTTGTTGTTAACTGGACAGTTTTCTACTTTCATGGAAGGATTTACTCATAAAGCATCACCTTCAGCTTCAAAATAAATCAGTGCAGTTAAAACTAAAGCAAGGAGATTCTCATGTTCTTTAAAGAAGCCATTCATTTTATATATAAATGTCAGATTTCAAACACTAAATGTCTTTGAAAGTGTTGCTACGTTTAGAAGTTTTAAAAAATCAAAGTATAGTTGATTTGCATATTATAGTAGTTTCAGGTATATAGCACAGTAATTCAATATTTGTATAGAATATACTGCATCACAAATTATTACAAGATACTTGTTTAATCCCCTGTGCTGTACAATATATCCTTGTTGATACCTATCTATTTTATATACAATAGTATGCATCTCTTAGTCCCACACCCCTTTCATGACCCTTCCTCTTTTGCTCTCACCCTTGGTAACCAACAGTTTGTTTTCCATATCTCGGAGTCTGTTTCTCTTGTGCTCCATGCTCTGTCATTGGTTTTATATTTTAGATTCCACATAAAAATGATGTCATATAGTATGTGTCTTTTTTTGTCTGACTTATCTCATTAAGCATAATATTCTCTAGATCTGTCTATTTTGCTTCAGATTTAGAATTCCATTCTTTTTATGGCTAATATTACTGTGTGTGTTTATAATATTACGTGCCACATTTTCTTTATCCATTCCTCTGTTGATGGACACTTGGATTGTTTCCATGTCTTGGCTATTGTAAATAGTGCTGCTGTGAATATTGGGGTGCACGCATCTTTTTGAATGAGAGTTTTCCTCTTTTCTGGATGTATACCCAGGAGTGGAATAGCTGGATCGTATAGCAGCTCTATTTTCAGTTTTTTGAGGAACCACCATAATGTTTTCCATAGTGGCTGCAGCAATTTGCATTCCTACCGAGAGTACAAGGGCTCCTTTTTTTCCCATATCCTTGCCAACATTTATTTGTAGCCTTTTTGATGATGTGTATCTGTTAATCCCAAACTCTGTATTTATCATTCCTCTCCCCTGTTTGGGCCTCCCAGGTGGCACTAGTGGTAAAGAATCCGCCTACCAATGCAGGAGATGCAAGAGACACGGATTTGATCCCTGTGTTGAGAAGATCCCCTGAAGTAGGAAATGGCAACCCACTCCAGTATTCTTGCCTGGACAGAGGAGCCTGGTGGGCTACAGTCCATGGGGCTGCAGGAAGTCAGACATGACTGAGCAACTGGGCACATACACGGCACACTCCCCTGTTTATTCGCCTTCCCTTCGCCTCCTGTTTCTTCTTAGTCACTCTGCCAGGCACTGTTATAGCCACTAGGGATAAGGCATGAAACAAGATGGATATTGTCCTTGTTCTCTCATGGCCTTATTTTCTAGAAAATGAGACAGAAAATAAATGAGTGCAAGCACAAACAAGTTAATTTGAGACACTTATAGTGCCATGAAGATGATAAATAAGGCTGATGTGAGAGCGAGAGGGTAGGGAGCATGGTTTTATCAGGAAAGACTACCTTGAGGAGGTGACGTATTTTGCAATGTAAACTTTTTTGTTGATGTATAACATGTGTACAAAAAATTAAGCACAAGTCATAAGTGCACAGCTTGATGAATTTCTGCAATGTGAACACACTCCTGTAACTACCACCCAGGCCAAGAAGTAGAACTTTGCTAACTGCCATAAGGAGGTGACATTTGAGTTGAGACCCGCATGCTATGTAGGTGGCTATGCAAAGATCTGGGTTTAGAGTATTCTACTAAAAGAGGTCAACAGATGAGAAGGTGAGGAGAAAACCTTGGCATATTTAGGGAGCAGAAAGAAGGCTGATGTGTACCAGTCTGTTGATTTAGCACTGCAATATTTGGTTTGTGTGTTTGTGGCATAATTCTTAGTTTAAGATTGGAAGGGAAACAACACTTTGATTATAATTGCTCTCCACGCTCCAGCCATCAGTAAATTGGGCTCTTAGGATCTCAGAGTAATTTGGAGCAGAGAGTCTTAGCAGGAAAGTCTTTGGAGATTTTATTTATTGCACACTGTCCGCTTTGTACAAGGAGAGCAATATCCGAACTCGGCTATAGAGAGAGTTGTTATGACATGAGATTACAGTAATTGGTATGACGTATAGTCTCTCACATTACAGTAATTCTACTAGGTTTCTTTCAGTTCCGTCCACCTTCCCTCACCAAAGAGTTCCTCCTGCTGTCTTGTTCAGGGCCCTGGTCTTGACATTTGATATTCCAGGATTTCATTATGACCATGCACTTAAAAATCCTTTGTTACCTAAACATTTGCATACAGGTTGGGTTGGTTCTTAAGAAGAGATATAGGGAAATAACAGAGGTTTTGAGAGGTGCTTACATAACTGGGGACAGTAGAAACACTGGTTAAGTCATTACACAAATATCTGTCATTCACGTGATTAAGCTTAGAGGAGATAATGTCAAATTGTGGCAGAGTAGGCAGTCTTAAAAGTTTTCTGCCTGACCTAGTTAACGTTTAATTTTTCTTTAACATTAGGCCATTACACAATTATCCCTATTTCCTTGCGTGCACAACAGTCATCCAGAATTTGACAAGTGAGGACTTCCAGTGAGGCCATCCTATCTTCACACCAGTACACAAATTAGCCTCCTTTGACCCCGCAACTGCTTCTGCTGAGGCGCTACCGGGCCCCTACCAACTCTTTAGGGTGCGCTTCCTGTGAGCTCACAGGGTGTCTACTGTTACCGTGTCCCTGCCGTGTCACCCGGAGGACTCTGCAGGCGTGCCCGTTCCTGTGGTGGGCGCAGCTGCTGTAGGTAGGCGTGGATGGGACACTGTTCTGTGTGGGTCTGAAAGGACAGTGACTTCTGTAGTTCTTCACTGGTTGCCACCCGAGCCCTCGGGTGCCAGAGGCACACAGACGAAGCCTGTCACCACTACCTGTGCTAATCCCAGGAGAGGGGCCAGAGCAGGAACGCCTGAGTTCCAGGCTGTTTCCATCTTTGTTATAGTCTTTTGCTCAACAGAGGACTTTGAGATGAAACCAGTAGGACCGGGTCAAGAGACAATTTGGAGGGGTGGATACCTGGCTGAACTCAGAATTTTCCCATCCTTAGGACTTTCTTACAGCCAAACCAGACCTTTCTTCCCTCGGCACATGTTCCTTCCCAGGAGACTCCTGAGCTCCCCGCCATACAGACATCTTCATGCCGCTTCCCGAGTGCCAGGTGCGCCCAGACATTCCTGGCTCGCATTAGCTCATTCTCAAGGCTGCTCTGCATGGTCCCTGATGGGCTATCATACAAGGTCAGAAAGGCCTGTCTCTTGCAGCTTGGAACTGGGAGCCCCCACCCCTTTGGAAGCAGTGCTCAAGGCTTTTTTTTTCTTTCCTTTTTTTTTTTTATCAGCCAAAGCCTGATCCTTGTTTTGACAAGTCGTGTCCCAACAAGAGAAGATAGCACTTGTAGTGAAACCACCTTAATATGTAAATATCCAGGGAAGTAGAATCATTTCTTTAGCTCATTTGTAGTGAAGAGCATGAGAGAGAGAGCGGCAGGCTCCTCATAGCGTCTCTGACTGGAGTCTCACGCCCTGTAATTTCTCTCCTGTGCATGGTGCCGCTTGAGTACTTTCTAAAATAATTGAGTCTCACCCCTGCTTTCAGAACTGCTCATGCTTGCCTGTTGCTTAAAGCTCCAAGTTCTTTATCGTGAACAATGAGGCTCTTCTTGTTGTATTGGCCCCTTACCTCTCCTGCCTCATTTCCCCCTATTTCCCTCTGCACATCACCTTCTCCAGTCACCCCAGGCAGCTCCAGGCCTGTACCTTTCCTCATACCGCCCGTTTCATCTGGGATACCTACTGCTTTCCACTCTCCTTTACTACCTGGGGAACTACTCATTCTTTAGGCCAGCTCACGTGTCACCTCCAAGAAGCCCTTCTCTCCTGATTCACAGGAGTCTTACTGTGGAGACAGTGTCCCCAGCAGGACGCACAGTGCCTGACTTGCAACGTCAGAGCAGAGTCAAAGGCTGAGTTAGAGACTGGCTGTTCCTAAAGGTCTGGTGTGCCTCTCCGTAAGGCCTGCACTTTCTCCCTGTTGTGTTGGTGAAATAAGCTTTCTCTCCTTATTTGCCTCCTGGGGCCTAATCTGCCATCCATTAGTATATCGGGAAGTTGCCTGTTCGAGCGAGATCATCAGCCCCCTTAATCCTCCTTTGTAACTGGATGATGTTAGACTTCACTGTGTGCCTGGAGGCTTCCTATGGGTCTAATTTCAGAATAACTGAGAAATGTCATATGAACCACCAACTCCCCACTCCCCCTGTAAAAACAGATTTGTTTTTGAAACAGTTTAATAGAATAACATCCAGAGAAGAAACAAGAGCAAGAAGGGGAAAAAACCCCTCCCAAACCCATAAAACAGCTAATGCACTGAATATGTCAAAGGGCTCTCTGCATCTCTAGGAGGTCTGCAGGAGAACAGAAAGGATGCTCAGGGCAGAGTGGGAGCACCTTTCCCCGCTGGACAGATGATACTATGTCGGGTTGCCAGTGGGGAGGACCCATTATCAACAGGATCCTTTAATCAAAGCCCAAGTCACTGCTAATTCACTTGGTATTGAATCAACAAGAGGCAGCTGCTGAGGGTGGCAGTGGCATGCTGGTAGTGATGGTATAGAGGAGGGGTGGGAGAATTAAAGTCTTGGAAAGTCAGAGCTGAGGCACTTAAGTGAGCCAGATTCTTTGGGTGGTGCTGTTAACGTCCTTTCTCTGCTTAAATGCCTTTATTGTTACCCTTTCAGAGGTACTTACCCCTTTCCCCCTTTCTCTAACTCATGACAACCACTAATGTGTTTTTCATTTCTATAGTTTTGTCATTTCAAGAATGTCACATAAATGGAACTATACAGTGCTAACCTTTCTAGATAGGCTTTTTTAAAACGAGGCATAGTTTCCTGTGTGTGTATGCTAAGTAGTATTACAGATGTACCACCATTTTTTTAACTGTTCCACAGAAGGCTGTTGTGTATCTTGACTGTGATGGTGGTCACATGTGTTGAAATTGCATGGAACTAAGCACATGCACGGGGTTTCCCTGGTGGCTCAGATGGTGAAGAATACGCTTGCAATGCAGGAGACCTGGGTTGTCTGACCCCTGAGTGGGGAAGACCCCTTGGAGAAGGGAATGGGTGCCCACTCCAATATTCTTGCCTGGGATGGACAGAGGAGCCTGGTGGGCTACAGTTTGTAGGGTCCCAAAGAGTCGGAGGTGCCTGAGTGACTAAGCACACACACAACACATGTGCACATACACACGAGCACATGTGGAATCAGTGAAGTCTGAGTAAGGGGGAGAGGTTGTGTCAGGGTCAGTTTCCTGGCTGTGAGACTGCACTCTTGGTCTGGAGAATGTTGACACTGGAGGAAACTGGGTGGAGGATACGTGTAATTTCTTACACCTGCATGTGAGTCTACAATTGTCTTTGAAAAGTGCCGTTAGTGGCACTGTTATGCTCTGGAACAAGGGCTAAGTCCCTTGGTCTGGAACTCAGGGCTCTTCTATGTTCTGGCTCCACTTTTATCTGCCTTTTGTCTGTCTTGTCTCTCATGGGAGATGTATCTTCACAGTGTGGACCCACTTGTGTGACGAGAACCAGATCAAGAAGTAGGACTTTGCCAGGAGCCCGGAAGCCCCCCACCTCCTCCCATCCATTTACTGCTCTTTGAAGGGTAATTGCTATCTGATTTCCATTCCATATATTAGTTTTGCCCTTTTTTGAACTTCATATAAGTGAATTCATGGATTTTTCTTTTAAACTGGCTTCTTTTGCCCAACATGATGATTAAATAATTCATGTAGCAGTAGTTTGTTCATTATCACTTCTATATAGTATTCAGCCCACTGTGTGAAGAAACCACAGCTATATAATTTATATGTAGTACTATTGCTGATTCGGAGAAGGCGGCGGCACCCCACTCCAGTACTCTTGCCTGGAAAATCCCACGGATGGAGGAGCCTGGTGGGCTGCAGTCCATAGGGTCGCTAAGAGTCGGACACGACTGAGAGACTTCACTTTCACTTTTCACTTTCATGCATTGGAGAAGGAAATAGCAACCCACTCCAGTATTCTTGCCTGGAGAATCCCAGGGATGGGAGAGCCCGGTGGGCTGCCGTCTATGGGGTCGCACAAGGTCGGACACGACTAAAGTGACTTAGTAGTAGCAGCAGCAGCAACTATTGGTGACTACTTGGTTGCTTAATTTTGGACTATTTTAAATAACTCTGCCATAAACCTTCAGACACTGGAATGATCTTGTCAGGCATCAGAGAACCTTTAGGGATATCTTCAGTGTCAGAAGCTTTCTGTATGGGCTCAAATCTCATTAAACATAAGCAGATTCATTTTGGACGGGAGCCTTATTTATGTCATGAGTGTGGCAAAGCCTTTAAGTTCTGTGATCACCTTGCTGAACATCAGAGAATCCACACTGAAGAGAAAACTTATTGGTGTGAAGAGTGTAATACAGGATTCATTGTGTTTCAAGTCTGATCACCCATCAAAGAGCCCACAGTGGAGAACACCATTATGAATGTAGTGAGTGGGGGAATGCCTTCATTTGGAAGCCAGTATTTATTGCCAGAAAACCCATAAATATTCAAATGTGAGAAGACCTTCACTTAAAAGCTCATTCTTAGACATTGGAAAATCCACACTGGCCCAAAACCTTTATGTATGTAATATAGACTTTCTTTTCTGTGGCTCTGTGTATAACTGAATCAGTGTGCTGTACACCTGAAACGAAACATGACATTGTGAATCAGCTGTAATAAAATAGGTTAAAAAGAGAGCTGGAAAAAACCAAATAACTCCGCCATGATTGTCTCACATATATACTCATTTCACTTGGATAAATACCTAGAGGTGGGATTGTTGGGCCATAGGATATACACAAGGTTTATTTTTAGGAGGTACTGTCTAATGGTTTTCCAAAGTGTAAAAACCATCAGTTTTTACTCTTACCAGGAGAATTCTTGTTCTGCATTCTTGCCAACATGAGTCTTATAAATCTTAGTTTTTCTGGGGGCGTGTATAGTGGTAATTGTTCTGGAGGCTAGTTTGCAGGTGGGCTTCCTTCTCCTGCCCCAGCAGGAGAGCTGTTGCCTGTTCCTCAGGGCAGAGGTTCTCATGGAGTGAGAGAGGTTTTCTGCTTCTCCTGCAGAGGCAGGTGCCTGTGTTTCTACCCTTTCTGCAGACAGTGGACATATGCCTGGGCCTTTTGCCTGCCCTTCCATTAGTGATTAAGGCTTTGGTTTTTTGTAAGAGAACTTACTGGAAAATGCGTGCAGGCCAGTGAGGGCTCTCAGCTCTCCTGCCTGCCTCTGTCTTCTGAGTACCAGGTAGAGGTTGTGGAGAAGAGTTTGGGGGTATAAACTCCTCTTGTGTCTGGGGCTCCCAGGGATTCTTAACTTCATTCTAATCCACACTGGCTTTTAAGAATTTGTTATAAACTTTTTTCTTACCCTCTTCCTCCAAAGAAGTCTGAGAAAGGTGGAATAGCTCTTCTGGCCTGCCTCTCCCTGGTACGATTGTCCAGTCTTTGGAATTTAGTTCTTCTGGTTGCCTTGTAACCTCAGCTCTCTGACGGGCTCCAGGGAAGTTCTGATTTTACAGATTGTCTGGCTTCTTCCTCATTGTTGGGGTGGGAGTTAATGTTCTCTTTGTAGCTTTCTACCTCTCACTGTGATTTTAACCTGAATTTCTCCTGTGACTAATGAGTTTGAGCCCCTTTAAAGGTAACAACCATATCTTGCATTTTCATGCTCCACTGCCTTTGTCTGAAATGTCCTTTGCTTTTACCTCTGTCTGTTCCTTCAAGGGTCAATTTAAAGGTCCTTCGCAGCTGTCTCTAATCACCTCTGTCTTCTGCCACCCCTGTCAAGCCTTGCTCTCTCCTCCCTTCCACTTCCCTGGCACTTTTTATAATTTGGATTAGGAAACTGGAAGTTGGAGGAAGACTCCTGTTTTCTGGTTTTCATCCGTTTTCCTTATGATCAGCTGGGAGAAGCAGAGCAGCAGGGTAAGAGGTGATATAAATGCCCGGGGTGGATTTTCCCAGGGTCTTGGAGAGAGGACTAGGGCACGGAAATAGTTTCTTCCAAAACTGTGAAGGCTGCATGTCATTTGTCCAAAGACAGTGTTTACAGTCTGGGAGTTTGTAGGAGGGTCACTTCACAGATGCCCAGAAAGCCTACTTCTCGTTTTGGTTGTATCTTTGTTCTTTGCCAGGCACCTTTCTTGCCTAATTGAGCCCAAATTGCTGAAAACAAACTTTCCCTGGGTTATTCTCATCCTGCTGGGTATCAGCTTTCCCTAAAACCAAAATTGCTGCTCAGTCTAGACCTGCATACTTACTGTTCTATTTTAAGAGAAGCCCCCAGTCCATATCAGAGCAGCAAAACTGTCTGTTCCACCTGAAAGTCCCTTTCCCTTCGGCAGCTTCTTGGCTCCCTGACAGCTGTGAACCCTTTTTTGTACAGTGTCTGTCCCTCGTGGCTTCTGGGCGGTCCTCAGATGCTCTGTTACTGCCCAGGGAAGCAGCAAGGATAGAAGTAGCATTTTCAAAGAAAGAGAAGAGAAAAATGGGATAAATCACAGGTACAGAAAAGCGAGCCTGAATGCTGAGGGCTGTCATAAAGAACCACCTGTTGACTAAGCCGTGTCCAGGGAGGCAGGGGTGGATGTCCTTCGCTTTTTCTTTTCCTCTGACTCCGTGGACTGCATTTCCCCTTTTCATTCTGCTTCTCTGTCTGGATTTTCTGAGTGAGTTGGTAAAGCACTTTATTTATTTATTTATTTTTTGGCCATGCAGCGTGCAGAATCTTAGTTTCCAGATCAGGGATCAAACCTGGTCTTAACCACTGGACCACTAGGGAAGTCCCTGGGAGAGCACTGTAGTTCCCTATAATTCTGTCTCACTGAGCCCTCAGGATAGTGGTGTGCTGATAGATGTTTAACAACAGATTCTCCAGGAGAAGCAGCCCTGGTTTGCAATGTTTGCCCATTTCCATAGTGTAAATACTCCTGTCATAGCTAATCTTAAGCTGCCAATGTGATATAACTGAATATGGAGTTGGAAAGAGATTCTCAGTAGCACACAGTTATATAGTATTTCTGCCATGTAAGTGAAATAGATGTTAGGTAACCTCAAGAGCATAGGTCAGTGGTTGGCAAATTATGGCTTGTAGGCCAAGTCTGACACATGGCCTGTTTTTGTGCAGCCCATGAGCTGATTGGTTTTTAGACTTTTAAAGTTTTTTTTGTTTTTTAAATAATGATACATGACAGAGACTGATTGTGGCCCCCCAAACCTAAAATATTTCCAATCTGTCCCTTTATAGGAAAAGTAACCTGACCCTTGACATGAAAGTGAAAGTGAAGTCGCTTAGTCGTGTCCAACTCTTTGTGACCCCATGGACTGTAGCCTACCAGGCTCCTCAGTCTGTGGGGTTTTCCAGGCAAGAATACTAGAATGGGTTGCCATTTCCTTCTCCAGGGGATCTTTCCCACCCAGAGATCAAACCTGGGTCTCCCGCATTGTAAGCAGATGCTTTACCATCTGAACTACCAGGATCCTTGGCATAGGTAATAGTAAAATGTAGTAAAATAATTAGTAAGTGATAAATTTTGAGTATTTTTCACTCTTAGATTTTAATATGATTTGATTTTTAATAATTTGATTGTAAATATATATAACTAATTTTTTTTAATGACAGCTATTTAATAACAAACTCACAAAATTCTCCCAAATTTAACAGTCAGTTTTCATGATCTAATAAGAGCTGACTTCAGCATACCACTGCCTCACACAGGTTATTGCTGGAGGAGCCTCAGGTGTTCCTTAGTTCAGTCCCTTCACATTATAGGTGGGGAAGCTGAGGCCCAAAGAAGAAAATGACTTACACAGGTTTACTTAGAAAGCTAGTGGCAGAGTCAGGTTTCCTGATTCCAGTCTTGTCATCTTTGTTCACTGATGCTAACTTATATATACCCATAGTTCCCTTTTTGTTGCTTTTACCTCTTTACAAAGTTTGAGCCAGCAAAGTTAGCACCGTATGTTTTCCTAACACTGTGCAGCCTCAGGCCAGCACACCCTAAGAACTCTTCTTGCCAACTTCACCATGACCCTGTCCAGTTTACTGACTTATTTTTCTGTTTACTTTGAGGGTAAGTATTATTTTTCTTTCCCCAATATTGTTGTCCTAGGTATTTTATCAGCTCCTGACTTTTTGCCCAATCTTTTTTTTTTTTTTCTGATAGGATGAGTATCTTGTACTAACCTCTTTGACCACCTACCTCCCCTTTGGGGTTTGCGCTGAACACTCTTCTTGCTAAATCTTTATACTTGTTAGGCTGGGATCCTGTTTATTGTGAGGGAACCGGATGTTTTCAGGGGGGATGAGGCAGAAGGGGGGAAGGGAGCAGAGGAAGCTGGATCTGAGGAAGTGAGGAAAATGCTAGTATCAGAATTTTATAAAAGGGTAGCTAACTGGGGCTGCATCTTCCATGAGTTGTTGAGTGAGGAGCAGTGTCCAGGCTGGAGAGAAAAGGAAGGGAGGAGGGAAAGATTGAGAAGAGAGAAGAGAGAAAGAAGCAGAGGCCAAGTCTTGGGTTCTATGGCTTCTCAAGTCCCACAAGGCTAGGCTAACTTCCTGTGCTTTGGGGGTGTCTCGGGTATCTTCAGTAATCTTATAATTAACTTCCACATAATTTGAGAGAGTTTAAATGGATTCCTGCTCCTTGTGATTAAAGTTTCTGAAAACACCGGAAATCTCAAAATCTTTAGAGACTGAGAAGAGCCAAAGCATTGAAAGAAGCTGACCCCGTGACTGAGCAGGCATCTCTCTTTCCAGGTCTCCTGGCTGCTGTGAAGCTATGGTAAGGTGCCCATTACTTTTCGCTGTTGTCTCCTCCTCTTTGCTCAGCGTGGCTGAAGGCCAAACAGTTGTTATAGCATAACCAGTGCAGTCAAAGCCAGGGGCAGTTACAGATATTGGCTTGATTTTGATGTATTCTAAGATCACCACAGAGAAAGTTGTAAATTATAAAAGAATTCATATAAAAAATGGAACAAAAAAAATCTTAGTTGGAAGAAAAATTTTGTTTGTTTCTGTAAAGCAAAATTAAATGTATTTGAATCAGCAGATAAAAGAAAATTTGGAAAAGCACATGTATCTGGCATTGAAAACTTAGCAAAGATATTATATGTTGATTTATTATAAAGGTGTCATCAGTTCAGTTCACTTGCTTAGTCGTGTCTGACTCTTTGAGATCTCATGGACTGCAGCACACCAGGCTTCCTGGTCCATCACCAACTCCTGGAGCCTACTCAAACTCATGTCCATTGAGTCGATGATAACCATCCAACCATCTCATCCTCTGTCATCCCCTTCTCCTCCCACCTTCAATCTTTCCCAGCATCAGAGTCTTTTCAAACGAGTGAGTTCTTTGCATCAGGTGGCGAAAGGATTGGAGTTTCAGCTTCAGCATCAGTCTTTCCAATGAATACTCAAGATTAATCTCCTTGAGGATGGATTGGTTGGATCTCCTTGCAGTCCAGGGGACTCGCAAGAGTCTTTTCCAACATCACAGTTCAAAAGCATAAATTCTTCGGTGCTCAGCTTTCTTCACAGTCCAACTCTCACATCCATAAAGAACCACTGGAAAAACCATAGCCTTGACAAGACCGACCTTTGTTGGCAAAGTAATGTCTCTGCTTTCAATATGCTGTCTAGGTTGCTCATAACTTTTCTTCCAAGGAGTAAGTGTCTTTTAATTTCATGGCAGTCACCATCTGCAGTGATTTTGGAGCCCCCCAAAATAAAATCTGACACTGTTTCCACTGTTTCCCCATCTATTTCCCATGAAGTGATGGGATCAGATGCCATGATCTTAGTTTTCTGAATGTTGAGCTTTAAGCCAACTTTTTCACTCTCCTCTTTCACTTTCATCAAGAGGCTCTTTAGTTCTTTTTCCCTTTCGGCCATAAGCGTGGTATCATCTGCATATCTGAGGTTATTGATATTTCTCCCGGCAATCTTGATTCCAGCTTGTGCTTCATCCAGCCTGGCATTTCTCATGATGTACTCTGCATAGCAGTTAAATAAGCAGGGTGACAATATACAGCCTTGGTGTACTCCTTTCCTGATTTGGAACCAGTCTGTTATTCATTAAGATGTCATAATGGCACTGAAAAGCAAAACTTGAAAAGGAAAATTGAAAATTGAAAAGAAAAATTTACCCAGAATTCTACTGCCTTGTAAATACTGCTTTCATTTCCTCTGATGCTGTGCTTGTTTTTATTTACACAGGTACACTTACACACAGCTGCAATCACAATATATCAATACATACATATTTTTCAGTTATGAAAAGTTTCTATGTTATAATCTATAAAATTTTAATTTCTAATGGTTGAGCAATATTCTAGTGAATTTGTCCCAATTTGCATAACTGTTCTTCTATAGTTAGATATTTAGATTGCTTCCAGTTATCATCTTCAACAGTGTAGTGGACATTTTATTAACCTTTGATTTTAAAATTACAAAGTAAAAAAATTCATTGCCAGGGTCCAGCCCCGGCGGGTCCAGGGAATTCGAAGCGGGGACAGCGTCGGCGAGGAAAAACTTATTTATTTAGAGATATAAGATTAGATTAGGAAATAATAGTATAGTGGGAAAATTAAGATGGAGAAAAGAGGCTGAATAACTTGGTTTAGGGGGAAAACCAATAAAACCTTGAGACAAGAGGTTTGCACCATCTACGTTGGGCCGCTGGTGCCTGCTTGAATCTCTAAGGGTGCCCCACCTTGGGCTCCCTTTCACGCAGGACTTAAAAAGCCAGGGCAAGTAAGTAGACGTGGTGAGCCTCCCCGCTCCAGATGGGAATTCAGCCAGAAATTAGAGTAAAGAAGAGACACGGGGGAAGCCCAGCATTGGTACAAGACTCCAGATGCAAGACTCCCAAAAACTATTTTTCAAAATCAGCTCATATACCCCAAGTTGTGCATAATGGAATATGCAGAGTTATGCAGGGCAGCAGTCCTGACCTTCAGGCTTTCTTTTTGCATACCCTCCCATATACAAAAGGTCTCAGGTAGTTTACATTATCTTCTGGCCAAGAGGCCTGTTAACATTTTTATGGCTCTCTTCCTGGACAATTGTCTGTCAACCAGAAAACTCCTTTTCCCTAGAAGTGTTTTTTCTTTACTCTGCATTACCCTCAAAATACTAAATGAAGCTACATTCCTATAGAACAAAGGTGCGGTGGGTTGTAACAAAGAAAGTACTTAACTCAAAGATCTAATATTGTTAATACCAGGTCTACTACCTGTTTTTCTATATACCAACTATATCTTACAAATAAAAGATATGAAAATTTGGCAGCAAGTATTGGCTCAACAAATGAAACCTTTAATC
>SJYA01001300.1:357995-386920 GCA_006410615.1 Neotragus moschatus | reverse complement strand
TCTGTAATTTTCTTGAAGAGATCTCTAGTATTTCCCATTCTATTGTATTTCTTTGCACTGATCGCTGAAGAAGGCTTTCTTATCTCTCCTTGTTATTCTTTGGAATTCTGCATTCAAATGTGTATATCTTTCCTTTTCTGTTTTGCCTTTTGCTTCTCTTCTTTTCTCAGCTATTTGTAAGGCCTCCTCAGACAGCCATTTTGCTTTTTTGCATGTCTTTTCCATGGGGATGGTCTTGATCCCTGTCTCCTGTACAATGTCACGAACTTCTGTCCATAGTTCTTCAGGCACTCTGTCTATCAGATCTAATCCCTTGAATCTATTTGTCACTTCCACGTATAATCATAAGGGATTTGATTTAGGTCATACCTTTGTTAGTAGTTAGCATAAGATAGATGCCCTTCCAAAGGCTTCCAATTCGAAGAAAAGTATTTGAAATACTGTCCCTACACCAGAAGAGATTCTAATGAAATATTTTACAACATGGTGCTTGCCACCAAAATAGTGCTGGGGGGGGAGACCCAATTCTGACTCCCTGCTGAAACTGTTTCTTTGACTTGCTTTTGTTGCTTTTGTTACTATAATCATACATAAAGGCCTGCCCCAGAGAGCTCTGCCCCTCTGCCAGACTCACACTGAAGTGCCCTTGTTGAGAACCCTGTCCACCTGTAGATGGCAAGAAGGAAGAAACTGACACAGCCCTGCCCGAGGCTTGCCACTCTAGGAGGTCTTTACAAAATGAATGGCCTTCTTATTTTGCTTCCTCACCTCTCCCCCATCTCTGATCTGTGAAAGAACTTGGCATCCAAGCCCCAGCAAGATGATTATTCTGAGACATTTGTTTGCCGTCTTCTCGGTCAGCCTGCTTTCTGAATAAAGTCACTTCCTTCCCTCAACACCTCGTCTCTCGGAGTCGTCGGCCTCTCGTGTGCTGAGCAGAGTGAGCTTGGAGCAGCTCTAGAGAGCGAAGACAGCCTGCAAACAAAGGGCTTTCCAGGCTGGATCTCTGCGGTTCTGCTTTGAGGCGACAGGAGTAAGAGAAAGAATGGGTTTATTTTGAGGGACTGTTTCAAATAAGGCCTGTATCTCGAGGAAGAGATTAAGCGGAAGAATGGGTCACGCGTGATTGCTGAAATGGTCGATCACGTAGGCAAAGCCAGGATAGCCCGAGAAACGCTGGAGAAAACCGAACGGGCTCAGTGGCACTTGGTGTGAAAGAAGACAAATGGAGGGGGAAGGCTGTAAGGCTAAAACTTGTGCATTCCTGAAGCCCTCCAGGTTACTACCCAGTTTTCGCAAACCAACATATCAGTAAGCATCCCATCCTCATAACAGTATAGTAACTATCACTCTTAGACTATGCTAACCATCCAAAATGTTATTTTTAAATGTATTACTTGATTTAATTTTCACAACAATACTATAAAGTAGGATCATAATGGTCCCTATTTTGCAGATGGAAATACGAGCTTCAGGTGAGTTAGGCTAGAGTTACTCCCAGGTAGTAAAAGGCAGGGCTAATATCCACCTCATCTCCAACCCTCAGCTCCATACATAACGCTCTGTCTTCCCCGCAGAATGGCCTGCTGGTTGTTCCGCCCCTGCCGCTTCGGGTATCTCATGACACGCACTAGGTGCCTACTTCTCAGTTACCGCTCTGAAACATCAAACACTGAGTTCAGATGGATGGAGGCAAGGAGTAGCCAGGAATGGAGTTAAAGTCAGTTTGATTTAAACACAATAAGACCATTATTTCGGGAGCCACTCCCTGTGAGTTCAGAGATTGCCTTGGGTCCAAAGCATGCCTTGTTAATTAACACTCATTTAAAAGCAGACAAGGTTACTCAACCTCTTATGCCTTATAATTTAAATGAAGGCAATATCNAATAAGACCATTATTTCGGGAGCCACTCCCTGTGAGTTCAGAGATTGCCTTGGGTCCAAAGCATGCCTTGTTAATTAACACTCATTTAAAAGCAGACAAGGTTACTCAACCTCTTATGCCTTATAATTTAAATGAAGGCAATATCTTATCAAGATACGATATTCTTGAAAGGATATAATTAATATATGTTTAGAGTCAGACGCAACTTGGTGACTGCACGACAAGAAAAAAGGTGTCTACAGAAGTTCCTGAGAGAGGAACCACATGCAAGGATAGGCTTTTACTAGGCTCAGGAAAGAGTGAGTTGGCAGATGTGTTTACTCTGGGCTAGCTATCTATCAAGTTAGTTTTCTTTTTTTTTTAGTTTTTATTTGATATTTATACTTTTGGCTGTGCTGGGTCTCCATTGCCGCAGGGGCTCTCCCCGGCTGTGGAGAGCAGGGTTACCCTGTAGCTGGGGTCCACGAGCTTCTTGCTGCGATGGCTTCTCTTGCTGTTAGCCCAGGCCACAGGGTGCACGGGCTCATAGCTGCGGCGCGGGGGCCCAGTAGTGCGGCTCCCGGGCTAGAGCACAGGCTCAGTGGTTGTGGTACGTGGGCCTAGCTGCCTGCAGCATGTGGGATCCGCCTGCATCAGGAGTAGAGCCTGTGTCTCCTGCATTGGTAGGTGGACTCTGTACCACTGAGCCGCCAGGGACGCCCCTATCAAGTTAACTTTCTGTATCTCAGCTTACAAACTCATACACTTTAAAAAATGATCTGTGAAGACCCGTCAGATTCAACAGCATGTAAATCTCTATGGAATGAATGGACTAAGTCTTGTTGACAAGTGCATCTTTATCTGGAGTATATTGAAATACAAGCTATCACTGTAATAAATAATACTGTAATGAAATATTGCATGTACGCTTTTCAGCTGAAGTTTCTTTGTCACTGCTTCTGTTTTCTCGTAGCCACAAGCGCTTTGCAGTCCTCTTCCTGATGAAGAACGCGACGGGAGTGACACAGTTCCTTCTCCTGGGCCTAACCAGGGACCCGGAGCTGCAAGCTCCGCTCTTTATGACGTTCACCCTCATCTACCTCTCCACTCTGGTTGGGAACTTGGGCTTCATCATGCTCATCCTACTGGACCCGCATCTCCACACGCCCATGTACTTTTCCCTCGGGAACCTGTCTCTGGTGGACGTTTGTTACTCCTCAGCTGTCACTCCCACAGTCCTGGCTGGATTCATTCCAGGAGACAAGGTCATCTCCTACGATGCCTGTGCTGCTCAGATGTTCTTTTTTGCAGCCTTTGCCACTGTGGAAAATTACCTTTTGGCCTCAATGGCCTATGATCGCTATGCAGCCGTGTGCAAACCCCTACATTACACCACCACCATGACAAGACGTGTGTGTGCTGGTCTGGCGACAGGCTCCTATGTCTGTGGGTTCCTGAATGCCTCCATCCACACTGGAGACACCTTCAGTCTCTCTTTCTCTACGTTCAGTGTGGTCCATCACTTTTTCTGTGATGTTCCAGCCGTCATGGTTCTCTCTTGTTCTAATAGACAGGTTAGTGAACTGGTTCTAGTTTATGTAGTGAGCTTCAATGTCTTTTTTGCTCTCCTGGTTATCTTGATATCCTATACATTCATACTTATCACCATCCTAAAGATGCCCTCATCTGCAGGGCACCAGAAGGCTTTGTCCACCTGTGCCTCCCACTTGACTGCCGTGTCCATCTTCTATGGAACGATTATCTTCATGTACTTACAGCCCAGCTCCAGTCACTCCATGGACACAGACAAAACGGCCTCTGTGTTCTATGCTATGATCATTCCATTGCTGAACCCTGTGGTCTACAGCCTGAGGAACAAGGAGGTAAA
The DNA here is from genome assembly GCA_006410615.1 of Neotragus moschatus. Lineage (NCBI taxonomy): Eukaryota > Metazoa > Chordata > Mammalia > Artiodactyla > Bovidae > Neotragus > Neotragus moschatus. Next base: position 383,168 of record SJYA01001300.1, on the reverse strand, counting down.
GAGTGCATTTATGAAGGTTGTTGTAGAAGTAAAACTGTCCCTAGGTTTATGATTTCAACAATGTAAAATGATATCCTGACCAATAAAAGGTCTCTTGTCCAGAAAAAAAAAAAAAAGAAACACCATGTCCAGAAATATAATACCTGAATAAGACTGGCTAAGATGTCTTGTGGCTGACTAGTTTGAAACCTTATAAAGGACATTGGTTTATTCATTTATCCTGAATGCTTTTTTAACTAAAATATTTAATTCATGTATAGAATATACATATGTGTGTAATAGATTTCTATTTCTTTGGTTAAATGCTAAACTGTTAATTTAGCATTTAATTTAAATGTTAAATTTGAAAATAAAATGTTGTACTATTAAATACAAGTATACGATTTGGGGGAGCATGTCTTATCAAGAGATAAGTATAGCATTTTAAATACATTAATATTTATTTCTTGACTGAGTCATTTGATAGAACCAACATGCTCATTTTTACAATTTTCAAAGGATAATGTAGCCAGAGTATAAGAAAAATGGAGAAAATGAAAAGTACTTAAAACCCAAGATTTTAAAAAAATATTTATTTATTTGACTTAGCTGGGGGTCTTAGTTGCAGCACTCTGGGTCTTTGGTTGCGGTGCATGGGACCAGTAGTTGCGGAATGTGGGTTTAGTTGTCCTGTGGCATTTGCGATTTCGTTCCCTGACCGTGGATTGAACCCACGTCCCCTGCATTGTAAGACAGATTCTTAACCACTGGACCACCAGAGAAGTCACTTAAACACAAGATTTTGATGCTGAATATGCTTGCTTATATTAGAGTTTCACTTCTAGATCCTCTTTCTACAGAGGTAGGAAGTATACATACACATGGTTTGTATTATTCATCAGTTCAATTCAGTTGCTCAGTTGTGTCCGATTCCTTGTGATCCCATGGACTGCAGCACACCAGGCCTCCCTGTCCATCATCAACTCCTGGGGCTTGCTCAAATTCATGCCCATTGAGTCAGTGATGCCATCCAACTATCTCATCCTCTGTCATCCCCTTCTCCTCCTGCCTTCAGTCTTTCCCAGCATCAAGGTCTTTTCCAATGAGTCAGTTTTTCACATTGGAATTTCTGCTTTAGAATCAGTCTTTCCAATGAATATTCAGGACTGATTTCTTTTAGGATGGACTGGTTGGATCTCCTTGCTGTCCAAGGGACTCCCAAGAGTCTTCAACACCACAGTTCAAAAGCATCAATTCTTTGGCACTCAGCTTTCTTTATAGTCCAACTTTCACATCAATACAGGACTACTAGAAAAACTACAGCTTTGGCTAGACAGAGCTTTGATGGCAAAGTAATGTCTCTGCTTTTTAATATGCTGTCTAGGTTGATCATAGCTTTTCTTCCAAAGAGCAAGTGTCTTTTAATTTCGTGGCTGCAGTCACCATCTGCAGTGATTTTGGAGCCCCCCATAATAAAGTTTCTCNTGGGGGTGGGGGTGGGTGGGGAAGACAAACAATGCCTGGTTGTTCTCAGACACCACTTCCCTTCTCCCTGCGGGGCAGCTCACCACCCTTTGTAGAACTGCCCTTGGCCCATCTCTGTCTCAGGAAGGTAGGGTTTTACAAAACTGGATCCTTGAAACTGGAAAAAGGGATAGCCACTAGGTTCCAGAGGACCTGGGTGAAGTGACCTGGTCTGTCTGTCCTTGTCATCAGGCTTAAAATGGTCTTTGTGAACTGAAAGGGAGGTGTTAGAACAACTCTGGTGAGCCACATGTTTCAGAACTGCTCTTCTGGAAACTTGTTGTGGTTTCTAGAGCAGTGGTCCTGACTGAACACCCGCACTCTGGGCTGAAGGAAACCACCGTCTCTCTATCAGACAGTTAAAGTCTAGCACAACAATGTTCTGAGGTGGGAGGAAGATTTCTTCTACTATAATGGTGTTTGTTATTCTGTAGAACCTATTTTTATCCTTTGAGAGAGAGGAATGTAAAGGGGGAAACTGAGGCCCAGGAGTGAAACTGAGGCCCAGGAGTGGAGAGTAGTTAATAAGAACTGGGACTTTGGAATCCAGTCGTTGAGCTCCTGGGCAAAATCGTGTTTTTTCCCACCATAGCACACTGAGCTTAGAAAAGAGCAGAAAGATAAGGAAACGAGCTATCCCAGAGACCCCAGTGGGGTGAACCTTGGATGGGCTCTGCAGACAGTAAGTGCCCTTGTGTGTGTGATGCTCAGTCGTGTCCAGTTCATTGTGAACCCCTGAACTGTAGCCTGCCAGGCTCCTCTGTCCCTGCCATTTCCCAGGCAAGAATATAGGAGTGAGTTGCCATTTCCTTCTCCAGGGGATCTTCCCAAATCAGGGACTGAACTCACATCTCCTGCATTGGCAGGCAGATTCTTTATCACTGAGCCACCTGGCAGGCCTTAGAAAGGGTTTATGCAGTGGAAGTGAGTAGGACTCAGGTTTCTTCTGAGTTAGGTTTGTACTGGAGCTCCTTTGTGGTTTCCTGGGATAGTCTCTCTACCTGGGTTTCTCCAGCTTCTAGCAGGACTGAGAAGGTTGCCCTGAGCTGAGCATGCCCAGTGGCCTCTGGTGTGTGAGAAGCCACAGACAGAGAGCAGCTGCTCCAGACTGGTTTGTAATGGCTAGTGGGTCGCAGGTCACCTTGATTAGAGACTGATGGTTTATGCTTCTCCCTTTGAATGGACCCTCAGCGTTTCTCCCTTCTAGGGTATCTCCTGCAAGGAAAATCTCCTTTCTCAGTACTTTTCCATGACTCCCTTGGCAAGCCCAGGTTCTGCTGAGTGAACTCTTTGAGCCATGTGATTGCTGTATTGCTAATACTTACACCTGTGTCCCCATGACCTGAATTGGTTGTCACCTTATAAAGAATGAAGAAAGGAGAAACAGAGTTCTGGGTCTCTGACGAGAAGTAGAAAAGGAAAGAACAAACAAAAGGAGGAAAGGAGAGTATCAGACTCTTATTAGATCCGACTTCAGATTCTGGCCCCACACTTACTAGTTTTGGAATTTTGGGCAAGTTACTTAATCTCTCTAACCTTAGTTTCCTCATCAGTAAAATGGGGTTAGTAATGGTTCTCGTCTCATGGTGTTATTGTGAGATTTGCTTTAATGTGTGTAATGGTGTTTAGCAAGTGCTTCTGCTTATTTAGTCCTCAGCTTTGTTTATAATTAATTTTTTATAAAACACAGTATATGTACATGTGTAAATAAGAATTTATTCAAATCATTTCAGAGTATTTCCCCCTTCCTTTCTTTCCCGTCTCTCCTTTTCCCTCGCTCTTTCTCTTATCTCTTTCTTTACTTTCTTTCTTTGCCTTCCTTCTCTCCCTCCCTCTTCTTCCCCCTCCTCTCTCTCTCTGTGTCTTTCTCTTCAGTAAACTTTGTTGGGTGCCTACTGTGTGCCAAGGAACATCCCCAAGTCTGGGAAAAGATCTTGATGAGAAGAATGAATGTTTTGTTGTCTTTTCTTGCCTGTGTCCCTGAGTGAACTTTGAATTTGTCTATATAACTTAGTCTCAAATGACACGCCCAGCCAATCCGGGGAGGTAGCGGGTGGATAAAAAGGCAGTGGGGATGAAAAAAGCTTCAGCGGGGTCTGAAGCTTAGTTCTCTCCCTCTGCCCACAGCCCAGCAGGAAGTCTGCCTTTGTGATAGGAACATGCCCTTTCAACAGCACCAGTGTGGAAGCTCAGATGCTTGTAACAGTTGCTTAATTTTAGGAACATGGATATATTTTGCCAAGTTGTGATCCCACCGGGCCTCTGAGCAGTCTGAACTTGGAATGAAATCTAAACCGTGAAGTCTTAAACTTTTGAAACTAGAAAAAAAAAGGTAATTTCCAGGTTCAAAGAAAAAACAGGTTTTATCAGGCTTCTGGATGAAAGAGTTGATCCAAAATATAATCATCCAAAAATAACATTCTGAAAGTTTACTTTAGAAAAGTCGGAGACCAGTGGATGAAACTTTCTTTGTGACATATGCAAGAAGGTGAAATGGGGGGAACATGTCCTCTTCCTGGAACATATTGTTTTTGTGTGATGTCAGATACTCGTATTTCTTGACTAGGAAAGATCTATGGCTAGTAGATTTATAAGTGTGAATCCTCAGCTATATGGCTTACTTTTGAAAGGCAGAGTTCACAATTATACTCTCCTGAGATGAAGAGGTTTTAAAACGAGTTAGACCAAAGACAAACAGCATAGTTCAAAGCAGATTTGGCATATCATAAACAAACTGTGAAGATAACGAAGGATGGTGATGCTCATGTGATACTTCCTTTTCTTCCTTCAGGATGCACCTCAGATTTTAGCTTCTTCTGTAAACTTCCTAGAGACTTTCTTTTCGTCTTTCCTTCAGCCTGTGTCTCCCCACCCCCTCGGGCCCATTTCCTTCCACCAGCTGCCTCCTGCCGCTGGTCTGTGGCTTCTCCCTCAGACCTGTTCGCCACACCCCTGATCCAGTCTGCTGCCTTGAGGACCTATCCCTAAGGACCCTCGCAAAGCCTGAAATCTTTGGGAGAAGGGTGCAGGTGAGGATTTCCAGCTTGTCCGAGGTGATGGGCATTTCCCGTTTGGAGACCACTCTGAGTCAAAGGATTTCTTAGTCCTCCTGCCTGCTTTCAGGGAGGAATGGGAAGAATCTTGCACAAGTCTCTGGGAGAGATTGTCCGTTTTAAATATAGAGTGTTGCCTTCTGTCCCCCCAGCAGGAGAATGGCTGAGTAAGTCATGACACGTTCAAAACGCAGAACATCATGCAGCCATTAAGCGTGCTATTTTTTCCAAGACTTTGTAATGACTTGAGAAAATACTCTTTTTATAATATTTAATTAAAATATAAGCTAGCACTACGTATATGATAGAACTCTAGTTTTGTTTTAAAAATACACACGTGGCAAAAAGGACTAAAAGGAAGCACACCTCTATGATGAGGTGATGAAATTGTAAGAGATTTTAAAAATAGTTTCTATTTCCAGTTTTCTAAAATGTGTATGTATCATTTTAGTGAGAACTGTTACATTAAAAGAGATTATCTATGCTTTTCCTTTTTCTCACACTAAACATGGTATCATTTTCTCATCCTTAATTTCCAGTTTTGCATAAAGGGAGATTTCATATTTACTCGAGGAATATGAGTTCCAAAGAGGTAATACTAATTGAAAAACTACTTTATCAAAATAAATTTGGATTAAATGAGTTTAAAATTTTTTTTAATTAAAAATCTATTTTTAAATTGAAGGATAATTGCTTTACATAATTTTGTTGTTTTCTGTCAAACCTTGGTATGAATCAGCCATAGGTAGACGTATATCTCATCTCTCCTGAACCTCCCTCCCTAGGTGGGTTGCAGAGGAAGATGGGAGGGCAGGTTAAATGAGTTTTAATCAGACATTCAGAAAGTTAGTCCTTTCAGTTCTCCCTTCTCCTCTCTCTCACAGTCTCTTCTTGTACAAGCTCGACTTTGAACCGTATTTCATCCCACTGAGTTTCAAATGCTTCTTGAAATTTCACACTTTCTGGAACAGTCTCCTGGAGATGCCTCCTTGTCCTGCTCCTATTCGCATCCTCAAACTTAAGATTTCTTATTTCCTTAGGAGCAAGAAATATATCTTTCTGGAACTGTCTCTCTAAAAGACACATTGGCTATGCTAAATTAACCTTCAGAAAGCTTTCTTTCTCTCTGTTCAGCACTAATTCAACTTTGTAATCTAGGAGATAGTAAATGGAATCCAAGAGTGTTAGGTTTGGAGGAAACCCCATGGATTATTTGATTCTACCTCTTTCTTCTAAAGGAAAGGAAATCTAGGTCCAAGATATTTTAAATGGCATTCCCCAGATCACGCAACATGAATGATGACAATCCAATATCAGCGCCAAGTTTTTCTCACTGTTTGGAGGCTGTAGAGCCTGGTGGAAAGAGTAAGGGTGTTCGTATCAGACATCCTTGAGTTCAAGTCACTGCTCTGTTGATTACTGACTGTGAAACTGAACAAACTTCATTGCTCCAAACATCATTTTCCCAGCTGTAAAATGAGGATATAGTCTGTTCTTGAAGTTCTTGAAGATCTGCTGTGATGTTGGAAATATTATATTTCATCTTCTTTTTGGATGATCAAAGAAAAACATGCTTTTCTTGGGTTTTCTTTGAGCAGATAATTTCTTCAGAGGAATCAATTCATGAATCATTTATATAGACAGCTATACACCCAAGAAACAAATATAGGTGTTTTCAAGGTCTGTAGTTTTAAACACCTTAGTTAATAGATGTCTTGCATAGGTCAACACCACCTTTATCCCAGTCTATTAATTTCACCTTTTACCTTTCACACCTCTAGCTGCACAACCCATTCTTGTCTCACTGACATGGTTTACTTATATACTCATCTTTTAAAAATAATTTTTTTCCTTCATCTGTATCTTCCAGCACATGTAACTCACTGAGAAAAATCTCTCTTCTTTTTCTTTATCCATAAATTGAAAAACCCCGCAGTCCTGGAAGTCATGTATATTGATACTTATGGTAGTGATTCACTTGTGAGCAGGAAAATGAAATTATCATTCATTTTTAGGTTTATGAGATTGTAACAAAATACTAAAAGTGAAATACCTTTATTCATCAGATTGGCAAGAAGAACATAGACATAATATTCATTATTAATAAAGGTGAGTTGAAATGTATATTATAAACTATTATATTAATAATTATTAATGTATTAATATGTAATACTGTATGTGAAAGTGAAAGTGTCAGTTGTGCAGTTGTGTCCGACTTTTTGCAACCCTATGGACTGTAGCCCACCAGGCTCCTCTGTGTATGGGATTCTCCAGGCAAGAACACTGAAAGTGTAGCCGTTCTACAGGGGATCTTCCCGACTCAGGGAACAGACCCAGGTCTCCTTCATTACAGGTGGATTCTTTACCATCTGAGCCACCAGGGAGGGCCTAATAGATTCTATTTTGCATCAATAGGTGATTATTAATGCAGCCTTTTGGGAGAACATTTTGACTGTATCTGTTTGAATTTAAAAATGCACTTATCCTTTGTATTCATGCATGTCCAAGAATATTTACTAAAGTATTATTTATAATATAAAAAATTAGAAGCAACTTAAATGTGTCTTGGTAGGGAAGTGATTAAATGAATTATGGTTCATTCATTTTATGGAATACTCTGATGCAGTTAGAATAATGTTATAGATATGCATTCATTGACATGGAAAAGTCTCTAAGACAGTGTTACGTGAAAACAGCAAGGTGATGAATAGTATGTATGGTGTGATATCATTATATAATATGCAGTATATAAAAAAGATGTGGAAGGATATGCTCCAAGTAGAGTGGTTATTTTTGGAGAGGAAAGTTGTTTTCTTTTTTTTTTTGAAAAGTATTAGGATACATATTTTTACTTATGTTAAAAAAAAACTTTTAAAAATTAAATTTTGACATCACAAAAATAGAAACTCCTCATGTGATTTTTGATGGCCATACAGGTTTAAAGACCNATAATATGCAGTATATAAAAAAGATGTGGAAGGATATGCTCCAAGTAGAGTGGTTATTTTTGGAGAGGAAAGTTGTTTTCTTTTTTTTTTTGAAAAGTATTAGGATACATATTTTTACTTATGTTAAAAAAAAACTTTTAAAAATTAAATTTTGACATCACAAAAATAGAAACTCCTCATGTGATTTTTGATGGCCATACAGGTTTAAAGACCAAATAACCTAGAAGTTTAGCAGCTTGAAACAACACACATTTGAAAGTATGTCATACTTTCTGAAGGTTAGGGATCCAGGAATAGCCTATGTCCAATCTTTTGCTTTAGGAGCTCTCAGAAGGCTGCAGTCAGGGTGCTCACTGAGCTGTCTGGTGAATATAGCAGGTAAGTCAGAACTTCCCAGTCAGGCTGTCACAATTTTTGCTTGGTCATCAAAGAAACATGGTCTTGCATTATCCTAGTGGAAGATGATGCATTCTGGATGCTTGTGTTGTGTGTGGCTTCCAGTTGGTCTACTTGGGAATAGTACGTGTTGGAATTAATCATTTGGATCAGTCACAGCACCTTTTCCATATACTGCATAGATCTTTTATTGTGTTTCAGTTGCATTTTTTTAAAGAAATAAATTTATTTAAATTGTTTATTCTCCTGCAAGGTTGTTGCTTCACTGTATAAAAATAGCACCAGAAAACACAGTATATTGCAAAATTAAGATAGTAATATTCTTCATCGGACATATACAACTAACAAAGTTTTCTCCACTGGCAGTTATTTCTAGTGAGAAGATCCAAATCCAAGGATAGCTGTAAGCAAGCGACAGTGTCATATGAGGTTTAAGATAAACCATGTTATCCTTGAATTACATAATTTTTGTAACTAGTTTTACCAGAGATAATTTCAGGAATTCTAAATATTATAACTGCTAGCCTAAAAATCACAGAATGCTGTGGAAAAGATGCAGTGTTTATCTGAAGTCATTAGAAAGCTAAGGGGTATTTTCTTCAGGAAACATTGTTACAAGTAGTTTCTTTTGCTAAAAGTTGCTCTTTAAATATCTCTCCACTACTAATCTAAGACAACTGTGCTAGATTAAAGTGTTTCAATGTAGTTTATGTAGGGGTTCCATTTTCACTCCTCAGTATGTTTTATGTATTTCTCATTTGCTCCTTCACTCACTAGTTCCTCTAGTTCTGAAGGGTTACTGATCAGCCAACTGTCTTCATAACAAGATTTGTTGACAAGTCCAGGATTTCCTGCTAGAGCTTTATTAATTTCAGTTACTTCTCCTGATAGAGGAGCATAGAGTTCACTAGCAGCTTTCACACTTTCCAAAACACCAGACTTCTCTTGTTTGTTTAACTTTGTCCCAACTTCAGGCAGACTACAGTGAACAACATCTCCCAGAGCTTCCTGTGCAAAATTGGTGATTCCCACTGTTCCAACACTGTTCTGTTGTTACCCATTCTGTTTTTCTGTGAATTTCCACACCAACAGCAGAGCAGGGCTGGTGCACAACAGGGCATGCTGGGTGCCAACCATGGCCCACATGGCTTGCAGCGCCATGTTTGCATGGGTGCAGAGGGTCTCTGCCCTGCATTTTTACCTTTCTTGAAATAATAAAGCATAGTATAATGAAAATGTTATTCCTCCCATCTTCAATATTAAAATGGCTACACAAAAGGTTACCAATTTTGATAATTGTTTTGAAATGTAACACTGATGTGCCAGCTGTCATAATACAGTCATCAGTTCAGTCGCTCAGTAGTGTCCGACTCTTTGCGACCCCATGAATTGCAGCATGCCAGGCCTCCTTGTCCATCACCAACTCCTGGAGTTCACCCAAATTCATGTCCATCGAGTCGGTGATGCCNGCCCCCACTCACTGCAACTAGAGAAAGTCCTCGCACAGCAACAAAGATCCAGCACAGCCAAAAATAAATTTGACAATTAAATAAATCTGAAAAAAAAAAAAAAAAGAAACTAGCTGAACTGATATGAAGGACAGGGAAGCCTAGCATGCTGCAGTCCATGGCGTCGATATAGAGTCAGACACGATTTAGCAACTGAACAATAGGGTAATTGAGATTTGATAAAACGTAAAGATGCCTTTAAAAGGTCTTTAACAATTAAGAATACTTTATTTAGTTATTAAGTAATATTTATGGAAAACTTACTATGGTCCAGGCACTGGAAACATAGTTGCCATCTTCACATGAGGGAGGCAGGCAAAGGAAAAGCAACTACAACATGCAGTATACAGAGTTGAGATCATCCCATAACAAAACTCGAAAACATGTGACATTGATTCTAGGGCCATGAGGCAGATGGGAAGGAAACTGTTAGTGGAGGCAGGAATAATAGCAAGAAAACAATTTCAGGAGACTAGGGGGGGAAAAAAGGAAGAAACTGCCATAGAAGCTTAAAAACCAGTGACCTATGTTATGTAATGCTAAAATTATCGCTTGCAGTAACTTGAAAGATAGTCCACCCAGTAATATGGTGGATTTCTGGATTTGAGCAGAGGTTTCAAAGAGGAAAACAGAGTGTTCATACTAGCAGAAGTAGAAGGAGCTTCAAGAAAGACATAGGCTCGGAAAACAACTGACCACTTTGGAAGCAGAATTTAAATAGATTGTAGGGGGGGGTAGAATTAGTCAAGAGTATAAACTCTTATTTTCAGCTTCTGGAGCAAATAAAAGATTTTCAAATTAAAACATGACCTAAGGATAAAATCAAACTTATAAGACACTTTTATAAGACTTCTAAGCAATCTAAATTGGTGCTTTCTTGGGCTGAATAAAATGGCTTCTCAAAAGCTTAAAGCTGTAGGTCCACAAAAGCTTGATCCCAAAGTAAATTAGTCTAAAATACAGAAGACTGTCTTGAAAACAAGTGTGGCTTTGGCTTCTAGAGCATGGAATGGATTTTCACCTGGTATTAGGAAACTTCCAATATTCTTAAGGGAACTGTACTAGCAAAAGTACTGCCAACCTGGGCTAACAGGAACCATGACTATTCAGGTCATAAAGAAGATTCTGGGTTCCTAACTTTATGCATACAGGAACAGGCTGAGAAAGTTGCTTAAGGGGCATACAGGGAGATGAACTGCAATTGGGCATTTGGAATTTTAAATGTCTGTGGGTTATCAGAACAGAGAAATCAGAGGAGTTGAACATCTGGTTCTGAAATTTAGGAGAAAGATCTGGGCTAGAGATATAAGTCTGAGAATCATCAGCACACATGAAGTAACAAATCACAAATCCATGCTTTCAGCTGTGGTTGAAATATAGGCTGTCTTGGAACCCCCACATCACAAATGTTATTCAGTGAGAATCTTTAACAGAAGCAGAAAATCGCTGACACAAGTGCTTTTGAGGGCACAGAGCACTGGGCTATTTTTACAACACAATCCTATCAGTCAGTTTCTAGAAAGAAAAAAATTCACCCTTGACGGATTCAAATAAGACTTTAGTGATAGGAGTAACAAGGTGTGGGCAAAACTGAGAACAGGGAATACTGAGGCACTGAGAGACTTGCAGCAGTGGGGAACCCATATCACACCTATCCCTGAGAAATCAAGAGTAGCAAATGGTGTTAATGAAACTTGAAGAGAGCACTGCCCAGCAGAACCTATACAGTAAATCTACATACAAATGAGTTCCACTCCAAGAGCAGGTTCATAATCCAATTTGTTCATAAGTCGAGCACAGTTAGCCTAGGTACCCAACTAACACTATCAGCTATATAGTATTGTACTGTAAGGGGTTTATAATATTTTTCACAGAAATAATGCACAAAAAAAACAAGCAAAAAACTAAAAAAAATTTTTTTTTAATCTTACAATACAGTACCTTGAGAAGTACAGTTGGCAACCCACCCCTGTATTCTTGTCTGGGAAATCCCATGGACAGAGGAGCCTGGTGGGCTATAGTCCATAGGATCATATGAGAGTCAGACAAGACTTAGCAACTAAACAACAACAACAGTACAACAGCTGGTATACAGGCACTGAGTGAACCGACAAGAAGAGTTACTGACTGAAGAGAAGTCACTGACTGGGAGATGGCAGAGCTGAAAGACCATCAGCAACAGGAGATGGAGGGCGAGCTGCAATGTCACTCACCTTTGGCATGGCACTGGACATGTAAATGCGTGTCTGAGTCTTTGAAATTTCACAACTTGAAGGTTCGCAGGTAGGGGACTTACTGGGGGTGGGGAGAGCAGCTACTGCCAAAGATACAGCTAGAGAAGGGAGCGCGCAGAGAAGAAATGCCCTGATCTTGCTGTCCTCTTGTATGACATCTCCTGCTGTACATGCCACTGGACAAGCCAAACGGGCACAAGTGATACAGTCCTCACAGAGGACAATTTTCCAAGGCAGAAGGCAAGCGGTCATAATTCGAATATCAAAAATGCAAGAGTATGTAGCACTAGCCAAGCGGGGAGAAGGCCATGTCCAATTTATACATGCAGGTTCTGTATCATAAATATGAATCACCGGGCAGTTTGCTCAGGACAAAAAGAACCTTTTTGTGATATGCTATTTTTAATTACAAAAAGATTACTATCGTCATCTTCTCCTTCAGAATGTAACATTAACTCAAAACAATAGATACCGCAGTTTATTCTTCATGTTTGTTATGATAATACCTTTATCAGTTACATCAGTATTGCATGAAATTGTATCTGTTAGAATATTTGTTGTAAGAACTGACTCTACACACCTACTTTGTAATATATACCCAGCATTGTGACGCCTAAGATACTAACAATAAACCTTAAGATATTAACAATAAACCTAGTAACTGCTCTGTCACTTCACTGGTATTTAATTGGCATGAAATAGATTGCTAATTGGAATTCATTAAAACATTCACTTTGGCTTTCTCCTTATAGACCTATTTACACAAAACAGGCTTTGTGATCCCAACCACTTCACGTCTGAACACATGTCAAAGCATTTTTCTTACATGATGTGGATGATAATTTCAGTCTGAAGAGCTGATGACATCCAACAGAGGGCTGACAATGAGAAGGAAAGATGTGTAGGAAACCCTGAAGATCATCAACATTTAAGGGAAATACAGACCAAAATGTAGCATGCAAAAAGGCTGAGAAGGATGAACCAGAGACACGGGAAGAATGTGGTTTCCCATGGAAACCCAGGGAAAAAAGAAGTGGTCCATATTTCTAAAAGGTACATACAGATCAAATAAGGTGAAGACTGAATTGGTTCCCTCCATATTTAGCCACATGCCATGTTATTGGTGACTACAGAAAATGTACTTTTAGTAAGAGCAGGAGAATGAATGAGATATGCAGACATTAAAATGCTAAGTATAGACAAAATTTTAGAGGTTTCTTGGCTGTGCAGAGAAGAAAAAAGTCTAGTAGCTGAAGAAGCAGGTAGGGACACAGGAGATGATTTTCAATTTGGTTCAGTTTAGGTGATTTTTAGCTAAAAAAATCAACTATTTAACTGAGACTATTGAGCCCAGTTAAACTACTGGGAAGAACCAAATGGAGTGAGAGAAGCTGAATACACAGAAGAGAACACAGTTACTCAAAAAATGGAACAAAGCATCTGTTACAAAGTAGATGCTTGGTAGGTATCTGTTAAATAAATGAGTGAATCCCTTTATAAGACAGTAACCAAGTGGAGGAATTATTTGTAGACATGAGGCATGAGATCTCTGCCATCAAAAAGGCAGAAAAGGAGGACACAGTTGTATATGCAAGTCATTTGGTAGATGTGAGGTCAAGAATTTGAGAAAGTTCTATTAGATGATTTCTATTTTTCTCTGTGAAATTAATGATGAATCATCTGAGAGATAAAATCTGAGGGTGGCAGATTGGAAGGACTGAGAAGAATGAAAAAGGTTTCTGAATAGTATTCTGAAAGGATGCTTCAGAGAGAAGCCCCTTTAAGCAGCTGCCAGCCTCTGCAGTTTGCACAGTGGCTGGTGAAAGGGGCTGCCCAGTGCATGCTCCCAGTACAGAGCCTCAGGGACCCATCACATGAACTCACCATTACCCGGCATCCTTCCCTGCTCCTCCCTCACTTGAAATTCTTGGCCACAGTCCAGTATTTTTTCTCTCCTTTGTTCCTGTCACTGTTCCACCAGATTTGGTGGATACTGATAGCACCCTGGGGGCTTCCCTGGGGGATCAGACAGTAAAGAATCTGCCTAAAATGTAGGAGACTCAGGTTTGATCCATGGATCAGGAAGATCCCCCTAGAGGAGGGCATGGCAACCCACTCCAGTATTCCTACCTGGAAAATCACATGTACAGAGGGGCCTGGTGGGCTACAGTTCATGGGGTGGCAAAGGCTCAGACACAATTGAGTGACCCTGAGCACACACATACACACACAGACACACAGAGCTAGTTCATGACCTTGGACCATTCTGCCTCCTAACCTGGGCAATGTCTCATGGTTCCACTGGAGGACATTTTTAATAGCTCATTACAATTCTGAGACCTGCTGAGCCAGATATGACCCTATCAACAAGGTACCCACCAGTCTTCAAAGGATCAAACTGGGCACAAGATCTAAGAAGGCAGGGAAAAACGTGAAAGTGAAATTCGCTCAGTTATGTCCGACTCTTTGTGAACCCATGGACTATACAGTCCACAGATTTCGCCAGGCCAGAATACTGGAGTAGGTTAGCCTTCTCCTTCTCCAGGGGATCTTTCCAACCCAGGGACTGNGGATCAAACTGGGCACAAGATCTAAGAAGGCAGGGAAAAACGTGAAAGTGAAATTCGCTCAGTTATGTCCGACTCTTTGTGAACCCATGGACTATACAGTCCACAGATTTCGCCAGGCCAGAATACTGGAGTAGGTTAGCCTTCTCCTTCTCCAGGGGATCTTTCCAACCCAGGGACTGAACCAGGTCTCCCACATTGCAGGCAGATTCTTTACCAGCTGAGCCACAAGGGAAGCCCAAGAATACTGGATCGGGTAGCCTATCCCTTCTCCAGCAGATATTCCCAACCCAGGAATCGAACCAGAATATGCACTGCAGGCATATTCTTTACCAACTGAGCTATCAGGGAAACCTAGTAAGAAGGCACAGAAGCCTACTTCATTGTCTACTGAGTCTCTACACAGAACTTGAGTCATCTTTGCACTGACACCCTTGCTTATCTAACCTGCTTAAGTCCTAAGGGCTTCAATCCCTCCATTCTCCCAGGAACCTGACAGTGGAAAGGATTTGTCCCTTTGAGAGGAGATGCTGCTTGAAATCTACATCAGTATGACTTTAGCAAACAGCCTCAACAAGGAAACTTTATTAGGATATAACATAGAAAGCCTAACATGCCCCCAAAAGAGAAAACAGTCATAAGATAATCAGTTTTGTTACAACAGTCAGAGGAACTCCTAAATCTGTATACAGCTAAATATTACAGTTCAACACAAGAGTTGAACAGACATAAACTACATGTCAATTGTAGTTATGAAGAGGTGGCAAGAATACACAGAACTGAAAAAAAAAAAGATCTTCATGACCCAGATAACCACAGTGGTGTGATCACTCACCTAGAACCAGACATCCTGGAATGTGAAGTCAAGTGGGCCTTAGGAAGCATCATTATGAACAAAGCTAGTGAGAATTCCAGTTGAGCTATTTCAAATCCTAAAAGAAGATGCTGTGAAAGTGCTGCACTCAATATGCCAGCCAATTTGGAAAACTCAGCAGTGGCCACAGGACTGGAAAAGGTCAGTTTTCATTCCAATCCTAAAGAAAGGAAATGCCAAAGAATGTTCAAACTACTGCACGATTGCACTTATCTCACACTCTAGGAAAGTAATGCTCAAAATTCTCCAAGCCGGGCTTCAGCAATACGTAAACCGTGAACTTCCAGATGTTCAAGCTGGTTTTAGAAAAGGCAGAGGAACCAGAGATCAAATTGCCAACGTCAATGTCCGCGGGATCATCAAAAAAGCAAAAGAGTTCCAGAAAAACATCTACTTCTGTTATATTAACTATGCCAAAGCCTTTGACTATGTGGATCACAACAAACTATGGAAAATTCTTCAAGAGATGGGAATACCAGACCACTTGACCAGCCTCCTGAGAAATCTGTATGCAGGTCAAGAAGCAACAGTTAGAACTGGACTTGGAACAAAACCAAACTGGTTCCAAATTGGGAAAGGAGTACATCAAGACTGTATATTGTCATATATGCAGAATACGTCATGCAAAATGCCAGGCTGGATGAAGCACAAGCTGGAATCAAGATTTGCCGGGAGAAATATCAATAACCTCAGATACACAGATGACATCACCCTTATGGCAGAAAGTGAAAAAGAACCAAAAAGCCTCTTGATGAAAGTGAAAGAGGAGAGTGAAAAAGTTGGCTTGAAGCTCAACATTCAGAAAACTAAGATCATGGCACCTGGTCCCATCACTTCATGGCAAATAATGGGGAAACAATGGAAACAATGACAGACTTTATTTTGGGGGGCTCCAAAATCACTGCAGATGGTGATTGCAGCCATGAAATTAAAAGACGCTTACTCCTTGGAAGAAAAACTATGACCAGCCTAGACAGCATATTACAAAGCAGAGACATTACTTTGCCAACAAAGGCTCGTCTAGTAAAAGCTATGATTTTTCCAGTAGTCATGTATGGATGTGAGAGTTTGACTATAAAGTAAGCTGAGCACTGAGGAACTGATGCTTTTGAACTGTGGTATTGGAGAAGACTCTTGCGAGTCCCTTGGACTGCAAGGAATCCAACCATTCCCTCATAAAGGAAATCAGTCTTGAATATTCATTAGAAGGACTGATACTGAAGCTGAAACTCCTATACTGTGACCACCTGATGTGAAGAACTCACTCATTGGAAAAGACCCTAATGCTAAGAAAGATTGAAGACGGGAGGAGGAAGGGGATGACAGACGATGAGATGGTTGGATGGCAACACCGACTCGATGGACATAAGTTTGAGTAAGCTCCGGAGTTGGTGATGGACAGGGAAGCCTGGCATGCTGCAGTCCATGGCGTCACAAAGAGTCAGACACAGCAACTGAATGGAACTGAGCTAATTAACAATGTGTATATAAAGTATTTTTTAGAAACTAGGTAATTTTAAGTCAGTTCTCAACAAAATTTCAGAGAATGCAACACAAATTCTTGGATAATATATATAGCTTCATGAAAAAGTTTGCCAAATAACTGATAATCTAGTATTGAGATTATGAAAGAGAAAAGACTGGCAAATGTGGCTTAGGAAATTTATTTTAAGCAAAAGTGGAGGGAGGAAGTGGAAGAAAGAAAAAATGACGTCTGAAAAGTTAAAAACACTCCGAGAAGGAGTGAGACCACCTCTGGATTATATAGTTACAAAATTTTTCCTTCAGTTTGCTCTAATGTATATGAAAAAGTTATTTAGACCACGCAGTATTTTTTCAGTTATGGCTGTAACTCTAGAGGAGAACTAGTCATCTGTTTTGGATCATTAAACTCAGTTGTACCTTTGATTAAAATTCCATTCTTCTCTCAGCTACTCATTGTAATACTCCCTGTTTTAAAGTAATTCTCCCTTGTTAAATGATGCATTGCTTCCTTATTAAAAAAAAAAAAAAAAGGCAATGAGAGGCAGATCGCTGAAAGAGGCTATTATTTTCTTATTACTTTGCAAAAACAATAGAAGAAATCCTGGAACAGGGAAGCTAGAAAATCTGTCTCGTTGGACCTCGTCTCTTATAAAAGAAGGAAAAACTTATTTTCAAACTAAGCAAAGGAAAAAACTGGACAAATCTCATGCAGAGTTTTCACCAGGAAAAAGAGAAGGCACAGAATAAAATCTTCACAAACCGTGACAAAAACACTTCAAAAAGACATGCTGACCAAATGTGAAACTGTAAAATCTAATATTTCAAAACAAGCTAAAAGAAATTAAGAAAAGTATAGAAGCTATGAAAGAATAACATAAATTAGCATTAGAGAAACTCAAAACTAGCAAATGCAGAATCCAGAATTATAAAGCAAGGAAGCTGAGACCTTTGTTGAGTTTCTCTCTGCCCTTTCTTTCATCTGGCCCATCAAATTAGCCCATTATTTTCTAGGCTAATTCTGTGTTTGCCACAAGCCTGTGCGGTGTTGATAGAAATAGCAAATTAAGCACATGGTAGCTTTCATTGAGCAAGAAGGCAGTGAGAAAGCAGAAAAACAGCAGCGAAGGCAAAGAAAAGGTAAAAGCTGAGGAGTTATCTTGAGCAAACAAAGGGGGTAGTTTCATTCAGCTCTAGTCAATTATTGGCATGGGAGAATGTAAATGTAGTATTTTGGGGCCTGCTAATTTTTTAAAAGACTCTCCAACTGAAAAATTTTATGGAGTTCAAAAGTCCATTTCTGCTGGACAACTAGATGTGTGACTCTTAAACGGAGGCTAAAGAAAAACCACCTATTTATTTATTTAGCCATTCATTCATTCAATATTCAGTTTTATTGTTTGATGTTTTAATAATTACATAATTTATAATAAGGCACTTTAAAGGATGATCATTTTATTATTATTTTACAATTTTATTTATGTTTCACATATATTAGAGTATGATTCCTGTCTTCAAATGTATACCATGACTTGGGAGAGTTTTCATGTTTAGATTATTTATTCTGTTCATCTTAACATGTCCCTCAGTCTTATGGTCAGTTTCTTTTAAAATGTTTTAAATATTTTAGTCAAATTAGTTTTTCCAAATGATTTGTATGTAAAACTACTTTTAGAAATTTGTTAGCATCAAACAAGCATCTTTTACTGCCTATTATGGAACAAGTTGCTTACCAATTCATGTATCACTATTCAGAATATAAAAAACACATTATCTGGCTGAAAATATACTTTAATTATGGTAGTATGTATGATTTATGCCAGCTGTATGATAAAAATTGCTCTATGGTGTATCCTGGTCTCCCATCTTGAAGTAAGAACAAATATATTTATAGACTAAAAATGCTAATGTTTTTTAATTTTTTTAGTAAAACAAGGTAAATTATCAGGATATAAAAAGACCCAACTTACCTATTGTACAGCACAAGGAATTCTACACAATATTCTGTAATAACCTATATGGGAAAAGAATCTGAAAAAGGATGGAGCTATATATATATATGTATATAACTGAATCAGTTTTCTGTACATCTGAAACTAACATTGTAAATCAACTGTACTCCAATATAAAATAAAAATTAAATTAAATTTAAAGTAAAACTTTTTAAAATACAATTTAAAAAATATTATTTTAAAATGTAATACAATTATAAATTATATATAATTTTATAAAATTTAAAACTTTTAAACATAATTTTTAAAATAAAATATAAATCTATATGGAAATTTTCACACAAATAAAAAGGACAATGGTATAATGAACCCAAATATACACATCATCCAACTCTAACAATTATTAATAAATGGCTAATCTTTCACTTACACTCCAATATCTAAACGTTTATGGGTAGAAACAAACTCCTCAGCTGGTTTTCACTCACCCTGTAATTTCAAAATCACTGCCACAGGAAATCTTATCTCCTCAAGGGCATGACCAATGTCATTCTCCTCAGTATCCTTGACTCTTGGTATGTGTGCTCCAGAAGAGACACCAAATATATGAATGATGAATGGTTAGATGTCTACACTAAAAGCAAGGGGTTTTTCACACCCATCTATGAGTGGCATTTTTTAGCAAGAAATAAAAAATACCCTCTTTTCTCATCCCCCAAACTAAGTTACTGCTTCTATAGTGTGAAGGGGTTTGCACANTTGGTATGTGTGCTCCAGAAGAGACACCAAATATATGAATGATGAATGGTTAGATGTCTACACTAAAAGCAAGGGGTTTTTCACACCCATCTATGAGTGGCATTTTTTAGCAAGAAATAAAAAATACCCTCTTTTCTCATCCCCCAAACTAAGTTACTGCTTCTACAGTGTGAAGGGGTTTGCACATGTTGGGAGGAGGCAGCCTGCTTCTCCAGGGTTTCCCACATGCCCTGCTATTTCTTTGTAAACTCCTATGGGCCAGAATGTTAATATCTGTCTGAATTCCTCAAACCTGTTGCTTAGTCATCATGGGTCAGAATCTGAAATCAACCTATATCCTGCAGTTATATCCTTAATAATAACACTTCTTTAGTAGCATATCTTAAATATTTATTTGCCCTTTCCCTTGGCACAGAAATGTGAAACACAATGAGATATGTAAGTGCTTTTCTTTAACAAACGTTCTTCATATGCTGAAACAGTAACTAGCTGAAGATTAATAGCTACCTTTTCCTGGGGTACTTGGAATTCAAAAGAGAATAAATCAGGATCAAGTTAATCAAGCTATGCAGTCCATAATATTCAGTAGTTCTGTGTGCTATGAAATGGTTACATCAATGGCCGGAATATCCCCCTTATCAAATACAGGACTAGTCAAATCGGCACCCTTAATTGGAAAATAACACATAAAATAGTAAAATTCCATTTAAATGATGGCAAATAAGTTCTTACTCAAATTTGAAAACCTTAATACTTAAATTCTGAAATTCTTGATAAATATAGTAGAATAAGGTCTTCCCAGGTGATGCTGGTGGTAAAGAACTTTCCTGCCAATTCAGGAAACCTAAGAGATGAGAGCGGAGAAGGCGATGGCACCCCACTCCAGTACTCTTGCTTGGAAAATCCCATGGATGGAGGAGCCTGGAAGGCTACAGTCCATGGGGTCACAAAGAGTCGGAGATGACTGAGCGACCTCACTTTCACTTTTCACTTTCATGTATCGGAGAAGGAAATGGCAACCCACTCCAGTGTTCTTGCCTGGAGAATCCCAGGGACAGGGGAGCCTGATGGGCTGCCGTCTATGGGTTCGCACAGAGTCGGACACGACTGAAGCGACTTAGCAGCAGCAGCAGCAGCAAGAGACGAGAGTTCAATCCCTGGGTGGGAAATATCCCCTGGGTGAAGGCAAGGCAACCTACTCCAGTATTCTTACCTAGAGAATCCCATGGACAGAGAATCCTGATGGGCTACAGTCCATGGGGTCCCAAAGCGTCAGACACAACTGAAGCAATTTAGCATGCAGAGTAATAGTAGAATGAATAGGCTAAATTTATACTAGCATCATTCATTTTGGGAGAATTAATACTAATATTAATGAATGCTCACAAAAGTTAGATTATTTCTTTAGGCAATATATAAGAAGTTATTTAGTAAGTTACCTCTAGAATTTTTAGAAGAGTTGACTTATGCCTGTGCAGAAAAGAGTTAACACAGCACTCCTGACTGCTTATACTTACAGCTGGCAGCGTTGGCCCTTCATTGGCATCTGGGAACTTGGATTCCAGGAGAATTCCCACCATTGACTGATATGAGCAGTTCACTGTGTCTCAACTGTTTTTACAAACAATATAATTATGCAACCCTCTGCATTCCTTCTGGGAGTTTGAAATTCGGGTACATGCCAGGCAGGGGTGCCCATATGATAAGCTCCCAGGGGAAAAAAAAAAAATCTAGGATTTGAGTCTCTAATGAGCTTCCCTGGTTGGCAACGTTTCACACAATTAGAGACAACTTGTTGGGTGAGGGATTAAGCACATCCTGTGTGACTCCACTGAGGAAGGAATCTTGGAAGCTTGCATCACTCTCAAAAATGCATATGTACTTAAAAAGTAACTGAAGGTGCAGCAAACCATTTCTAGATTTAGCCCCATGCGCCTTTTCACTTTGCTGGTTTGCTGGTATGATTATATGCAGTCCTGTGATCACTCCAAATGAATTACTAAAACTGAAGGTAGTCTTGAGTACTACCCCTAAACAATCCCCTAATCTACTTTGGAAAGAACCACTTAATCTGAGAATTAGTAATCTGCACCCCAATATGAGAAATAGCTTCTAAATTCATTACCAATGAATATTTAAGTATTTCCTAAGCATTGTAAATCAAGACATATGTTACAATTATAATTATAATTTGTTCTGCTTTTGGTTACAATGTTGGAAGCCATTGATGAGGATTTTTTTTCTAGTTATTGTCAGAACAAGTCACCCATGATTACTGCTTTCTGCATCAGCAGGACCCAAGGACAAAATTCAGATCTTTTTTAACTATTTAGGCTTATCTTGAACTTTGTGTTTTACTTTTATCTAACCATGTCTCTCACGAATGCTTGGGGTTTTTTGTTTTGTTTTTTAACTTTGAAAACTAATAGTTCAGTTCAGATCAGTTGCTCAGTCGTATCCGACTCTTTGCAACCCCATGAATTGCAGCACGCCAGGCCTCCCTATCCATCACCAACTCCAGGGGTTCATTCAAACTCACATTCATCGAGTCGGTGATGCCATCCAGCCCTCTCATCCTCTGTCGTCCCCTTCTCCTCTTGCCGCCAATCCCTCCCAGCATCAGGGTCTTTTCCAATGAGTCAACTCTTTGCATGAAGTGGCCAAAGTACTGGAGTTTCNACCAGGCCTCCCTGTCCATCACCAACTCCCAGAGTTCCCTCAAACTCATGTCCATCCAGCCACCTCATCCTCTGTGGTCCCCTTCTCCTCCTGCCGCCAATCCCTCCCAGCATCAGGGTCTTTTCCAATGCGTCAACTCTTTGCATGAAGTGGCCAAAGTACTGGAGTTTCAGCTTTAGCATCATTCCTTCCAAAGAAATCCCAGGGCTGATCTCCTTTAGAATGGACTGGTTGGATCTCCTTGCAGTCCAAGGGACTCTCAAGAGTCTTCTCCAACACCACAGTTCAAAAGCATCAATTCTTCAGCACTCAGCTTTCTTCACAGTCCAACTCTCACATCCATACATGACCACTGGAAAAACCATAGCCTTGACTAGATGGACCTTTGTTGGCAAAGTAATGTCTCTGCTTTTCAATATGCTAATTGCAACCTAATCTAAACCATTGTACAAGATAGTGCCCTATATGTATGTTTCTCTGCACTGAACTCAGCTATACTGCTTTCCTGTGTGTGTGTGTGCTCTTGTCACTCAGTTGTGTTGAACTCTTTGTGACCTCATGAACTGTAACCCACCAGGCTTCTTTGCCCAAGGAATCTTCCAGGCAATACTGGAGTGGGTTACCATTTCCTACTTCAGGAGATCTTCCCAGCCCAGGGATTGAACCCGTGTCTCCTGCACTGACAAGCAGATTGTTTACCACTGTGCCACCATTTCCCTACTCATCTTTTATGTGTCCTAACTTCCACAGTGTTTCTCTCTCTCTTATTGCAAGTATAATTGCCAGACATTTCAAAACAGTTTAGATAAACCATACAGGAAGGAAGGGAATACTGAATGTGCAATACATCCAAGAAAAAATAGTGGGAAAAAAAGGATAAGCACTTAATATCAGTAAATGAAAATTAGTCAATATACAACTAACTTTATATGTGTCCATAATACCCATGTGGCTCTTCCCTTCCTTACTTTTTTAGTTCTTATAATCTCTAGTAGTGCAGCCTCTTGTGAACGATGTTGAATGTGAAGCCTTGGGTAACTAGCTTACTAAAGGATCATCGTGAAGACTAAGATGCAGTGAAAATGGGGAATTTCCAATTTAGAATTTCTTTCCTTTCCATGGACTTGTTTGACATGGAAGTTCAATCTCAAATTCTGTCTCCTTCTGGTTACCAGAGAAGATACTGAAGGCCAACAAACAGTTTCTTTTCAGTCATTTCTTCATTTCATGAGTAAACCAAAGAACATCCATGCGCATTAAGTTGCTTCAGTCATGTGCACACCAGGCTCCTCTGTCCATGGGATTTTCCAGGCAAGAATACTGGAATGGGTTGCCGTGCCCTCCTCGATGCCCAACCCAGGGATTCAACCCGCATCTTTAAAGTCTCTTGCATTTCCAGGCAGGTTCTTTACTACTAGCACCACCTGGAAAGCCCCATAAAGAACATAGTAACCAAGGTTAATAAACAAGAGAGAAGTACCAGCGCTCAACCTGATGAAGTCATCTGAGGAGGCTCATCTCTTCAACAACTCTCCAGGTAGTGAGAGAATCACCATTTGGTTTTAATTTGGCTTTTAGCCGGGGAAGGAACTTTATCTTGTAAAGGAACTCTGTTTCTATAAGACCAATAGTCTTATTTTCCCATCTCCCTTTCAGGACTACGCGTGTACACTACAGCCACTACGATCCCAACAGCAGCCGCCAGCTGAAAGTCAGCAATTTTCAGTGTGAAATATAAATTCTGCCACTTACCGCCGATATAAGGACAAATAAAGCAGAAAATTGACAAAAAAAAATAATCTTTATCCAAGTGCAGATTCACTATAGGTGCAAAGTTGTCTCCATCATATCCAAATACAGACCCATGTAGGAACCAAAAGCCAATATATCTGCCCAGCCCCCATCTACACCCAACACACACTGGTGGAACAGAGACAGGAAAACACAAGGAACAAACTTCATCTTACTTGCTTGCCTACTTGCTCATTTGAAAGATGAATGGGAGACACAGCTCTCCTGATCCACAACAGTGATGAAATCCTGCCAGGAAGGAATTGTGAAGATCTCCTGCCCAAGGTCACATAACTCACTCAATTTCTTCAGTCTTAAAGAATGGATAATAAATTCTCCAGTCTACTATACTGTGTAAGAGGCTGATCCATTAATGCTTGTTATTAGTTATTAACTATCTGACTCCCTCAGTAGATTATAAACTTTGTGAAAATTGTTCACCACTATAAGCCAAGTGATTAGCCAAGTGTGAGCTTGCTAATATTCAAGAAACGTTTGTTGAATGAGGACTTCCCTGGTGGTAAAGTGGAAAGGAATCCACTTGCCAATGTAGGGGACACGAGTTCAATCCCTGGCCCTGGATGATTCCATGTGCTTAGAAGAGCAACTAAGCCCGTGTGCCACCACTACTGAACCTGCACACTTACAGCCCATGATCCACAAAAAGGCACTGCGATGAGAAGCCTGTGTGCCATAGCGCAAGAGGACTCCCTGCTCTCCGCTAGAGAAAGCTTGCCTGCAACAGTGAAAACCCAGTACAACCAAAGAGAAAAAAATAATTTAAAAAATTTGGCAAATGAATATTTAGACTACTTAGCCATTATGTTTTCAGTGTAAATTAATAAATACTTTGAGTTATATACCCATCTTCACTGAATTTTGTCAGCATGAATCATTCCTAAGGCAAGATTATTGAATTGAGTTTCTTGAGATGTTGGCCTAATAGACCCACCTACATTATCTAGAAAATTGCTGTGTATTATGTTTACTTCTTGTTTGCTTGCTTGCTATTATTACTTCAGAAGCAGACTTGAATACTGGATTAATCATTTAATTGCAGTCCTTGGTTTGTGGCACACTTTCATCATTGTTCTAAATATAGCTCTCTTTTTAAAAAATTTTAACTTATGTATTTACTTAATGACATAATAAAGACCATGGACTTACTTCCCAACCTGAACAACTAGACATGACCAGTTTACATCTACTTTGCTTCCTCTTCTGCTGCTGCTGCTGAGTCGCTTCAGTCGTGTCCGACTCTGTGTGACCCCATAGACAGCAGCCCACTAGGCTCCAACGTCCCTGGATTCTCCAGGCAAGAACACTGGAGTGGGCTGCCATTTCCTTCTCCCCTGCCTCTGTCTTCTAGCTTGAAAACTAGAGGGAACCACTGATCCTGCTGGTTTTCATACCCTTTGTTTTTATAT
>SJYA01001300.1:336082-355345 GCA_006410615.1 Neotragus moschatus | reverse complement strand
GACCTTTTCCAGTCCTATGGCCACTGCCGAGTTTTCCAAATTTGCTGGCATATTGAGTGCAGCACTTTCACAGCATCATCCTTCAGGATTTGGAATAGCTCAACTGGAACTCCATCACTTCCACTAGCTTTGTTTGTAGTGACACTTTCTAAGGCCTACTGACTTCACTCCAGGATGTCTGGCTCTAGGTGAGTGATCACACCATTGTGATTATTTTGGTCACGAAGATCTTTCTTGTACAGTTCTTTTGTGTATTCTTGCCACCTCTTCTTAATCTCTTCTGCTTCTGTTAGGTCCATACCATTTCTGTCCTTTATCGAGCCCATCTTTGCATGAATTGTTCCCTTGGTATCTCTAATTTTCTTGAAGAGATCTCTAGTCTTTCCCATTCTATTGTTTTTCTCTATTTCTTTGCATTGATTGCTGAGGAAGGGTTTCTTATTTCTCCTTGCCATTCTTTGGAACTCTGCATTCAGATGCTTATATCTTTCCTTTTCTCCTTTGCTTTTCGCTTTTCTTCTTTTCACAGCTATTTGTAAGGCCTCTCCATACAGCCATTTTGCTTTTTTGCATTTCTTTTCCATGGGGATGGTCTTGATCTCTGTCTCCTGTACAGTGTCATGAACCTCAGTCCATAGTTCATCAGGCACTCTAGTGTCTATTAGATCTAGTCCCTTAAATCTATTTCTCACTTCCACTGTATAATCATAAGGGATTTGATTTAGGTCATACCTGAATGGTCTAGTGGTTTTCCCTGTTTTATTCAATTTCAGTCTGAATTTGGCAATAAGGAGTTCATGATCTGAGCCACAGTCAACTCCCGGTCTTGTTTTTGCTGACTGTATAGGGCTTCTTAGTCTTTGGCTGCAAATAATTTAATCAATCTGATTTTGATGTTGATAATCTGTTGATGTCCATGTGTAGAGAGTGCAGCCACGCGGCTCAGCAGTCGCTCTCAGGGCCGGGGGCCAGGCACGGCCTCAGCTTTGGCCTTGGGCTCCGCGCTAAAGCAGAGGCTGAAGCAGCGTATCTCGCAGGCTGCATCCTCCTTGCCCAGAATACAGTGATAATACATAACAAGTGCATATGTCATAATACATAAACAAAATTGTTTCCAGTGAGGTTAAAGACAATTAAATCCTGCTTCCAGGGGGCACTAGTGGTAAAGCTTCCTGCCGATGTAGGTAGACTGAAGAGATATTGGTTTGATCCCTGGTTTGGGAGGNGCATCCTCCTTGCCCAGAATACAGTGATAATACATAACAAGTGCATATGTCATAATACATAAACAAAATTGTTTCCAGTGAGGTTAAAGACAATTAAATCCTGCTTCCAGGGGGCACTAGTGGTAAAGCTTCCTGCCGATGTAGGTAGACTGAAGAGATATTGGTTTGATCCCTGGTTTGGGAGGATCCCTTGGAGGAGGGCATGGCAACCCACTCCAGTATTCTTGCCTGGAGAATCCCATAGACAGAGGAGCTTGGTGGGCTCTGAACTAAAGTCCATAGTGTTGCAAAGAGTTGGACACGACTGAGTGACTTAGCATTCATGCAACAGCCATTTTATGGAAAAAACTGAATGAACCTTTTGACCAGCCAATATATAAAAGAAGGCCAGCTCCAAAATAAATCTGACTGGTTTTCTCTCTTGTGGGAGGTTTGCTATCAATGCCAGACAAAAAATGGCATTCTGGTACCTTGCAAAAATAGATACCCAGGTTTTGTTTGGCCACAGTTGTTTTCTTAACCTGTCACTCCAATCAATAGACCAAACTAATGGCCTGACTTTCTCTGTGTGGAGAGCCCACAGGTTTCCTATCTTCTTGACTGGACATAGCAAATGCTGTAAAGGACAAATAGAAAGACTTATTTACTCTTATTTGGACTCTGCCTTGACTTGGACCATTTGAAGTTTTGGCTTGGTTACTCTTGTCTGTTTTTACAGTTCTTCAACCCAGGGCTTCATTTCTTACCCAAGAGTTCATAGGCATGCATACGAACTAGCTCAAGCTCACTCACCCGTCCCCGGCTCCAGGGATTCTGGTCAGGGATGCCCTGAGATTGGGGCAGTGAGTGCCAAGGCCCCAGGCACATTGATTGCACTCAGTTCCTACCTCTGTGCAAACAGCGTGGAGGGCTTTGCATTCTGATCATTTAACATGAGTCAGTGTGTTCAGTTAAAATACGTGAGCGTGGCAGGATCGAAATATCCCAAAAGGGGCTAGATATCGTTCATCTCTGTGTCCTCAACACCGTACTCAGTGTGATACTGAGAAAGGAGGCCTGGACTGGGAATTTCCCAGATCTAGGTTTATAATACTGGACAAGCAATTTAAGCTTTTAAAAATTCTCCTTCATTGTCTGTAGAGTGGGCCTAGTTATATTCACAGAATGTGAACTTTGGTGAGATTAGATATGCGAAAGCTCATAGCCCGGAGTCTGGTATATGGAAGGCTCTCAGTTGATTACAATATAGTGAATAGGGCTCCAAGAGGGTGAAGGGGAGTCATCCCTGACAGTAATCCAGCTCTACCACAAGGAGGCGTCCGAGTTCCATGGTTGATTTTTTGACCAGTTCAAAAAATCAAATCTTCAAAGCCAGCTATGCAGTTCAACCTCTGCAAATTTACACTTAATTTATTACTGAAGGGTCAGTGAGTGACCTACTGCTTCATTCCTTTCTATTCAAATTGCTGTGCTTAAAATTAAGACAGTCCTTTTTTGCTTGTTTGTTTTTGCTTATCTCCATGGAGGGTACACGTAACACAGTTGGCTCACACCTTGTTTCTTGTTCCAAAGATTTGGACTATTTGTGGGATGATAAGTGGAACTAGTCTCCATTATCTTTTATACAACCAAGGAGGGCCACCTGTGGCCCCAAATGTGCTGTGGCTCCTTCTCTTTCCTGTCTTAGAAGCAGTCTCTTGCCATGTTCCCTGAGCTCTGGCAGTGCACTTTTAGTCTGAAGAGCCAGTTTGAGCCTTTATGGTGCTACTTTGCCTCACAGAGGTAAGATTAGGAAGCGCCTTTAAGGAGGAGTAAGCTGCCATCAGATGGGGAGACTGAGGGTCAGAGTAGGGCCAGAACCTTGGCCCTCAATTTCTTTGTGGGTAAAACAAGAGAACTGGGCTGAATATTCTCTAAGATCCCTCCAGTGTGGGCACTTTTTCACGTTCAGATCCAGAGGCTGCGCTCACCAGCCTGGCTGTCTGACTCCCCAGAGGTGTGTGAGTTGGGTTGTGAAGAACAGACTGAGATGCTGTGACCTCAAGGGTCCCTGTGATCTATGGGTGTTGAAAGCTGGCCCTCAGAGCCACACTGAAGTTTTCTCAAAGTAGACACCATGCCTTGGAACAAGCTGTTCTGATGAGCAACACAAGGACACATTAAGGACTCTAGCTTTCCTGCTTGGCTTTCAGGCCCAGGACTCTCCTTCTTATAGTCCTGTGACGTTGGGACAGCATTAGCATTTACTCCCATTTGCTAAGCACCACATGGTATGAGAAGGCAATGGTCATGAATATTCTCATGGAAGTAAGTGGCCAACCTAGGAGGAGAACTCAGCTTCCTGACATTTGTTGGGCATTTGGTATTGACAGCCGCAAGAGTACAAAGGAAAGAGCCCACAGCTCAGAACAGAGCCTTGTTATTGTCTAGTTGCTCAGTCGTGTCTGACTCTGAACAGAACCTGCCTGGGTTTCAATTCTGCCTCCTGTTTCTTGGCAGTGAGTTTCAGGCAGGTGGCTTAACCTCAGTGAGGTTTCATTCCATACCTGTGAAATGGGATGACAATACACCCCCTGTTCAGAGTGGTTTTTAAGGGGTGAAGAAAAGGTATTGCTATAAGGTGTTCGTGAAACATGAGATTAACATTTTTTTCTTTTCATCTTGACGCAGGAGCAATATGATACGCTTTTTCTGTCCTGAAATGGAAGTTGAGGTAGGGTAAAAGATGGAACAAAACAACCTGAAGACTTAAAGAACTTTAATGAGCAACAGGGTCTGAATTAGGGATAACTGAAAATGAAAAGAAGAGAGTGATTAGGATTATGTGGGAAAAATACACAAGACTCACGAATGTCCCTGAGCTTCTGCAAGAAGAAAAGTGAGGAGTCTTGGATTCATCAGGGACTCCTGAAGCGCCAGACTGGCAAGGATCGCATCAAGCTGGTGGCCCTGGCTTCTAATCCGTCATCAGTCGGCTAGTGTATTTATCCTCTTTCTGACTCTTCTGTCCTATTGGACCGTGCAGCTGTCTGTTGAGCATCTATCATGACCCAGCCACATGTCACTGCTGGGGACAGTAGGAACCAAGGGCAGGTCCTAGCCTCCACGATGGGACAGGAAAGGTCCAGGTGGAAAGGCAAGTTCACTACTCCTGGAGCAAAGGGCCTTAGCTGAGGCCTGCCCCGGCAAGGGGGGAGGTGTGGGAAGCTCTTTCAGGCAGGAGTCAGGGAAGACCTGGCTAAGGAGGAAGTGTCTGGACTGGAAGTGGGGGCTACTCAAGGCATGGTTGTGGAGGGACCAGTGATGGGAGAGAAAAGAGCCAGCTCCTGAGGAGTTGTGTGCTGCCTCTCAGAGTTAGGGAGGAGGAGAGGTAAAGATTGTTGGAATAGGCCGTTTACCCCTTTTCTTCCTTCTCATAGAGCATGAGAGTCTATGACATAGGCTATAAACATATCAGTGTACAATTTTAACTCTTGCCTTCAGGATCTGATCTGATAGCATCATTTTAGATATTAAAGGAAGTAACCGAAGGAGCGTAAGATCCCCAGTGAATGTATATATTTAAATCCATAGCTTCTTTAAGGCACTATTGTGAGCTAACTCAATCAGCGTTTGTTTTTTAAAAATGTTAGCACTCAATATTGATGGATTTCTGTTAAAAATGAGACACCGTCTGTAACAGCAATGAGGATTGGTTTAATGCCTTAGAACAGGTGATCTGTAGTGACAGCCACGATGTAGCGTGTCTCAGTCAAGCCACTGTAAGCTGAAAACATTAAGTTCAAAGTGAGTGTATATACCTAACTTACTGAACATCATAGTTTAGCTTATCCTAACTTAATATGTTCAAAACAGTTGCTGTCACCTATAGATGGGTAAAATTTTCTAACACAAAGCCTATTTTTGTTGTTTAGTCACTAAGTCGTGTCCAACTCTTTTGTGACCCCATGGACCACAGCCTACCAGGCTTCTCTGCCATGGGATTTCTCAGGCAAGAGTGCTGGAGTGGGTTGCCATTTCCTTCTCCAAACACAAAGCCCATTTCATAATAAAGTGTTGACTATCTCACACGTTTTATTGAATACTGTACTGAAAGTGAGAAACAGAATGCTTGTATGAGGAGAGTGTTTAAGGTATCCGGGCTGACACCTTTGTGACTTTGTGGCTGACGGGGAGCTTCAGCTTGCTGCCACTGCCCAGCACCACAAGAGAGTTTCGTACCTCGTATTGCTAGTATAAGAAGATCAAAATTCAAAGTATGGTTTCTACTGAGTGTGAATCACTTTCATAAAATTGTAAAGTTGAAAAATCATTCAGTTGAGCCATCGTATGCCAGGTACTGTCTGTATATATCCCTAGGCCCGCACCTGGCTCTTATTTCCATTCACCTACCCGCTAAAGGCACTAATGGAATCCCTCTCCCCCGCAACTAAGCATCTTTTTTGTGTGAAGCGCACAGACAGTGCACTGTGCTCCAGGGGTGTCATCTAAGTAGACGAGGTGAGTGCTACACTCATCCCCTGGAGTGGTACGTTGCTACAGTCTTAGCAGAGACTTTGTCTTACTGAGTGCTAGATTCCTGGGGGCCTGGAATTGCATATGGCACACAGTAGGAGCTCAGTCAATACTTCCTAACCCATTATTGTGTGCTTGAGTGAAGTGCCAACTCATGAGTCTGTTGTCTAGACATTTAAAATGATCATTATGAAGATAATGCATAAACTCACTTATGTTGAAACTTTAACCAGGAAGAAAGCAAGACTTAAGTTTCACTTCTACTGTATAATTACCACCAGGCAAAATGGTATATAAATATGAAAGCAAAGCCTGAAATGGAAATAAAATAGGCAAAATGAAAATAGTTACGCTAGTATGCCGAGATTATGGGCCGTTGCTTTGCAACGTTAAGAAGTTTCCAAAATCCAGTGAAGTCAGATATGTTTTGACCACACATTTAAGGCTGATTTAAGAAAAGGCAAGACATTATTAGTAAGTAGAATTAGATTTAAATAACTACTTCATTTCACAACTGTTTTCCTCCCTGGGAGTTAATAAATATTCTTCAGGCATCTGTAATCCAAACTTTGTAGTATCAGTCCCCAGGCAATCAACCTGTTCAAAACCAAAAGGACTGGAGATGTAGAAGACTACTTTATTTTCAGTATCCACTGTGAGAACTCACGTAAGTGAGCAACAAAGAATCGTGAAGAGAAAAGCAAACCCTGGTTTGTTGGGAGGTTTAAATCCGCTAGTTGACCAGAGATTGAGTTCCTCTGATGAACTGCGTGTGTGGTGAGGTGAGTGAAATAGGGCCCAAAGTCTCCTACGGCAGGATTGGCTTTGCCACAGAACAGTCTGTTTTACCTGTTTCAATTTCAGCGTTTATTCTCACTGCAAATGGATGAGTTCCTAACTGTGGGTATGGAATCTGAAGGGAAGCTTCCTAAAGGTCAGTTCTCCATTCCACAAGAGACTCTGCATCCTTGGAGGAAGATGTGTTCCTTTTCCAAGTCTGATTTTCCCAGTCTCTGGCTGGCTAGCAGTTCAAGCTGCCACTGATTGCACAGAGATGCCTATTCAGCAGAAATTCTCAGTGTTTGGTGGGCATCAGAATCACCTGGAGAGCTTCCCAGCACGAAGTCTCAGGCCCTGTCCCTAGAAAGTCTAATTCAGTAGGTCTGCATGGGAATTTCTGCCCAGCTCCTGGCAGGTGATGACATAGATGCTGCCGATTGGGGTTGCATCACTGCGAAGGATTGGCGGAGAAGGCAGTGGCACCCCACTCCAGTACCCTTGCCTGGAAAATCCCATGGACGGAGGAGCCTGGTGGGCTGCAGTCCATGGGGTTGCTGAGGGTCAGACACGACTGAGTGACTTCACTTTCACTTTTCACTTTCATGCTTTGGAGAAGGAAATGGCAACCCACTCCAGTGTTCTTGCCTGGAAAATCCCAGGGACGGGGGAGCCTGGTGGGCTGCCATCTATGGGGTCACACAGAGTTGGACATGACTGAAGCGACTTAGCAGCAGCAGCAGCATAGCATTGGTTTACAGCTTTCTCAAGTGGTCACCAGATGATGTTCTAGGGGTTGTCTAGATAATGATTCATCTCTTCTATGACCAGGTTACAGTTACTCCCTAATTGTGATGTTAACCCCATTATTTCTTGAGAGGCAGTCTCACAGTACAAAGAACGGGAGCTTTAGAAGTAGGTCCAGGGTCCAATCTCTGCTCTGGCCTTTCCTCTGTGATCATGGAAGCCCAACCTCTCTGAGCCAGCCTCAGTTTCCTCACCCACAAAAGACCCCCACCTGGTAGAGGTATTTTAGAGATTAAATAAGACAGTGTTGGGAAAATAACCTATCACAGTATCTGATTCATAGTTGGTACTTTATAAATAGTGGTTCTTGATAGAATTTCTTTTGAGATGCTATAGATACTAGGATGCTATTAAGTTAATTCTTTAAGCATCTCTAGGGAGGTTTACAAGAGCACGTTTATGGAGTGGGTAGGTGGAACTAAAAGAAAGGGAAATGGAAAGGGAGAAAAACCTGATCTAATTCATTAAACTACAGCTTCTCTATTTGCCTCATTTTTGTGTTATCAAAGAGAAAGTGCTTTCTGTTCTGTCTATCCTGTCCTATCCTATCATACTCATTAAAATTTGAAGTCCTTAAAATGCGTGTACTATACCAAGTGTTTTCCGTCTTTAAGGAGAGGCAGCCTGAGGAGATGCCAAAATTGTGGATTTTGAATCAGGCTGATGTTGTGTCTGACCTCCCTGGTTGCTTGACCTCCAAGGTGGTTATTTCAGTTCTTTTTTGTAGAATAGGGAGAATAACACTGAAATCACTGGGAGGCAAGGTGTTTGGCTCACCTGACTGACTGAAGCCACCTGATGCAGGGAAGAGCAAATATAAAGCAATGGATCCCACCTCACAGAGGTATTGTGAAGATGGAGTCAAATACCAGATATGAAAGTATTTCGTTATTAACCATGAACTGCTGTGCACGTGTGAGGTGAAGAAGAAATAGTTTCCTTTACACTGTGGAACTCTGACTGAATATTCAGCTCTTCTCTCCCTCTCCCACTCAACCTTCTTGAGTTTTTCTCTCCCAATATGGTACATTTCTTGGCAGTAGGGAACACTTAATGCCACCTTCATCTTGGAGCCTAACGACTCACTGATAAAGTAATTTTAGTTATGCTTGAAATGGTAAAAGAAATTCTTCCTATTCTTTATGACAGCACTTGATGCTTTCTCATGTAGCTACAAATTTCTTGGTTGATCAGATAGTCTACTGTAGAGGAATGATCCTGAGCTTCAAATTCACAGACCCAGGTTTTAATCCTCAGTTCAGTTCAGTTCATTCACTCAGTCGTGTCTGACTCTTTGCGACCCCGTGGACTGTAGCACGCCAGGCTTCCCTGTCCATCACCAAGTCCTGGAGCTTGCTCAAACTCATGTCCATTGAGTTGGTGATGCCGTCCAACCATTTTATCCTCTGTCATCCTCTTCTCCTCCTGCCTTCAATCTTTTCCAGCATTAGGGTCTTTTCTAATGAGTCAGTTCTTCACATCAGGTGGCCAAAATATAGGAGCTTCAGCATCAGACCTTCCAATGAATATTCAGGATTGATTTCCTTTGGGATTGACTGGTTTGATTTCCTTGCAGTCCAAAGGACTCTCTTAATCCTGGCTCTGTCAAATAACAGATCTTGGCAACTTCCTTCCCTTCTGTATAAAGACAGCATCAGGGCCAGAGGTTAGAGATCCTTGAGTCTAGGAAAGGCAAAATATAGGCTAGTGGGTCAAATATGGCCCACCATCTGTTTCTGTAAATAAAGTTTTATTGGGACCCAGCCATGCTCATTTGTTTACATGTTCCGTGTGGCTGTTTTCTTAATACAAAGACTGAATGAGTAGTTGCAACAGAGACCATATGGTATAGAAAGCTGAAGATCTTTGCTATCTGTTTGTTTACAGAAAAAGTTTGCTGACAACTGCTCTAGTCCAGCACCCCCTGTCTTCCTTTTTAAATATGGGAAATTACTTCCACAAAGAGGAAGGAACTTGTCCAGGAGAGCATAAAGAATTAGCAAAAGCAAAAAGGCAAAATGTAGGAAAGAAAAAATTAAGGTTAGTGAATATTCTCCCATAACCCAGAGCCTTAGACATATCAGTTATACTAAGATCTTTCAGGTATGTTTGAGGGACTTTGCCTCCCCTCATTTTATATCTGTCTAAATAAGACAAATATTATATTTAAATGGTTCCTAGGAAAGGAGTGCCTTGGACAGTCATGTAATGAAGCCTTTGCTCTGTGACTCCAACACATTCGTCTTCATGAACGTATATAGCCAAAACATCCATTGGCATTTTGTTTTTGTAGTTCTCTCTCTGATGTCATGATTAATCTGAACTTCACTAATTTGGAAGTTGTGTTAATTTGATGACATAAGTTCTGGTTTAATTTATCTTTGCATACTCCTGACAAAATGCTTCATTAAGCAAGTTGCTACTGTAAACAAGATGTTGGGAGAGTGGTCTTTAAATTACACAGAAGGGTGAATGATTTTTTAGGCACTGCCAAATCATTTAGAAGTGTTTATTTGAAAATAGATGATGACTAGGCAAATCACAAACCATTTCTGTTTGCTAATGCATGTTCAAGGTCCTTCAGTTGGAAAACATTCTGACAGTGTCTCTGTTTGGATATTGAGAGTCACTTCTCTCAGGATAGTCTATAACTCAGATTTTCCACTAATTGTGATCATCCTTTCTCTACAGGAGGGCACAAATGGAATATCAGTATGGGAGAAGACCTTAGAAATATTAGTTCCTAAACTGTAGGGATATTGAGATAATTTAGGTGATAGAGTCTTGGAGTAAGAAGTTTTTTCCCTTTAGGTTCCCTTTCAATACTTTTTTCTCTTCTCTTTTTTTTGATTAGGGAAGTCTCAGATAGGTGTTGGAATATCCTTAATGCCTCTTTACTAATTTCTTTGCTTCTAAACCAGAGAGCAGACATCAGGGAGCTCATCCTCTAAAGGCAATGCTTCCCAGAGATAATTAAAAGGCTTTTTTTTTTTTTTTTTCATTGTACTTGTTTTTATGGCTGCCTTCTGTTCTGGCAAGTGATAGTGGTTTCCATTCATGGTAATTCTATCAAGTTTCCTTTTAAAATCAATTTCAGGGAAGGAAAACAGTGAGGAAACATGGCAATTTTAGCCAGATGTAATATGAAAATAGTACATCTGTGTGTGGATATGACACAGATCACAATGTCCATATGTTGATATGGAAAACATAATAAAGATGGGCTCACATGATGAACGTTGGGGTTAAAGAAATCCAGTCCAGTTGTCTTATTTTATGGCAGAGAGAACTGATACCCAGAGAGGGCTAGAGATAGCCTACAGTCTTACAGCCTTGGTTTCAGAGCCAAGAACAGGAGAAGGGCCCTGACTCTAGTCTTACACTTTCTGCTACCTGATACTGCCTTGCACCAATTTTGGTGGTCCTGCCCAGGTACAAGCATAAGCATTTGGGAATGTTAGCTAGTTCTCGAGGTTTTCTTTTTTTTCTTCCTACTAACCTTCCCTGCATTAGAATGTTTGCCTTAAACTGGCCTATGCTGTGGCTCTGAAGAAAAGCTTGCTAGAATGACAGTCAGTGAGACACAGGATTGGGCTCTTATCCTGTTGTGGTTCTGATTCCGTCTGTGACTTGCCAGGAGCCCATACAATATCAGCTGATGAAGAAGAAAGAGATCCTTTCTCAGAATGTGATCCTCTTAGTAACATCCCAGAAAGAATTTGTATTTTTCCCTCAGTGGAACTTGCTGCTTTGTAACGTGGCCTGTTCCTTTAGTGGTGGTGAACGCAGTCTGAGCATCTTCTGGGGTCGAGGGGAATGGCCCATAGCTCTGACAGTTCAGATGCCCACTTCCTGAGACCCAAAACAGCAGGTTGTTGAGGCCTCGGGCTGTGGAATCTTCTGGGAGTAGGAGCTGCAGTAAGGCCTCTTCTGTCTCTGCCTCTCCTTGCAGCAGGTCTGGAAGCAGCCCTGCAGTCAGTCGGGGATGTGACTGCCTCTTTCCCCCCATGCTCTTGGCCTGTGGCTGCTGCTGAGATGCTGGGTTCTTCCACTGTGGGGCCCCACCTATTGGCTGTGTCTCTCTGGCATCCCAGGCATGTGGAACACAGACAGTTGTAACCTCTTTGCTTTGAAAGTAAAGCAATGGAGGGAACAAAGGCTCACTTCTTAGAGTATTGCACCAGGACACATATTTCCTATGGATTTTTTAGATGCCACTCGACCCATCCCAGCCAGTAATTGTCCAGAAGCCTCATACCAGCTCTAATGGCACATGTTGACATTTGTTTTTAACAGTAGCCCTTCAGGTGACTCGGTGATTGGCAAATCAGGAGATGAAAGGCCAGATGAGGAAGCTGGCTGGAGATCAATATCTCCCCTCAGTCACTATTTAGAAATGACAGAAGAAGGGTTTAAATAATGGTAATACAATTGCTCCACTTATTGAGCATCTACTTTGATCCAGGCACTGTCCCAGCCACTTTGTTTCTCTTGTCCTATTGAATTCTCTCCAACACCTTTGAAAATAGATACTATAGCCCTCAATTTTTCGATGAGGAAATGAGGCTCAAAGAGGTTAAGGTATTTGCTGAGGGCAAATAGCCAGCAAAAGGCAGAGTTGGGAGGTTTGATCCTAGTGTTTTCTGATGTTGGAACTTACAGTCTTTTCAAAGTGCAACGACCTTTATAGAAATGCTGGATTATCAGGATTCTCTGGTCTTGCCAAAATTATACTCTTTATTGATAACATCTTGGATTATAATTCATTAAATGAGAAATATTGCACATGGGGCTAGGAGAAGATTAAAAGGAAGAGATTATGGCTGGTTTGCTTTTGAATCCTCAGGGCAGATGTCCCATTGTCTCACATCCACCAGACTGTGGGTGCTTTGAGGGCAGTGGGTGCTGGCAGACCAGCACCCAGCATAGGGCTTGTACCAGGGGCACTCCCAGTTGAATTGGATTTAGAATTATTTATATCCCTGAGCCCTGGAATAAGCATGCATTGGCGAGAGGCAAAGTCATCAGGAGCAAAGTTGCATTTAAATCCCAAAAAACATTATTAATAAGTGTTTCACATTTTTAGGTGTTTTTTCCTCCAGTGTTATCTTTTCCATTCCAACATACACCCTAACTGTAATTAAGTCATTTTGATAATACCATCTTACATCCAAGTTTTCTGCCTCTCAGTTCAGTTCAGTTCAGCTCAGTTGCTCAGTCATGTCCGACTCTCTGCGACCCCATGGACTGCAGCATGCTAGGCTTCCCTGTCCATCACCAACTCCTGGAGTTTACTCAAACTCTCATGTCCATTGAGTTGGTGATGCCATCCAACCATCTCATACTCTGTTTTCCCCTTCTCCTCCCACCTTCAATCTTTCCCAGCATCAGGGTCTTTTCCAGTGAATCAGTTCTTTGCATCGGGTGGCCAAAGTATTTCTGCCTCTAAAGTGAAAGTGAAGGTGCTCAGTCATGTCCGACTCTTTGCAACCCCATGGACTGTAGCCTACCAGGATCCTCAGTCCATGGGATTTTCCAGGCAAGAGTACTGGAGTGGGTTGCCATTTCCTTCTCTAGGGGATCTTCCTGACCCAGGAATCGAACCTGGGTCTCCCGCATTGTAGGCAGATGCTTTACCATCTGAGATGCCTCTAAGTGTCTCTCTGTTCAAGCCCAGTTAATCTCCCATGGTCCCACCAGGACGAGGAGCATCTTTCCTAAATGCAGTCCTGCTTATACTTTTCCTCGGAAAAAACACCGTGTTCTGACAGAACCCTGTGAGGCCCACTTCCCCCTTGAAGCTGGGGGTATTTTTGATTGCTCTCTGTCTCAGTGCGTAGTGCTGACTTCACACAAAGCAGAGACTTAATAGTTTTCATTTTTTAATTGATAACCTTCCCTCTTAGTGAAATGTCCTTCCCTTTTTTCTTAATTAAAACAAATTTCTACTCGTTCCTAGGACTGTCTTGGGTCAGCTTCCTCGAAGCAGAGCCTGAGATGGGGATAGTTTTGCATGTGGGTCGTTGAGGTAGTACACTCAGAAGGAAAACCTGTGAGGAAGGGAGGGGAACAGGACGAGGATGGGGCCAAGAGGGACTTTCAGCTAAAATGTGACCTCAGTTTTACCCCACAGGGAGGAAGATCCCCTCTATGACAGGCTCAGGCCTTTTCTACTCAACTAGTCAGGCACTTTGCGTCTGTTTTGTTTCTGTTTGGTGGGGGGTGGATGCATGACGTCTCAGCCACTGGCAGGCCAAGTGGCTTCTGTCTGCTGCAGCCAGTTCTCTGAAGGAGGGCACAGCTGGGATCCCCTAGCAGCCAACTGAACTTCTGGGTGATCAGCGTGTGAACCAAGTAAAGAGTTGCTGGGTCTGGGGCGCTACAGTATCGATTTCCAACACCAAGAGCAAGTATCACCTCTCCTGTGACTCCCGGGGTGGAGCTTAAAAAAGGAATGATTTCTATTGTTGCCAACATAGAATTTGCTGCATTGTTCAGCATTTGAGTTATGTGCTTGGTCATGGAATAAACTGAAGCTTTGGAAGCCAGTCGTGTCTCGGGTTCAGATCTAGCTCTGCCCTTCCTTGCCTTTGAACATCGCTTTACCCACTGAGCTTAGTTTCTGCCTCACAGAACTGTTGCAGCACCCCATGAGCTATGGACACACAGCACCTGGCCGATAGGAGACTCAAAAGAGTGGATTCTGTACATGAATGAACAACTTGCAATGAATTTTATGCTTTTCAAAGAGTCGTCACTTTCTGTCTTTCTTATTACCCACGCTCCATGGGTAAAGAAACAGAGTGGATAGATCTGGTCACTTGCAGAAGGTAGCAGTCAATAAATGGCAGGGCTGGCTCTTATCCTGGGACTCCACTAAGGAAAAGCAGAGGTAGATTTTGCTGGATTTTTGCCTGTAGTTATCACTTTCAGCTCTGGGAAAACGCCAGTGAGAATTAGACTGGAGCCGACACTTTCTTAAGGCAGACCAAGCCTAGACATAATATGCATCGGGCGCCTACCATGTGCCACACACTGGGTGGGCATTCGCATACCTAACCTCCTAATCCTCGTAACCAGGTGGGAAGTTTCACCCCGGTTTAGCAGATGAGAAAAGCTAGCCAGTTGTTGAAGTCCCATGTGTTATTAAGTGGAACCCCAGGCTCTCTCTTCAGAGATGGGCTGCCTTCTTGAAAGAAGGAGTGGTGGCGCTTGCATTTGTCCTCTGCTGGAGTCTGACCCGACAGCAGCTTTTTCAGCCCTCATCCCATGCTGCTTACTCCCTTGGTTGTGTCTCCACCCCTGCCCAGTGTGTCTGTGGATGGCATTTTTATTGCTGTGACGCAGAACTAGACTCTTCCCAGGCTAGTGCCATCTGTCTATCCAGTGGACACTGAAGGCCCTTCATAGCACATACCATCCAGAGGCACATTCCACGCATGCATTGCTCAAAGATAGCATTGTGTGGGCCACATGTGGGTGCTTGCCCAGGCCTGCCAGGCCCCAGGTGAGGCCCCTGGGATGAGAGTCTGTCAGATGCGTCTTGGGAAAAGACTCGGGTGGTTGTTCCTGTTGTCTGCTCACAGGCGNTAGCACATACCATCCAGAGGCACATTCCACGCATGCATTGCTCAAAGATAGCATTGTGTGGGCCACATGTGGGTGCTTGCCCAGGCCTGCCAGGCCCCAGGTGAGGACCCTGGGATGAGACAATCTGTCAGATGTGTCTCGGGAAAAGACTCGGGTGGTTGTTCCTGTTGTCTGCTCACAGGCATCTCCGTGGGGTGCCTTGGTGCTGGAGGCTGGGAGCCCCCTCTAGGACAGTCAGTGCCCTTCATTAACTGGGCCACTCACACATTGCACCCACTTCCTGAGCATCTGCTGTGTGTCACTCAGCCTTGTCCCTGAGGAGCTCAAAATCTGATGGGAAACATACAGAAAGTAAGAGACCATTACTGTTTAATTTGTAAACAGATGAAAAATTGTTCACAGTTTACTGTAGCTGTTGCTGCTTCCTAACGGGAGTGGGGTAATGCATGTTAGGGAAGACCCTTTGAGTTGGAGCCTTCCCTCTTTGTAGGTCCTTCCCTGTGGGCTCAGGCAAGGTTAGCTGCTCACTCTTTGGTGGTCACCCTGGGGTGGCAGATGTCACTTCTGTTGTTACTATCCACCTACTTGTCACTGTCTGCCATTAGATTATGAACTCTTTGAGAGGCTGAATATTGCCTGATCTTTTTGACTTTTGGAAGCAGTATGGTTTTGGGATCAGAGATACCCAAATTTGAATCTCAGAGCTGTTAATTATTAATTCAGGGTTAGGACAAGGGTGAAGACTGTCAGGCATTTACCTTGGATGCAAAGTTAAAGGGGCATTGGCAAACTCAGTAATCAAGGTAAACAATGTTTTAGTGCAATATTTAAAATCAACATTAATGTAAAAAATCCATGATGAACTAAATTTTAGGTAAAGATAGGACATGATATAGAACTTGCATGA
Organism: Neotragus moschatus; assembly: GCA_006410615.1. Lineage (NCBI taxonomy): Eukaryota > Metazoa > Chordata > Mammalia > Artiodactyla > Bovidae > Neotragus > Neotragus moschatus. Next base: position 339,523 of record SJYA01001300.1, on the reverse strand, counting down.
CTTCTCAACTGCCTCTGTGTAATGTTAAGTTTTCATTAATTTGTATTAATTTCTGTATTAATATCAACTTCAAAAAATGTTTCCTTCAAGGAGCTCCTGTTCTAATGGAGTAGGTAGACATGGTCACAAATGAACATAATATACTGTAAAGGAATGTGCAGCATACGTGTGCAAGAGGCACAGTCCATCTCCCAAGGTTGCTGTGGCTGCTTGTAGAGTGGATGTTGGGAAACACCATTGAGAAGTGACATTTGACCTGGGTTTTGAAGGTTAAGAAATCAACAGCTGTGTGAGAGGTGGATGGTGGAAGAGAAGCAGAGAGAATTGCCTGAGAAGAAGCAGAAAATCATGGGAGTGCTGATATATCTGTTGTTCAGTCATTAAGGCATGTCTGACTCTTTGCAACCCCATGGACAATAGCATGGCAGGCTCCTCTGTCTTCCACTATCTCCCAGAATTTATCTCAAATTCATGTCATTGAGTTGGTGATGCTATCTAACCATCTCATCCTCTATCACACCTTTCTCCTTTTGCCTTCAATCTTTCTCAGCATCCAGTCTTTTCCAATGAGTTGGCTCTTTGAATCAGGTGGCCAAAGTATTGGAGCTTCAGCTTCAGCAACAGTTCTTGCAATGAATGTTCAGGGTTGATTTCCTTTAGGATTGACTAGATCCCCTTGCAGTCCAAGGGACTCCCAAGGGGGGAAAAAAAAAAGAGTCTTCTCCAGCACAGTAATTAGAAAGGATCAATTCTTCAGCACTCAGCCTTCTTTATGGTCCAACTCTCACATCCGTACATGACTACTGGAAATAACATAGCTTTGACTATATGGACCTTTGTCTGCTAAGTAATGTCTCTGCTTTTTATAATAATACATAGTCTAGGTTGGTGATAGGTTTCCTTCCAAGGAGCAAGTGTTTTAATTTCATGGCTGCAGTCACTGTTCACAGTGATTTTGGAGCCCAAGAAAATAAAAACTGTTACTACTTCCACTTTTGCCCCTTCTATTTGCCATAGAATGGTGGAACCAGATGCTGTGATCTTAGTTGTATTAATGTTGAGTTTCAAGCTTGCGTTTTCACTCTTCTCTTTTACCCTCATTAAGAGGCTCTTTAGTTGCTCTTCACTTTCTGCCATTAGAGTGGTATCATCTGCATATCTGAGGTTGTTGATGTTTCTCCTGATATTCTTATTTCTAGCTTGTGATTTGCCCAGCCCAGCACTTTGCATGAGGTACTTCACATGTAAGTTAAATAAGCAGGGTGGCAATATACGGCCTTGTTATACTCCTTTCCCAATTTTGAACCTGTCTGTTGTTCCATGTCTGGTTCTAACTGTTCTGCTTCTTGACCTGCATATAGGTTTCTCAGGAGACAGATAAGGTGGTTTGGTACTCCCATCTATCTGTTAGACTAGGGAATGTCTAATAGGTTGGCTGTTAGTTTTGGTGAGAGTTGTTCAATTGATAAGAGAAATCATAATTTCCATTCTGGTTGTGTTTCAAAGAACATTCAAGGTACGTTTCCCTGCAGGCAATTAGAGATCCTGAGAGTGAGAATAGAAGAGAGGTTTTGGAGTCAGAGCTAAGAGGTAAAGTCATGAAAGAATGCTTCTCACGGGAATGGTGTGGGCTGTCTGGCCCTTTACGGAAAAGCTTCGCTGACCCCTGGTCTATTTCAGAGCCAGTGCGCGTAGAGTTCCTTATGTAATTATGTCGTTCAACCTTGACAATATTCCCTACGATAGATTTTATTCGTTTATTATCTCTCATTTTAGACATGAAGACCTTAGTGAGCTAAAGTAACTTGTCCAAGATTATATATTATGAGAGTCATTGAAATCTAGGACAGAGTTGAAGTCAGATGAAACTGTCAAGGGAGAAAGTAGATAGACTTTGTTTTGAATCTCTTTCAAAAAGGTCGCAAGTTCCTTGGGAAGGCTGGTGAAAGCTAAGGCCACCACTTCTCCTCCTCTGCCCCAAGCACATATATGTGTAATATTTTTCATGTAATTTCAGGTGGTGGGGTTGATGACTTCTGAAGTCACCTGTGATATTGTGACATAGGATAAGAAGTACGTATTTGATCTTTGTTCCAGTTCTGGTACAGAACGCCTAAAACCCTTGGAATTTCCTCAGTGATAAGAGCAGTAAAGGTGTCTTAATATTTATAACAAACTCCTNTTTTTCATGTAATTTCAGGTGGTGGGGTTGATGACTTCTGAAGTCACCTGTGATATTGTGACATAGGATAAGAAGTACGTATTTGATCTTTGTTCCAGTTCTGGTACAGAACGCCTAAAACCCTTGGAATTTCCTCAGTGATAAGAGCAGTAAAGGTGTCTTAATATTTATAACAAACTCCTTTCAACCATGCCTGAATTTTTTTGTTAATGAGATGATTCTGGGAAAGAACCTAAGGCTGGGGACTGGTTACTAGCAAAAGCAATCATGTGATTATAGGATTAGAACTTCCAGTCACACCCCGCTGACCTCTAGGAAGGGAAAAGGAGGGACGGTTGAATCTGTTGCTGATAGCTAATGATTTAATTAACCATTGTAACAGAGCAGAATCAGATAAAAATCGGAAAAGAGAATGGTATCGATTTTTTAAAAAATAAATTAGGATGAATCTCCATTGACACACCACACTCTGTGGTTCACCTTAGGGCTCACTCTTGGTGGTGTGCATCCTATGGGTTTGGATAACTGAATAATAATATGTATCAGCCATTATAATGAATGTTTTCACTGCCCTAAAAATCCTTTGTGCTTTCTCTATTTAACTTTCTTCCATCCCATCCCTGGTAGCAACTAATCTTTCTATTGTCTCTATAGTTTTGCCATTTTCAGAAGGTCAGTGTAGCCTTTTCAGATTGGCTTTTTTCTCTTAGTAATATAAATGCAAGTTTCCTCACGTTCTTTTTGTGGCTTCTTAGCACTGAATATAGGGTTGGCCAAAAAGTTAATTTGGGTTTTCCTGTACCATGCTATGGAAAAACCTGAACAAACTTTTTGGCCAGCCCAATAGTATTCCATTGTCTGGCTGTACCACAGTTTGTTCATTCACCTACAGAAGTACATCTTGGTTGCTTCCAAGTTTTGGCAATTATGAATAAAGTTGCTATAAACATCTGTGTGCTAGTTTTTGTGTGGATGTAAGTTTTTACACCTTGTATAAATGTTAGAGTGTAGTTGCTGGATTGTATGTAAGAACATGCAAAAACCAACCAATCTGTCTTCCAAAGTGACTTACCATTTTGCATCCCTACCCACAAGATATGAGAATTCCTGTTGCTCCACATCCTTGTCAGCATTTGGTCTTTTTTTTTTTTAATTTTTATTTTTTCATCTCAGGTGTACATGAGTTCCCAATCTTGAATCCCCCCCCCCCCACCTCCCCCTCCACATCAACTCTCTGGATCATCCTCGTGCACCAGTCC
>SJYA01001300.1:70585-331507 GCA_006410615.1 Neotragus moschatus | reverse complement strand
ATATGTACCACAGCTTTCTTATCCATTCATCTGTTGATGGACATGTAGGTTGTTTCCACGTCCTGGCTATTATAAACAGTGCTGCTATGAACATTGGGGTACATGTGTCTCTTTCAATTCTGGTTTCCTCGGTGTGTATGCCCAGCAGCGTGATTGCTGGGTCATATGGCAGTTCTATTTGCAATTTTTTAAGGAATCTCCACACTGTTCTCCATAGTGGCTGTACTAGTTTGCATTCCCACCAACAGTGTAAGAGGGTTCCCTTTTCTCCACACCCTCTCCAGCATTTATTGCTTGCAGTCTTTTGGATTGCAGCCATTCTGACTGGTGTGAAATGGAGCATTTGGTCTTGTTAGCCATTCTAATAGATGTAGTGTCATTTCCCTGTTGACATGTATTGTGGAGCATCTTTTCATATGTTTATTTGCCATTAGTATATTTTTTTTTGGTGAAGTATAAGATCTTGGCCCATTTTTTTTTTCNAGCATTTGGTCTTGTTAGCCATTCTAATAGATGTAGTGTCATTTCCCTGTTGACATGTATTGTGGAGCATCTTTTCATATGTTTATTTGCCATTAGTATATTTTTTTTTGGTGAAGTATAAGATCTTGGCCCATTTTTTTTTTCATTTTAATTTTTATTTTTTTTTCATCTCAGGTGTACATGAGTTCCCAATCTTGAACCACCCCCCCCACCTCCCACTCCACATCAACTCTCTGAATCTTGGCCCATTTTTAAAGTTGAGTTTCAAGAGTTCTTTGTATGTTTTTGGTTACTAGTCCTTTATCAGATGTGTCTTATGCAAATGTTTTCTCAGTCTGTGGCTTGTCTTCTCATTCTCTTGATTTTATCTTAAAATTGAAAGTTTTAAATTTTAATGAAATGCAGCTTGTCAGTTATTTTTTTCATGGATTTCATTTTTGCTGTTATAGTTAAAAAGGTATTACCAAAAAAAAAAAAAATAGGTATTACCATACCCAAGGACATCTAGGTTTTCTCCTATGATATCTTCTAGGAGTTTTATAGTTCTGTACTTTACATTTGGGTCCATGATTTATTTTGAGTTGATTTTTGTGAAGGCTATCAGGGTCTTAGTGTGGTTTTAATTTTATATTTCTCTTATGAAAAATGCTGTTAAGCTTTTCTCCCACTTATTTCACATTTGTATATTTACTTTTATGGAATATTCAAGTCTTTTGCCTGGCTTATTTGGGTTGTTTGTGTGTTTTGTTAATTTGTAAGGGTTCTTTATTATTTTCATTTTTTTCCCCACATGGATTTCCAGTGTTTCAGCACCATTTGTTGAAAAAACTTTTCTCATTGAATTGACTTGGTTGATACCTTGGTAAAAAGTGAGTTGGTTCTATATGTATGAATCTATATGTATGAATCTATTACTGAACTCTCTAGTTTGTTTCATTGATCTATTTGTCTGATGTCAGTACTACCTTGTTTTGATTATAGTGGCTTTTTAGTGAGTCTTTAATTCAGGTAGAGTGTAAATATTTCAACTTTTCTTCTTTTTTTTGAGATTGTTTATTTTGGTCATTCTAGGACTTTTGCTTTTTGTATACATTTTAGAATCAACTTGTTAGCTAGAATTTTGACTGGAATAGCTTTTGGTTTATATGTCAACTTGAAGGTATGGATACCTAACTCTATTGCCTTTTGGATCCATGAACTTAGTGTTCTCCACATAATCAGATTGAGAAAATTTCATTTGTCCTCAGTTTCCCCCTTTTTTCTGTTATGAATTAGTGTTAAATTTTGTCAAGTATCTTTTCTCATCTATTTATCATCACATGATTTTTCTCTCTTATTCTGTGAATGTGTTAATGAAATTAATTGACTGATAAACTGATATTAATACCTGCATTTCTGAGATAAACCAGTTGGTCATGATATGTTACTATTTTTGTATATTGCTTAATTTTATTGATATATTGTTAATATTTTGTTAAAGATTTTTACATGTATGATCATTAGAAGTCTTTTTCTTGTTTGGTTTTGATATCAAATAATGCTGCCTTTGAAAAATATTTTGTTTTATTTTCTGAAAGAGTTTTTATAAATTTGGCATTTATATTTTCCTTAAATAGTTGATGTAATTCATTGGTGAAGCTATCTGGACCTGGAGTTTTCCTTTTTGGAAGGATTTTGATAATGAATCAAATTAAAAAATAGATATGGTACAGTTTGATTTTCTAGTTTTTAAGTTTTGGTAAATTATCTTTTTAAAGCAACTTCTCCATTTATCTTAGTTTTCAGGTTTGTTAGCATAAAGTTATCTATTTATGTTCCCTATTATTCTTTTTTAAAAAAGGTATGGATTTATTTATGGCTGTGCTAGGGCTTCATTGCTACATGGGTTTTTCTCTAGTTGCAGCCAGTTGAGGGTGCTGCTCTTCATTGCCGTGTGCAGGCTTTTCATTGTGATGGCTTCTCCTGTTGCAGAGCATGGGCCCTAGGGAGCCTGGGCCCTAGCGAGCGTGGGCTTCAGCAGTTGTGGCAGGTGGGCTTAAGAGTTGCGGTTCCTGGGCTCTGGAACATAGGCTCTGCAGCATGTGGGATCTTCCTGGACCAGGGATTGAATCTGTATCTCCTCCACTGGCAGGTGGATTCTCTACATGGAGCTACCAGGGAAGCACTCGTATTGTCCTTTTAATATCTGTCAGATCTGGACTGAAGTCCATTTTTCATTTCTTATGTTGTTACTTTATGCTTTCTTTTTTGTGTGTTATTAGCATTTTATCACTTTTATTATTTCTGATTAAAAACCAGCTTTTGACTGTTTAATTTTCTTTATTTTTGTCCATTTTCTATTTCATTGATTCTGTTCTTATTTAAATTTTTTTTTTTTCTCCCCAAGGAAGAGTTTGCCACTTTCTGGAACTTAGTTTATTTGGATTTCTGTATGTTGTCACCTCTGTGATATGCTTGTAAAGAACTATGATTTGGTGGTAGTACACTTGGCTTGTTCATGTTACGGTGGGAACAATAATCTCTTCTGACTCTCTACATCTTCTCTAACTGGAACTGCATCCATCTTTTAAATAAATATGCTGCACGATGAGTATTATTATTTCAGTTGAGTTCTTGTGGCAAAGCCCTGCTGAACTTTCAATACCAGTGAGTTCTCACTTACGAGCCTCCACATCCCTTCCCCACCACATCAGTCACTTGACTGCTGAGTCTTAAATACCAATAGAACGTGCCAGACTCAGCTTTTGTGTGGGATTCAAAGAGTTTTCAGGAAGAATAGTTTTGGTTATTAAAGAAAAGAGTCCAGGGAAGCAAATGCTGGTATAATGGTGAGAACTGGGTGCCCTCTAATTTGTGGGCTTTGTGTTATGGGAAAGAATGAAAACTTCTAGCCTGTGACACATGCTGGGCAGGACTTGCTATAGCAGCTAATGCTTATCAGCCATATTGTTTTTGACGTCCTGTTTCGGGCTGTCTGCAGTCTTGTCTCCAGTAAGGGGATGGGTCATGGCAGAAGTGGGTAAAATAGGAATAATAAAACCTATCCTGCAGGGCGGGTAGTGATGAAATGAGGTAATGTCTGTGACACAGATGGCATGTAATACATGGCTAATAAATGCAACCTCTTATCACCTTTAACTAGAAGAAAGGGGCTCTCAGGATTGAGGGTGTCTATTTTCATGTAGAGACTGCTTAGGACTGCTCAGAACTTGTGCGGCTTATGTTATTTGTGTAACTCAATTTAAACCTTAATCCTCTCTCCTGCCTGATTTAACCTAGTTAGACAACTGGTGGGGTATGCTCAACAGTAGTCTATATTCCTCATCAGCCTTGGAGCCTCCTGCAAAAAGTTCATTAAAGGGAAGAAGGAGTCAGGAACATAAGCTTGGTCCTAGTCTTAGGGGAAATGCTAATCCTTTTCTTAGAGCTCTCTTCTGCCTCAGCCCTTGTGGATTCCTGTCTTTGTTATTAGAAGAGAGGGTGCTGTGTGTAAACATCTTGTTGTTCAGTCACTAAGTTGTGTCCAGACTTTTGCGACCTAATGGACTGCAGCATGCCAGACTTCCCTGTCCTTCACTATATCCTGGAGTTTGCTCAAATTCATGTCCATTGAGTCAGTGATGCTAGCTAAGTATCTCATCCATCTATTTAATTTGCTCTGAAATAATTTTGTGTTGAAATTGGGATTTCAAAGAGATCTGCACTCCTGTGTTTATTACAGCATTATTCTCCATAGCAATGTATGGAAACAACCTAAACATCCAGCAGGAGATGAATAGATAAAGAAAATGTGGTATGTATACACACACACACATATGTACAATAGATTATTGATCAGCCTTGAAAAAAGGAAAATTTTGACATTTGTGACATCACGAATGAACTCAGAGAACAGTATGCTAGGTGAAATAAGCTAGTCACAGAAGAACAAGGGCTGCGTGATTCCTGTTATGTGAGGTATCTAAACTAGTCAAAGGCATAGAAGCAGAGTGGAATGGTGGTGGCCAGGGACTGAGGGGAGGAGTAAATGTGATTTGTTGCTCACTGGGTATAATGTTTTAGTTATGTAAGATGAATAGGTTCTAGAGATCTGTTACAACGTAGTGTCTGTATTAACCATACCGTACACTTAAACATTTGTTAAGAGGGTTATCTTAAGAATTCTTATCCCCCCACCCACCCCCACACACAAAGGACTAAGGAAACTTTTGGAGGTGGAAGATACGTTTCTTATCTGATTGTGTGTGTATACAGCATATGTGTATCTATGTGCATATATCACAGGGGTATGCATATGTCCCAGCTCGTGGCATTGGATACATTAAGCATGCAGTTATTTTGTACACAAGTTATATTTCTGTAAGCCTGTTAAAAATAAAATAATTCTGTGATGCTGAGTCCATTACCATGTAGCTTTAAGATCAGTGTGTTAGACTGTGGCATGTGGGTAGGAGAGAGTTCTGCTACTTGTTAGGGAGCAGCGCATATCTTTTCTGTCCCCCTCCTTCTTAAACCTCTTGGCCACCTCCCACCCCATCTCACCACTCTAGGTTATCACAGAGCACCGGTTTGAGTTCCCTGAGTCACAGCAAACCCCCACTGGCTGGCTGCTTCACGTATGGTGGTGTGTCTGTTTCCATGCTGCTCTCTTCATTTGTCCCACCCCCTTCTTCCCCCACTGTGCCCGCAGGTCAGTTCTCTAAGTCTGTCTCTCTATTGCTGCCCTTCAAATGGCTTCATCTTTCTAGATTCCACATATATGTGTTAATATATGATATTTGTTTTTCTCTTTCTGACTTACTTCACTCTGTACAATAGGCTCTAGGCTCATCCACCTCATTAGAACTGATTCAAATGCATTCCTTTTTATGGCTGAATAATACTCCATTTTACATATATATACCAAACTGCTTTATCTATTCATCTGATAATGGGCATCTAGGATGCTTCTATGTCCTAGCTGTTGTAAATAGTGGCCACATGTTTTGGCTAAGTGGCTGGCATCAGTGGGTAGAGGCAAAGTCTTCAGCTGGGGCTCTGACCATAGTATCATTTCAAGGTCTTCCCAACTTAGGGATATCTCCTTTCTCTAGACCCGAGGCTTCTGTTTTTCTTAATAGGAAGGAAATTTTGGGCCACAAGAGACGGAGTTCGGTCTCATCCAGTTTTGTTCACCGTAAATTCAACTCACAAGCAGTATCCTGCTCGATGGTGGAAGTCTTCAACTGCCTGCAGGATCCTGGGCTCAGAGCTCATGGCGGTGACCAAGACAAGTGTTTGTCCTTGTAACTGAGTCTCTCATGGTTGAGGTTTCCCCCAGCAAGGAGAGGAGCCTCCTGTGACCATTTTCAGTATATGCTTTGGTGCAGAAATTGTGGGCTCAAGGTAAAATTCAATTAGACTTTATTTTGCTTCATCTGGGGTAAAGGGAAAACTTTCTCTTTATTTACCAAGATGAACATTTCAGAAGAGCAGAAAACACATCTGAGATCAGAGAAGGTCTGTGTGTGGGTTTGGTGGGTGGCACCCCACCAAACAGTGGGTGCAGACATGCCGATATCTTAGAGGAAAGGGGGCTTACCTTGGGTTTATTAGTTCCCCCTATACCCCTAGGGAGGAAGAATCCTGTCAAGGCTGGTGCCAGGCACTGAGGGATTTTTCTCAAGACTGTCGCCAGGGTACATGGTACCATAACTTCATTACGCAGAAGTTTCAGGAGGTTTAATGGGGGCTATCAGTTGCGGCAGTATGAACGGCAGCATGAAGCAGGGTTGATGGCTTTGAGAACAAAGCCTCTGCCGTAGTTCAGTATGCTGTTGCTGGCGGGTTCTGGCTGCATGGTGGCAGGAGGCACAAGTGCATGACTTGCCACCCAGCAGAAAGAAGCCAAAGAGCTGACAAAGGATGACACACACATCAGGAGAAAGGGAAACTGGTGAACACTATATGGCAGTGGGCAGGACTTGATCATGTGCCCATGTGTGATCATCTTGCTCCATTGGCTCAGAGTGGAAACTTTGAAAGGGGTTTTATTAATTTCCTAGGGCTGATGTAAAAAAAATACCACAACTGTGTGGCTTAAAGCAGCAGAAATGTGTTCTCTTACACTTCTGTAGGCCAGAAACACACCGTCAAGGTGCTGGCAGGGCTGCCCTTCCTCTGACGGCTCTAGGGGACAATCTGTGCTTGCCTCTTCCAGTTCTGGTGGCTGTTGGCATTCCTTGTAGCTGCCTTACTATCATGACTCTACTTCCGTCTTCCCACTGCCTTCTCTGTGTGTGTTTCAAATCTCCCCATGCCTTTTTCTCATAAGGATACAAGTCATTGGATTTCAAGCCCACCCAGGTAGTCCAGGATGATCTCATCTCAAGAGTTGTAATTACCTCTGAAAAGACCCTTTGCCCAAACAAGGCAGTGTTTACAGCTTCCAGGAGTTTGGTGTGGACATATCTTTTTGGAGATCACCAGTCCCACACACTGAAGAGGGACAAGGTCAGAANACCCAGGTAGTCCAGGATGATCTCATCTCAAGAGTTGTAATTACCTCTGAAAAGACCCTTTGCCCAAACAAGGCAGTGTTTACAGCTTCCAGGAGTTTGGTGTGGACATATCTTTTTGGAGACCACCAGTCCCACACACTGAAGAGCGACAAGGTCAGAAGCCTAATAACGTCCCATTGAGGACTGCAGCTGGAGGGGTGGTCCTTTTATCTAGTGCTGCTGTGTCTGGCCTTATCCCCGTTTTCAAGCTGACAACTGACTTGATCCCTTTCTTGGCTCTGTCCCTCTAACACAAATGGGCAATGACATACCACCACCTAAAATCTTTCTTTACCTTCTGATCAAAGAGCCATTTGCTGCTTTTTATGAAGCCTTGAGGCCCTGTCTTTACTAGATGATTAACATAAAATACATACTTATGTGTGTGTGTGGGTATATGTGTTCAGTGATTGTTCTCTTGTAGCAAATGACTTGGGGGACCAGCACCTTCCCCATGTCTGTGGGCTCACTGGGATTCTTTTCCCCTGTGTGTGTAAGCATCATCTGGCAATATTTGTGTTTTGGGGCCAAAACCAGTGAGCTCTGGTGGTAGGAGGAAAAGGGACAGCTCTGGAGTCAGACCTGCATTGAATGTAAGCTGGTTCACTTGGCCCTGCTGAGGGACTGTGGCCATGTCACTGAGCCTCTCTGTTTCCTTGTCCTGAGAAAACAGATAATAATTTCTATTTCTATGATTGTGGTGGGATTAAACGAAACAAAGATATGTGTGGCACTTGGCACAGAGGAGATGCTTAATAGATTAGTTCCTTTTATCTTTTATTTTCTCTCATTTGTGTCTTGAGAAATCACCTTTCTGTCCCCCAAGACATAACTCACTTCTAGTACTTTAGCTCCGAAGACAAACACACAAATTGTTCAGCAGCAACCAATTTTGTGCCATGGCAACCTGCTGTCTTTAATTATCCGTCTTACCGTGTAACAGCTGTGGGGTACTTGGTCTGACCAAGTGAAATTGAGCCTTGTGGCATGCTCCAGATGTGGAGGTGTTCTGCCAGGTGTTTATTTTGACTATATAATGTGGCATTTTAGTACATGCAGTCTTTCTNGAGCTTTAAGACAACTTTTTCACTCTCCTCCTTCACTTTCATCAAGAGGCTTTTTAGTTCTTCTTCACTTTCTGCCATAAGGGTGGTGTCATCTGCATATCTGAGGTTATTGATATTTCTCCCAGAAATCTTGATTCCAGCTTGTGCTTCCTCTAGCCCAGCATTTCTCATGATGTATATAAGTTGGGTGACAATATAGAGCCTTGTACTTTCCCAATTTGGAACCAGTAACAGTAATAAGATTCTGACTGATAATTTTTGTGAGTTCCCAGAGTTGGTAACAAAGACCCCAGGCTATAAATGAAGAAGTTCCATGAGTCCCACATTCTAAAGAAAGCTGGCAATTCCTGGGGTCCCTTAGTTTACAAAGTCTGAACTGCCCTTCCACCACTACTCACTATTACAAATCTCCACCCCTCCCGATCCATGAAGGAGAACCCTGGAGAGGCCAGAAGGGGAGAGTACAGAGGCACTGGGGCCGTGGGTCCTGCCAGGGCACATAGGGTCTGTGAATGGAGGTCCCTTCTCCATAATCAAGAAAAGGATTGGCAAGTGTCAGCAGAACCCATCAGAGGGACTTTCCTGGTGATCATGTAGTTAAGATTCCACACTTCCAGTGCAGAGGACACGAGTTCGATTCCCGGCTGGAGAACCAAGATCCCACATGCCAGGCAGTGTGGCCCCAAAATTAACATTTTTTTTTTAAAAAAAAGAGTCTATCAGAGAGATTCTATTGCAGAACCCATTTGCTGCAGCTATCATAGAGTTATCAGGAGAACTTCACCTGTGACTCTTGATGAGAGATGATACCCTTGACTGTGGAGGCTCACGCCTGTTTGAAGGTGTGAAGTTTGCCAGCGGAGCCCACTTCATCAGGGCGAGAAGGGCCTGAGGCAGGGTGCATACAGAGGGAATGGTGGGCCCTCCTCACCCTGGGCGCCTGCAGCAAACATCTGGACAGCTCTTCCAGTAAAGAGCACTGATGGTGGAGCCCCCTGGGGGCCGTTCTGGTGGCCATCCACAGAGGAGCTGCCTCCCTAGAAAGGGGCCTGGGCCTAGCTCGGGGGCCTCGGGAAACACAGCTGCCCTCTCTGGGAGAACCTCAGTGTCGGAGAGGACTGACCACTAAACTCAGCACCGGAAGGAGGCAGAAGCCCACAGTGCCTGGAGATACCCAGGTCAGCTCCTCACCGCGCATGCAGCTGGTGAGATAAACCTGCCTGTATCTTCTCCCCCCAGACTCCCATGACCCTCCAACCCAAACAAGTTAATGCCCAAAAGAGCGAGTTAAAAGAGGGCATCTCCATGAAGGCCATTCCCACCCACACCAACATGCTGGAGGTAGAAGAACCCTAGACCTCAGGCAATGGGTCAAACCTCTCTCAGGGTGAGAGAGGGCGGGGTGTTGCGGATCAGCTTCAAATCATACTAAAGACTGAAGTTTAAACTGACCTCAACCTTTCACATCTAAAAATGGCAGGGCTTCCCTGGCAGTCCAGTGGTTAAGACTTTGCCTTCCAATGCACAGGGTCTTGGTTCCATCTCTGGTTAAGGAGTTAAGACCCCCCATGCCTCCCAGCCCAAACCCCCAAACATAAAACAGAAGTGATATTGTAATAAATTAAATAAAGACTTTTAAAAAATGGTCCATATCAAAAAAAGAAATTTAAAAACCTTTTTAAAAAACTGCTTTAAAAAGATCTTAAAATGGCCAGGACATTACAGAACCTGTCAGTGGGTCTAGAAAAGAGAGATTCTTGTCATAGCATAGGTGAAGGTTCATAGGAAAACTGAAGAAGTTTCAGGCTACACTCCAATAAGGGCTTCCCCAGTGGCGCTAGTGGTAAAGAACCCACCTGCCAATCCAGGAGACAATAAGAGACTTGGGGCTGATCCCTGGGTCCAGAACATCCCCAGAGGAGGACATAGCAACACACTCCAGTATTCTTGCCTGAAAATCCTATGGACAGAGGAACCTAGAGGGCTACAGTCCATAGAGTCGCAAAGGGTTGGACAAGACTGATGCGACTTAGCACGCATATGCTTCAACAGGGCAATTACATTATCATCAGTATAATCTGTAGACCAAAGATACAAAAGCTGCTGGAACCCAAGGCTGCACAAGAGACCAGAAAGGGAAGATGGCGCCTAGTGTGAGTGAGTGAGTAAGCGTGTATGAGTGTGTGTGTCTGTGTGTCCGTGTGTGTAGAGCAAAGGCAAGAACTAACCCAAGGAAAACAAAGAAATTACCAAGAATAGGACCTGGGACCTGATGGTTTTAATTAGCCAGCACCAGTGAGGGACATAGCAAGTTGTCTGAGTTTAAAAGCACAATGTGAGGGCGGATACCTAGAATCACTAAGGGCTTTGTTGGGGTTTTGCGTAAATGGGGATAATCTGAAAAGTGTTTTTGCCTTCCAGCAGCTTCCTGCTTCTCTGGTCACCTCTGCTTTTCATGAGAAACATGCTCAACCACAGTTTCTTCCTTCCTGTCCCTTTGAAGGAGGTGGGATGGTCATGGGGGAGGGGAGATGGACCCATTCATCCCTGTATCACTCCATGAGTCCAAGCCAAAGCAGCCCTTCCCAGAAGCCTCCACCACCCCCAGGAGGGTGAGACTGGGCAAAATTTGCCTGCCCTGCAATTTCCACTCTTTGCAAAGCCAACTCTGTAATTGCCCCTAATCAGCCCCAGAAAGAGATGAGATTTCCAGAGAAAAAGAAAAATACTGTGAGGATTTCCAAGAAACTAGAATGTTACTCTCACAGCCCCCCAAGGCAGCTCCTCTTGGAGAATGATCTGCAGGGTGTGATCTGGGAGGGGGTCCAGACCCAGGCAAGCAGTGTTGATACAGTGCCTGAGAGAGGGGTCTCCACCCTGCCAGGGATAGAGAAGGCTGGGGCCGATTGCAGCAGCTTCAACCTTGACTGGGAAATCACCACACTTCCCTAGAGAGTCAAGCCTAAGGGCAGGTCAGGACTAAAGTCTGCAAGCCAGCCTTAGTGTAGCCTTCCTTGGGGAGGAAGGCCATGGGGAGAAATGCAGAGCTGAACACAGACTGCCTCAGGCTGCCCCGAAGAAAACTGCCCTGCAACAGCCAGTAAGACTTTAGGGAGGGGGAAAGTGAGTTGTTTCAGAGGAATTCTAGAGTCTCACCAAAAGGTCTGCAATGTACTGGGACACGCGGTAAGGTGATGCAATGTAAATTCAACTAGAGAGCAGTTATTTGGCACAACCCTGGAGGCATCAGCCCCAGGGTGGTCAGAGGGCCACCTTTCTTCCCCAGAATACACTCCATCCAGGAGGATTCTGCCTCTAAAATATCCTCTCAGCTCACTGCTTCTCTTCCCATCACCTCTTCAATACATAATTTTAAGAATTCTATATAGCTTCCAATAAAAATAATACTTACACACAAAAAATGAATAACCCTCAAGACAGCCACCCTGAGAGAGACTGACTTAACATTTTGGTATGTCTGCTTCCAGACTTTTGTGTGAGGTTAGCTATGAATAAATATATCCATATATAATTTAATAGAATTAAAATAGAACTTGTCAATAGTGTGAAGGTTAAGAAATCCTTGACTAGTGACTCCAAGTGAAAGTGAAAATGAAAGTGGCTCAGTTGTGTCCAATTCTTTGCGACCCCATGGACTATACATACAGTCAATGGAATTATCCAGGCCAGAATACTGGAGCCTTTCCCTTCTCCAGGGGATCTTCCTGACCCAACAATCAAACTGGGGTCTCCTGCATTGCAGGTGGATTCTTTACCAACCGAGCTCACATACATTCAGTTCAGTTTAGTCACTGAGTTNTACATACAGTCAATGGAATTATCCAGGCCAGAATACTGGAGCCTTTCCCTTCTCCAGGGGATCTTCCTGACCCAACAATCAAACTGGGGTCTCCTGCATTGCAGGTGGATTCTTTACCAACCGAGCTCACATACATTCAGTTCAGTTTAGTCACTGAGTTGTGTCCGACTCTTTGCGACCCCATGAATTGCAGCACACCAGGCCTCCCTGTCCGTCACCAACTCCCAGAGTTCACTCAGACTCACGTCCATTGAGTCAGTGATGCCATCCAGCCATCTCATCCTCTGTCGTCCCCTTCTCCTCCTGCCCCCAATCCCTCCCAGCATCAGAGTCTTTTCCAATGAGTCAACTCTTCACATGAGGTGGCCAAAGTACTGGAGTTTCAGCTTTAGCATCATTCCTTCGAAAGAAATCCAGACATTAAAGACCTCTAAGTTAAAAGTGACAAATGGCTGTCCCCAGTGAAACAGGCTGTCTTGAGGGTCTATAACATCAATCACAGAAGTGACCAGATGGGATAATTTATGAGATAAGGAAACTACATTCTCCTTCTCCCTAGTCCACGTTGCAAACTCTAGAATCAGTCACTCAGGTGTAATCATATCTCTTGCTGTGTCTCAGTTGTAACAGATGAGACCTACCTACCTACATCGGAAAGTTCTTATAAAGAAGAAATGAAATAATACAGGAAGGCTCTGATAACAGGAAACAGCACGCATGGGATGAATCAATATAAATGTGAGTTGTTACTGTTGCTATTATTATCATTATCATCATTATCGGTTGTGATATTATTTTTATACCATATTCACATTTTTTTTTCCTGTGCTTCAGAGGCAGTTTTCAAGAATGAACATTGCTCTGCTCTCCAATGAAAGCAACAGCATCAAAACCTAAGACGACGTCTGGTTTGATACCATTCTCAGCGAACACCCTGACCTTGCCAGCATCTTCCTGCAAGAGGTTAATGCACAGGATGGCTGGGGGCCGGCTCAAATACCGGGAGGGGCGAGAGAAGGTTGTGGAGGTTTCGCCGAGCCAGCATCACAGCTGTCCTCAATTACCACAAACAGCTGTTGGCAGCTCGACTCATTAGAAATGCAACCCAATCACCTTGGCAATCTGAGTCTCTTACTGGAAACTCAGCAGACAGGAAGGTGCTGTGCTCCCAATTCCTGTGGTCAAGTCAGGGAAGGTTCCTCTCCCTGGGGAGGAAAAGCCTCCCCAGCCTCAGGCTCCTCTGGCGAATCTCCATGGGGATCACAGCAGTGGTTCTCAACTCAGGTAGGTTTTACTCCCCACCAGCTATTTGGCAATGACTCATATCTGTGGCTGTCACAACCAAAAGGGGTCTGCACTCGACCCAGGGGATTGGTCCAGGGTGCATCAAACATCTACACAGGAGAGCCCCCAAAGCAAAAAAATGAGCCAACCCCAAACGTCAATAGTGCCAAGGTTAGGAAATCCTTGACTAGAGACCCCAAGCACATACCTTAAAGACCTTTAAAAGTGAGAAACAGCTGTCCCCAGTGAAATAGGCCATCTTGAGGGTCAATAACATCCATCACCGAAGAGAGCAGATAAGATCTATTTATGAGATGAGGAGACTACATTCTCCTGTCCTCTAGGATGGGTGGAGGGGAAAAAGGAGCCAGAGGATGTATGCTTTCCTAAATAAAGGGCTGCCGTCCACAGACTACCCAGCTTCTCACAATGGGAAGGACAGTGAGGCTTCTGGGATCTTTCCTATTCAAAACTCTAAAGCCCAATCTCAGAGTATAAAATACTTCCACCTTGCAATGCTTAATTTTATAAAGCCAATTGAACCAGTCACGGGGTTCCCATGCATTTAATTAATTGGTATTTCTGGGTATATCTGGGAGGGTATTTCTGGCTGAGATTAACATTTGAATCAGCAGACTAAGAGAAGCAGATTGCCCTCCCCAGTGTGGGTGCGTGCATGCTCAGTCGTTCAGTCATGTCCGACTCCTTGCGATCCCGTGGACTGTACCCACCAGGCTCCTCTGTCTTTGGAATTCTCCAGGCAAGAATACTGGAGTGAGCTGCCATTTCCTACTCCAGGGTTTCTTCCCCAGCCCAGGGATCGAACCCTCGTCACCTGTGTCTTTAGCATGGGCAATAAATGCGATGATAGTAAAAAATCCTACTGTGCCACCTGGGAAGACCACCCCCAGTGTGGATGGGCCTCATCCAACCTGGAAAAGGTCTCAGCAGAACAAGACGGTGGAATAAGAGAGAATTCTGTCTCTCTCCCTGACTGTCTTCGACCTGGCACACTGGTCTTCCCCTGCCTCCACATTCAGACTCAGACTAGAACTTACACCAGCAGCTCTCCCGGGTCTCCAGTTTGCTGACCACAGATCTTAGGACTTCTCGGCCCCCATAAACAATGAGGCAGTTTCTTATAATAAATCTGTTTCTGTGGAAATCCAGACTGATACCCTCCTCAAGCTATATGCTTTGTTCTCATTCTTTACAGCTCAGCTCAACCTCCTCGGCCAGCCTTTCCCTGAGTCCCTAACCTCAGCTCTGTCTTATCCTGTCTCACTTCCACTTCCCCTCCAGTTTCTTTCTCCAGTTGTCATGCAAGCAGGAGTTTGACTCTCTTCGTCAATATTGTAACCCCACAATTAGCACAATGTCTCATCTACAGTAAACAGTAGATAAACATTTGCTGAATGAATGCTGATGGAATATCTGGATAGGACATAGATACAAAGAAGCCTAGTGCATAAGCTCTTGTGGAGATTGAGCTATGAATTTATTCATTTATTTACTTTTCACTATGCTAAGGGTGCTCAATTGAAGGAATTTCCTGTGTGCTGAGAACTACCATTTGCCAAGTGTTTTAACCTCACTGCAGATCTCTGAGATAGATACTATTAGACCCATTTCACAGATGAGGAAACTGAGGCTCAAGAAGGTTAAGGTAGCTCCATGTATCATCAAGTCAGGAAGGAATAGAAAGGGAACTCAAATCTAGCTTTGACTTGAGAATTCTCTGCTGTTATTACTACACATGGTATACAAACATCTAGAAAGTATAGGGTCCCTGTTTCCAAGAAACTTACAATGAGCTAAAGAATCAGGAAATACATTATTAAAACCAGTGGAACATATTTCCAAAATAGGTTACGGTGTTCTCATAGCATGTGTTGCATGGTGTCATCTCAACAGTCTCAAAATTCTTTTTTTTTTTTTAATTTTTATTTTTACTTCATTTTACTTTATATTACTGTATTGGTTTTGCCATACATTGACATGAATCTGCCACAGGTGTACATGAGTTCCCAATCCTGANTTTAATTCTTCTAGGTCTTTGTTAATTGATTCTTGCATTTTCTCCATTCTGTTTTCAAGGTTTTTGATCACCTTTACTATTGTTATTCTAAATTCTTTTCCAGGTAGTTTGCCTATTTCCTCTTCATTATTTGGACATCTGTGTTTCTAGTTTGTTCCTTCATTTGTGTAGTATTTCTCTGCCTTTTTGTTATTATTATTTAACTTGTTGTGTTTGATGTCTCCTTTTCCCAGGCTTCAAGGTTAAATTCATTCTTTCTTTTGGTTTCTGCCCTCCTATGGTTGGTCCAATGGTTTGTGTAAGCTTCATATAGGCTGAGATTTATGCTGAGTTTTTTTTTTTTCCTCTGATGGGCAAGAGTGAGTGAGGTGATAGTCCTGTCTGCTGGTGATTGGATTTGTATTTTTGCTTTGTTTGTTGTTAAGATGAGGGATCCTGGAGNTCTGCCCTCCTATGGTTGGTCCAATGGTTTGTGTAAGCTTCATATAGGCTGAGATTTATGCTGAGTTTTTTTTTTTTCCTCTGATGGGCAAGAGTGAGTGAGGTGATAGTCCTGTCTGCTGGTGATTGGATTTGTATTTTTGCTTTGTTTGTTGTTAAGATGAGGGATCCTGGAGAGGGTGCTACTGGTGGTTGGGTGATGCCAGGTCTTGTATTCAAGTGGTTTTCTTTGTGTGAGTTCTCACTATTTGACACTCCCTAGGGTTAGTTCTCTGGAAGTCTAGGGCCTTGGAGTCAGTGCTCCCACCCCAAACGCTCAGGGCTTGATCTCTGCCAATCTTTGTGAGTCTCTGGGAGAGGTTAGAACTGGTGGCTAGGAATGCAGAAGGCATATTTGGGAGCTAGTTCTACACACATGTGTGGAAGTCGAATGCCATGCTGGTGGTGCCAGGCGGACGACCCACAAACTGTTGGTCTTGGAGAATCTCCAGGAGAGGCTGGGGCAGGTGACTGGTAATCTGTAGGATTTTTGATGATGGCTTTTCTCACTGGTTT
The DNA here is from genome assembly GCA_006410615.1 of Neotragus moschatus. Lineage (NCBI taxonomy): Eukaryota > Metazoa > Chordata > Mammalia > Artiodactyla > Bovidae > Neotragus > Neotragus moschatus. Next base: position 315,280 of record SJYA01001300.1, on the reverse strand, counting down.
GAGGTAATAATCTAACTGTAGTTTCAATTTGTATTTCTCTAATAATTAGTGATGCTGGGCATTTTTTTATATGCCTGTTGGCCATCTGTGCGCATTATTTGGAGAAATGTCTGTTTAGGTATTCTGCCCATTTCTTGGTTGCGTTTTTTCTTTTAAATTGAGCAATATGAGCTGTTTTTATATTTTGGAAATTAAGCCCTTGTCAGTTGCATTGTTTGCAAATATTTTCTCCCATTCTATAGGTTGTCATTTTGTTTTGTTTATGATTTCCTTTGCTCTGTTTGATTAGGTCCCATTTGTTTATTTTTGCTTTAATTTTTTTTGCCTTGGGAGTCTGATATAAGAAATATTGCCACAGTTTATATCAGGATATTTTGCCTATGTTTTCTTTTAGGAATTTTATGGTGTCATGTCTTATATTCAGGTCTTTAATCCATTTTGAGTTTATTGTTGTGTATGGTGTTATAGAATGTTCTGCTGTTGCTGCTGCTGCTGCTGCTAAGTCGCTTCAGTCGTGTCCAACTCTGTGCGACCCCATAGATGGCAGCCCACAGGCTCCCCTGTCCCTGAGATTCTCCAGGCAAGAACACTGGAGTGGGTTGCCATTTCCTTCTCCAATGCATAAAAGTGAAAAGCGAACGTGAAGTCGCTCAGTCATGTCTGACTCTTAGCGATCCCATGGACTGCAGCCCACCAGGTTCCTCTGTCCATGGGATTTTCCAGGCAAGAGTACTGGAGTGGGGTGCTATTGCCTTCTCCGGATAGAATGTTCTAACTCCATTTATTTATTTATTTATTCCGTTTTTACTGAGAAATAATTGACATTCATCACTGTATAAATTAAAGGCAATGGTTTGATTTCTCTGTATTACAAAATGATTATGACGATAGGTTAAGCTAACATTCATCTTGTCTTATAGGTACAATAAAAAATTCAGAAAAAAGAAAAACATTTTTTCATTGTGATGAGAACTCCATTTAAAAAAATGTAACTGTCCAGTTTTTCCAGTCCCCCACTGTATATTCTTGCTTCCTTTGTCAAAGATTAATTGACCATAAGTGTATAGGTTTATTTCTGGGAATTCTGTTCTGTTCCATTGATCTATCTGTCTGTTTTTGTGCCAGTACCATGCTATTTTGATTACTGTACCTTTGTATTATTATCTAAAATCTGGGAGGATTATGCCTCCAGCTTTGTTCTTTTTCTTCAGGATTGCTTTTGCAATTCAGGTCTTCTGTGGTTCCATATAAATTTTAGGGTTATTTATTCTAGTTTTCACAGGGCTGATCTAAGCTCAAAAGAATGTCCTCCTGAAAATAGACTTGATTTTTATAACTTGAATAACTTGTACCACTTGAATGAAAAAATTGATCACAAAACAGCATGAACAGTATGATCCCATTTATTAATAATTGTATGTCCACACATGTAATCACAAACAGTTTTCTTGTAAGTATTAGTTAGCATTAAGATATAAATAATCTCTGGATGGTGGAAATTCGGATAATATTTCCTCATGTTTTTTCTGTAGTGTTATAGTCTTTTTTAAATACATAAATGAGTATTATTCTTTTAAACATATAAGTCCTATTTTAATTTTGGAAAAAGCACTATTTTCTCTTTTATTTATATAGTGCTTTGCAGCAAAGTGTAAGTAGTCTCAGTTTGTAGATGTAGCAGCTGAGTCTCAGAGAGGTAGACTGAATGAACTATTTGTGAAGAGAACTCTCCGCTACACTTTTTCTCTCATTCCCTGCCCACTCTCCCAGGCATCACCTGTCTGGAATTTTGTATGACACTATCAAGACTATAGAACTTGGACTAGTCATTTCCCCTTTCAGTTTTCTCATCTCTAGAATTAAGCTAGTAATTAATTAAAGTATATATTGTTACTATCTTATAGGGTTGTTATAGGGACTGAATGTAATAATTTGTGTGAAGCATTTAGTATGGCTCCTGGGCCCCAGCATCCATAGCTATTAGCATTGGTTATTATTGGGTGTCCTGGAGAAGGCATTTCCCTTCTCTGGGTCTGTTCCTTCAGATTCAAAGTGCCTGAATTAGATATGATTGATTACTGAAAATTCTGCATTTCAGTACTCTGGTTCCAAGTGAACAAGTGAAAAGAGTCTGTGGGAAGGGTGTTCCTGGCACAGGAATAGCATACACACACACCTCAGTAGGGGTGAGGCAACCTGAAGGGAGTGTTAGCAGAAGCCTGATGCCACGACATGGGCTGGCAGCTGTTTCCAGAGTCAGGTCAGAGCCACAGTCAAGGAAACAGTGCCCTGTTTCTCAGTGAGCCCTGCATGCCAGGTTGCTAGACAGCTAAGGGGTGTCTTTTTTTTTTTTTTTTTTTAAGGCATATTCTGTTAGCATCAGCTTTAAGTATCTGCTTTTGCTCATTGGTGTTGGATTCAGGAGCATGAGAAAAGTGTTGAGTTCATGTCACATCGTAAATCAGAGGCCTGGATATGGCTTTTCCATCTATAACAAGTCTACCAGGACATCTGTGGGTTTTCCTGTCCTGGCTGAGCTGGTAGTGGGAACAGGTATTGTGGGTCAGGAAGCTGCTAAAATCAAGACATTATGAAAGTCCCTATTCAAAGCCAGTTAGAGAGGTGCAGCTGCATGGCTGGGAGCTTGAGAGCATCTGGGTCATGGAGGGGTGGGGATCCAGCTATGACAGGCGCTAACCATTGACATTATCTGTCCTCTGTTAATTAGCTATAGAGGACATGCCTTTTGCTGTGGTGTCATTGTGTTCATCTGGTGTAAGAGAACCAGTCAAAACATTGGCTCCAAGTGTAAAGAGTCATTTTTGTTATGTTTTTTAAGGATGGGAATGGCGTTAGCAGAAAAAAAGAAAAAAAAAAGAAAACAAGCAAACAAAAATTCCTGAGACAGAATGGAGGCTGCTGGCTAGTGAAGAAGGCTGTTCCCTTTCCCATCTATTTTTCTTGTCTGGTTTTTCACCTCTCTGATAAAACACTGACAAACTACTTCCTGTCTGGAGATTATTGGAATAGCTCTGTCCCCGGGCTCCCACTGCATCCTCCAGTTCTCTAGTCCTTCAGAGTGCTTTGCTAGCACAGTGTCCCAGTCATCTTAGTCCCCTTTCATGGCTCCCTATTGGGTAAAACACAAAGCCCCAGGCCTTTCGTGATCCCGTGTTAACCCTCCCATGTAGGCTTTTCTTGAAGTAATCCCATTCCTTCCCTCTGGAATCATAGACTGTCAGAGCCGAAATAAATTTGGAGACCATCTAGTTATTTTCCTTGCTGTAGAAAAAGAAGGAGGATTTTTCTTGATAAAATCTGATCTGAAACATCAGAAGGGCAGAGAAAGAGTTATGGCAGTGGGGATGGGACACAGAGGCTCACTCTTGCTTAGACCCCTTAATCTCTTTCCTCCAAAACCTGCTGTGGCCTCTGGATTTATAGAGGGACTTCAGGGCTTGGTGGAAATGCTTGATAATCACTGATTTTATCCAGTTCTCTCCTATTACATAGAAGTTGGATTGTGTGCCCAGGGTCTGTGAGCTGGTCTATTGTGTAGTCAGTTCTCTGAGATCCAGGGTAATGGCTTCACCTGCATGTCTTCCCATCCCACTCCTAGTGTTCCTGCCCTAATTTAGATCGTTAACTCAGTTGAAGTGTTACTCAGTTGCATCTCTAAGCAAAATTCTTTCCACAAAGAGCAGCTAAATGAAGGTGCCAAGTAACCTTGGCCATGTATCTCTTTCTCAGTCACTTGGTCTTTAGGGTCTTGAGGATGTGGGCAGCCCAATAGCCAGACTACTTTGCAATGTCATCAGTTCAGCTCAGTCACTCAGTTGTGTCCAACTCTTTGCAACCCCATGAATCGCAGCACGCCAGGCCTCCCTGTCCATCACCAACTCCCAGAGTTCACTCAGACTCACAACCATTGAGTCAGTGATGTCATCCCGCCATCTCATCCTCTGTCATCCCCTTCTCCTCCTGCCCCCAATCCTTCCCAGCATCAGAGTCTTTACCAATGAGTCAACTCTCTGCATGAGGTGGCCAAAGTACTGGAGCTTCAGCTTTAGCATAATAACTTCCAAAGAAATCCCAGGGTTGATCTCCTTCAGAATGGACTGGTTGGATCTCCTTGCAGTCCAAGGTATTCTCAAGAGTCTTCTCCAACACCACAGTTCAAAAGCATCAATTCTTTGGCTCTCAGCTTCTTCACAGTCCAACTCTCACATCAAACCCCACAAAAATCCCAGTAGGGAGCCTCTTCTTTTTTGAGGGTTTATTGATTAGCTCCTTGAAATATACTTCTACTCTTCAGTTCAGTTCAGTCGCTCAGTCGTGTCTGACTCTTTGTGACCCCATGGACTGCAGCACACCAGGCTTCCCTGCTCTTAGGGAATACTTTCCTCCCCAATAGGCTTCTTGACACAGAATCATATTTACCTTTAGAATTCCATCTCTGCTGGCTTATTTAGCTTTCACATTCTGAAGAACCTTACTCCAGCATCTAGGAGAAGATGCCTCTTCCCCCTCATCTCACACGATGTCCCTCTGAATCTCTGACATATCCAGTTTCTGGTAGAATTTGCTCAGAACTAACTTTGTTCCAGTTGCTAGGCTGGATGCAAAGACTCAGATCCTGGGTAGCAAAAGTGAGTATTTCAGTTCTTGACCAGTTGATTAAATTTGGTGTGATAAATAGGACAAGGGAGGCTGAGCTTGTCTGTAAATAAATTTGGTGCTCAACTTGAAGCTCTGAAGATGGTCTTCCTGACTAAATGATACTGCTGCTGGTGATGGTGATAATAATGGCTAATATTACTTTCGCATTGACTGTGTACCAGGGCTCATGCTAAATAGTTTACATGCTGCTGCTGCTGCTAAGTAGTTGCTTTAGTCGTGTCAGACTCTGTGCGACCCCATAGACGGCAGCCCACCAGGCTCCCCCGTCCCTGGGATTCTCCAGGCAAGAACACTGGAGTGGGTTGCCATTTCCTTCTCCAATGCGTGAAAGTGAAAGTCAAGTAGCTCAATCGTGTCAGATGATCATTAAAAACTCTTTATGAAAAACCTGTGGAGCATGTTCATTTTATAGGTGAAAAAAAGTGGAAACTCAGAGTCTAGGTTATTGCCCATGGTCACTTAGCCAGAAAATGGTAAAGCCACCAAAGAGAGGCACTTAATTACTACTGTATGTATGACGCTATTTCAATGTTAAAGTCAAGAAAGTAACACACAACGTGAAAGACATGACAACTGAAGGTTGAGCTGTGTCAGAGTCAAAGGAATATGGTTTCCTGAGAGCCTCACCCCGCGGAATATGGTTTCCTGAGAGCCTCACCCCGCGCTCTTTGGGAATGCCCTCTGGGGATAGACTGGACAGCTGATTGGTGCAAGATAACCCCACCCCTGCCCAGAGCTGATTGGTCGAGAGGTAGATACCTGACCACAGGGTATCAATTAATTCCCTGATCAGCAGGTTACCAGTTTCTTCCTGCAAATTTGAACTGTAATGTGGGAATTGGAGTAAATTGGTCTTAGGCCTTTGGCTCAAATGATGAGTCAGAGTACAGAAGAAAACTGAAGTCTGCTTTCCTGTTTGCTTATTTCCCTCTTGTTCAGACAGCTCTTTTGTTCTGAGACCCGGATGAAGAAGGAAAAGGGAACAGGCTTTGAAACAGGAAAGATTGGTGGACTGTGTTACTCCATCCCACAGTGGCTATGATTTTGCCAGGTGACTTTAGAAAGACTAAGAAAGGGGACGACCGAGGTTGAGATGGCTGGGTGGCATCACTGACTCGATGGATGTGAGTCTGAGTGAACTCCGGGAGTTGGTGATGGACAGGGAGGCCTGGCGTGCTGCGATTCATCGAGTCGCAAGGAGTCGGACACAACTGAGCGACTGAACTGAACTGAAGAAACCCAAGGCCAGGGAAACTGTGACTTGGCTTCCCAACCAGTGGGTGGCGGCAGTGGCCTAAAGCACAGGTCCTACTCCACTCCCTGCCCGCCCACACCCCCCACCCCCACCCCTACCCCCGCCCCAGGGTGGGGGCGGTGTTGGCACAGAGGGACTCTAGGAAAGGAGAGAGACGGTTGTGTTTCATATTTGCATTGGGCGTTTAGAAGGGAACAATCTGCTTCAAAGAGATAAGCCTGGATTATATTTTGCCCTGATCACATGAAAGAAAGTTATTAGATCTACTCCAAATGTGAACGTTTCATAGCAATCATTATATTTCTCCGATTTACCCCTATGGCTAGGGATATGCATATCTGGGTTTAAAAGCAAATTTATTACATTTCTTAAGAATTTATGAAGGTATCCCTCCGAAACCGGAGTGAAGAGGGAAAAAAGGAGGCTGGGATACAGCGATGACTTCAAGCTGAGCTAAAAGAGATTCCCTCCTTGCATTTTTGGCTAGAACTGCGCACACATCCTGAGAAATGTACTTTGTCCAGTTTCAAATTATTTTTCTCCATCATTGATAATGTTGGATACTAGCAACTCTGTTTATGATGCACCGTGGGATTCGTTACTGTCAGTGTAATACAGTCGTCATTAAATACCAGCTTTAGGAAAATTGGAATTGTTGTTTTGATTGTGGTTGCTGTGGCAACAAGTGACCCATTGGTCCTGAGTGGCTTGTGTGATGCTCACAGTGTTTCCTGGTTCTTGTGTTACGTCGTTACATGCAGGTAGCAAGTTAGGTTTCCAATAGCTCATGTCAGAGTTATAACATGCCCAGACATAATCTGGGAAGGGCAGTGAGGGTGAGGAGAGCCTTCTCATAGAGAGGAAAGAGGATGAGATTGGATGGCTGCTGTCATCCCAGAAGGTTCTCTGGGCCAAATAGTCCTCTGTGCCTGCTGTACTTGTGCTTTGCTACCTTTTCCCAGGCCAGACTCACCGACTATCTTCCAGCTGTCCTCTGCTCAGGCCTTTGGACTTGAGTAAACAGCCCTTGGAGATCTCGTTTTGTGTCTTGCACTCCTGTTCCAATCAAAAGTCTGGGCCCACAGGCTTTTTGTAAGATCTGTAGTTTTGGTCCAACCTGGGACCTAGTTGCCTCCTGAGGACTGGGTCCCTGACGACCTCTCACCACCATTTCTGTCATACAGTGTCAGCTGCTTCAGCCTGGACTTCCAAGTGTCCCCTGCCTCTTGTCACAGTGTGCCCCTTACTAGCGCACTGTAGGTTTGCCTAAGACTCCCACCATCTAGACTGAGCCCCAGTCTTTTGCTCACTATACTTTGCTTATTCCTTGACTGCCTGCAGGATTGCCCACCGTCATCTGAGCCTTTCCCCTCCAGAATTTTGCCTAGTCTTTATAGATTTGGCTGGAACCCAGTTATAGCTTTTCTCTGCTTCACATCTTTTAGCCAGCATCAGAAACAACTTGTTTCTCTTTTCTGAAGTATGACAATGGACCAGTGGGACAGCTGTCGAATCATTTTCTGGCCTGGGGGTAGCTGTGAAAATTTATCCTGTTTCATTGGCACTTTCTACTGGCTTTTAAAGAAGAATGCACAAATAATGCAGACTGAACCAGAGGTGAGAGCCACAGGGAGGCAAATCCCTGTCCTCTTTTTTGTTTGAGGATCCTATGACCCCGTTCTCTGACTTTACAGAAACAGGTCTTTGCACAAAAAGCATTACTGCTTCCTTTTGACTTCCAAAATGAAGTTCAACATTTGTCCAAATAACGCCTCCATGGGTCTATCCTCAGCTTGCCTCTCCAGCCTGTGGAACTGGTTTCAGGATGACTGAATACAGTTTTGGTACAATTAGGAAAGGGTTTATTTTTCTCATACCAGTGTTTCAAAGGTGCCGCATTAGTGCTCATTCTCCCACCCTGTCCAACAGCTTAGGATAGCTCCTCTAGCTGGTCACTTTAAGCTAAGAATGATGGTCTCATTTTCAAGTCTTTAAAAGCCCAGTCCAAATCTAAATTTTAATCTTCATCCTAATTCAGAATTTCTGTTTTCTTCACACAGCTGCCAGCTGAGGCTTAGCCTGAAGCTTGAGGACCAACTTAGTGGCATTCTAGCCACACTGGCTCCTGACAGATTCCAGCACTTATCAGCCTTGCNAAGGGGACGACCGAGGTTGAGGTGGCTGGGTGGCATCACTGACTCGATGGATGTGAGTCTGAGTGAACTCCGGGAGTTGGTGATGGACAGGGAGGCCTGGCGTGCTGCGATTCATCGAGTCGCAAGGAGTCGGACACAACTGAGCGACTGAACTGAACTGAAGAAACCCAAGGCCAGGGAAACTGTGACTTGGCTTCCCAACCAGTGGGTGGCGGCAGTGGCCTAAAGCACAGGTCCTACTCCACTCCCTGCCCGCCCACACCCCCCACCCCCACCCCTACCCCCGCCCCAGGGTGGGGGCGGTGTTGGCACAGAGGGACTCTAGGAAAGGAGAGAGACGGTTGTGTTTCATATTTGCATTGGGCGTTTAGAAGGGAACAATCTGCTTCAAAGAGATAAGCCTGGATTATATTTTGCCCTGATCACATGAAAGAAAGTTATTAGATCTACTCCAAATGTGAACGTTTCATAGCAATCATTATATTTCTCCGATTTACCCCTATGGCTAGGGATATGCATATCTGGGTTTAAAAGCAAATTTATTACATTTCTTAAGAATTTATGAAGGTATCCCTCCGAAACCGGAGTGAAGAGGGAAAAAAGGAGGCTGGGATACAGCGATGACTTCAAGCTGAGCTAAAAGAGATTCCCTCCTTGCATTTTTGGCTAGAACTGCGCACACATCCTGAGAAATGTACTTTGTCCAGTTTCAAATTATTTTTCTCCATCATTGATAATGTTGGATACTAGCAACTCTGTTTATGATGCACCGTGGGATTCGTTACTGTCAGTGTAATACAGTCGTCATTAAATACCAGCTTTAGGAAAATTGGAATTGTTGTTTTGATTGTGGTTGCTGTGGCAACAAGTGACCCATTGGTCCTGAGTGGCTTGTGTGATGCTCACAGTGTTTCCTGGTTCTTGTGTTACGTCGTTACATGCAGGTAGCAAGTTAGGTTTCCAATAGCTCATGTCAGAGTTATAACATGCCCAGACATAATCTGGGAAGGGCAGTGAGGGTGAGGAGAGCCTTCTCATAGAGAGGAAAGAGGATGAGATTGGATGGCTGCTGTCATCCCAGAAGGTTCTCTGGGCCAAATAGTCCTCTGTGCCTGCTGTACTTGTGCTTTGCTACCTTTTCCCAGGCCAGACTCACCGACTATCTTCCAGCTGTCCTCTGCTCAGGCCTTTGGACTTGAGTAAACAGCCCTTGGAGATCTCGTTTTGTGTCTTGCACTCCTGTTCCAATCAAAAGTCTGGGCCCACAGGCTTTTTGTAAGATCTGTAGTTTTGGTCCAACCTGGGACCTAGTTGCCTCCTGAGGACTGGGTCCCTGACGACCTCTCACCACCATTTCTGTCATACAGTGTCAGCTGCTTCAGCCTGGACTTCCAAGTGTCCCCTGCCTCTTGTCACAGTGTGCCCCTTACTAGCGCACTGTAGGTTTGCCTAAGACTCCCACCATCTAGACTGAGCCCCAGTCTTTTGCTCACTATACTTTGCTTATTCCTTGACTGCCTGCAGGATTGCCCACCGTCATCTGAGCCTTTCCCCTCCAGAATTTTGCCTAGTCTTTATAGATTTGGCTGGAACCCAGTTATAGCTTTTCTCTGCTTCACATCTTTTAGCCAGCATCAGAAACAACTTGTTTCTCTTTTCTGAAGTATGACAATGGACCAGTGGGACAGCTGTCGAATCATTTTCTGGCCTGGGGGTAGCTGTGAAAATTTATCCTGTTTCATTGGCACTTTCTACTGGCTTTTAAAGAAGAATGCACAAATAATGCAGACTGAACCAGAGGTGAGAGCCACAGGGAGGCAAATCCCTGTCCTCTTTTTTGTTTGAGGATCCTATGACCCCGTTCTCTGACTTTACAGAAACAGGTCTTTGCACAAAAAGCATTACTGCTTCCTTTTGACTTCCAAAATGAAGTTCAACATTTGTCCAAATAACGCCTCCATGGGTCTATCCTCAGCTTGCCTCTCCAGCCTGTGGAACTGGTTTCAGGATGACTGAATACAGTTTTGGTACAATTAGGAAAGGGTTTATTTTTCTCATACCAGTGTTTCAAAGGTGCCGCATTAGTGCTCATTCTCCCACCCTGTCCAACAGCTTAGGATAGCTCCTCTAGCTGGTCACTTTAAGCTAAGAATGATGGTCTCATTTTCAAGTCTTTAAAAGCCCAGTCCAAATCTAAATTTTAATCTTCATCCTAATTCAGAATTTCTGTTTTCTTCACACAGCTGCCAGCTGAGGCTTAGCCTGAAGCTTGAGGACCAACTTAGTGGCATTCTAGCCACACTGGCTCCTGACAGATTCCAGCACTTATCAGCCTTGCTTCATTTTAGAGCTTGCTCCTACCTTATCTTTGCCCAGAGTGCATACTCAAAGCTGGTTGCATGGCTGGTTCTGAGTCCTGACTTAAAAGGACTGGTTCTGACTGACCTGTCTGAATTGTGCCCTTACTCCAGTTTCTATACATAGTAATTGTTCTGAACTCTTTTTACTCTTTTAGTTCATTTGTTAATTTTTTTTTTTTGGTTAGCTGAACTATTATCTGTTTTTTTTTTGCCATAGTAATGTTAACCCAGGAGGGCTGAAATTGTGTTTGTCTTGATTAAAGTTACATATCCATGGCCTAAATCTATGTCTGTCATACTGTAGACACCCCCAAACCAGTTGTTTAATTAGTAATGAATGTCTGTATATTTATTTACTTACATTTTGGCTGTGCTGCACTGCAGTCGGATCCCAGTTTCCCAACCAGGGATCAAACTGCACCCTCTGTGATGGAAGTGCAGAGTCTTAACCGTGGGACTGCCATGGAAGTCACAGTAATGAATTTATGTTTAAAATTAAATTTCAATATTTTACCTATGGCTAAATAATAGATTAAAAGATATGAAATTGCTGACACTTGACCTTTTTTTACCTGGAAGAATAGCAGTATTCATATAGTTCATCCTAATATTTGAAACATTTCCATCAAAATTAACAGCAAGATCAGGATAGTTGTTGTCATTAATATGTTATATTTTCCTGGAAATTCAGTTGTGGTTAATACAATAAAATGAGAAATAAACATGTATAATATTGGAAATACTAGTTTCAGAGGATAAAATTGCCAATCTGCAGAACCAACAACAACCAACAAAAATTAAGTCAATAAAAATGAGGGCTACCCTGGTGGCTCAGAGGTTAAAGCGTCTGCTTACAATGTGGGAGACCTGCGTTCGATCCCTGGGTTGGGAAGATCCCCTGGAGAAGGAAATGGCAACCTACTCCAGTACTCTTGCCTGGAGAATCCCATGGACGGAGGAGCCTGTTAGGCTACAGCCCATGGGGTTACAAAGAATCGGACACAACTGAGCGACTTCAATTCAATTCAAATTCAATAAATGAGTTCAGTTAAGATGACCATATAAAACATATCCAACTGGAAAATAATAATGATGAATGAGATAAAATATCTAATTCATAATAGCAAAAGTAAGGTAATAACAATTTTACAAGATTTTCTCTTTCCCAAGCCCTAGAAATTAAGGAATATAGGTGATCCCATATGAAGAAAACTATAAAGCTTCCCAGAGAATCCTTAAAGGAAATTTGATGAATGCACAAAGACATTTCAGCATGAGAAGGCTCAATATTATGAAAATTCCAACTCTCTCCATAATTAATGACAACATTAATTTTCATTTCAGTTAAACTTCTCATAGGATTTTGGGGATTTTGACAAAAGCAAATGCCAAAATCATTTGAGAGAAAAAGTCATTTAAGAATCTTCTCAAAGGTGGAATTACCCCACACAGGAGCTGCCTACCTCACTTATTCTTGCTATGTGAAATAATGCACATTCAAGCCATTTTTGAATGGAAGGTTTTTTGTTTGATTGTCTTTTTGTTTGCAACAATTCCTAATCCATAATTTGGTACTAGGAGTAGACTAGTGTAGGTAAATGACTTAAAATGTCAAAGTGACTGAATGGGGAAGGAAGTGTCCTGGGTTGGGCTTCCCAGGTGGTGCTAGTGGAAAAGATCCCTCCTGCCAGTGAAGGAGATATAAGAGACACCTGTTGGATCCCTTGGTCAGAAAGATCCCCTGGAGGAGGGCATGGCAATCCACTCCAGTATTCTTGTCTGGAGAATCCCATGGACAGAGGAGTCTGGCGGGTTACAGTCTATAAGACCCTGATGCTGGGAATGATTGAGGGCAGGAGGAGAAGGGGGTCAATAGAGGATGAGATGGTTGGATAGCATCATTGACTAAATGGACATAAGTTTGGACTTATGGACTGTCTTGCAAACTCTACAAGACAGTGAAGGGCAGGAAAGCCTGGCATACTGCAGTCCATGGGGTCACAAAGAGTCAGACATGACTGAGCGACTGAACAAAACATAGTGGGTTGAGATGACCTAGCTATTTCAGATTGAGCTAGTGACTCTTGTTATACCGCCATGAAACTTTTTCTTAACCTCTCACCTATGAGACCTTAGGATCTTGCCTATGAGCCTTAGGAGGGATGGTATTGGGGGAATGGTAAGAAAAACTCAGGATGTTGGCATAGGTGGTCTAATTCTGTCTGTCTTCAGTAAAATGCTATAAGAAAGGAGGCCCATCTGAATGTAGAAAGGGACAAAAATGCAGCTTTGCCAGGAGAAGTCCTTTCTGCCTGTGGCCTAGGATATAATCCCACAATTTGGAGTCTTCGCAATTAAAAAAGCTGAATGTTGTATTCCAAGGCTGCTGCTGCTGCTAAGTCGCTTCAGTCTTGTCCGACTCTGTGCGACCCCATAGATGACAACCCCCCAAGCTCTGCCGTCCCTGGGATTCTCCAGGCAAGAATATTGGAGTCGGTTGCCATTTCTTTCTCCAATGCACGAAAGTGAAAAGTGAAAGTGAAGTCGCTCAGTCATGTCTGACTCAGCGACCCCATGGACTGTAGCCTACCAGGCTCCTCCATCCATGGAATTTTCCAGGCAAGAGTACTGGAGTGGGGTGCCATTGCAAGGAGATGGGTGAGTTAGCAGGAGAAATGTGAAAAATTAGGTTGCAAAATTGTTGAACAGGAGTAGGGACTGGAGAGAGAGCTTTTTGGTGTTACCAGTGTCATGATTGCTATTGTTTAATCCGTTGTTGGTAAGCACCAGTTATTGTCCTAAGGGCTTTGCTTGCATTAATTCATTCAGTCTGTCCAGCTGCACTCTGAGAAGGATGCTGTTCTTATTCATTTTACAGATGAGGAAACTGAAGCTGAGTTTTTATAACTTGCTCAGGAAAATGGTAGAACAAGCAATTCAAGCTCAGATCTGCTTCATTCTAGAGCCTGTACTTAGAGCTCAACTGTGTTTTGCTTTCTGTGTCTCCTTTGCTATGATATATAGTCAATTTATAAATTCTATAAATTTTGTATTTTAAATTTATTTTATTTCCATCCCTTCTTTTTATGTCCAATTATACCAACCTAGTTCAGACCCTTGGACAATCACAGCAGTTATTTAACCTACTTCCTTTCTACTACTCAACAATAAAAAGGGGACAAACTAACCCTTTAATGGTTAAGTCAAAGTTCTGTTGCTATCTGTTCATGTGTGAAAGCTTTTTTAATTTATGTGGAGAAATTCATCCCTGAACTCTTCCTTTGAACTACCCTCCACTGCCTTATACACCTTAAAATTTTTTTGTACCATTCACACATGTTTATCTTTTCAGATCAAATTTGTCAATCTTTAGAACTTTTTAGGATATAGACATTTGTAGTTCATTTCCCCCCATTGTATTCACACAGCAAACCAGTGAGGGTAGGCAGTGATGGGTAGGCAGTTGACATTTTTTGGTGGAAGAAGCTAAGGGTGTTCTAAGGTTCTGTGATTTGCCAGTTGTCACAAGACTGGTCTTTGAAATCCCAATTTAGTACTGGTCCTTTTGGCCATCTTCCTGAGAGCAGCAACCAGGTAGCTTGAACACTTGTGTTGCTAGTACAGTTCTGGCATTGGGAAGCAGTCAGTGAACCACAGGTCAATAGTTTTCAAAGTGTGGACACTGGACCAGTGTCCCCAGCATCGCCTGGGAACTGTTAGAAATGCACATTCTCAGGCCCACCTAAAACCTACTGAATCAGACATTGCAGGGTGGGGCCCAGCAACCCATGTTTTAACAAGTCCTCCTGGTGATCCCGATGCTGGCTCAAGCTTGAGGAGCACTGGTCTTGGTAACCATGAGACATACTGCTTTTCTCTAAGTCTGAAATGGTACCGCATGTTGGGAAGGCAGGAACACACCCGGCACCCTTTTCAATGATCGTTTCTCATGCAGCTAACCGACAGCAAGGATAACAAGGGAAGTCAGTTCATCAAAATGTTGCAACTGCATGTGCACTACCTGAAATTAAGTTAATGAAGCCTCTGTCTTTCAACATACGATCAAAGACCAGAAATCCCTTCTTATGTTACCTTGGATTTCTCTCCAATTAAATAATCTTCCCACAGGCGAGTGAGGGAGATTACTTAGGACTTCAGTAGGGGTAGAGGTCATAGTATGCCTTTCTCAAAGATGAAATTAATAAATGAATGAATGAATCCAGTTGACCATCACCTATACAGTGTCTAGTACTGGAGTGGTCTTTATTAATAGAGGACACAAACAAGTAGGCATCTACTTACAACATGATATCATATGGACAATAATAGAACTAAGCAAAAGATACGAAGTGCTATGGAGGAGGGAATAGTGGCCTGTGTGTGTATGATTTTGTTCACTTACATATATGTGTGTGCGTGTGTGTGTGTGCGCACAAGCATGTGTGTGTTGGGGGGTCTTGTGTAAGGCAGGATGAGTTTAGGGAGAGGTGTTCAGAATTTCACAAAGGAGAACATTTTTGAGCTGGATTTTAAGATCCGTTGTTCAGCAGAAAGACAAGAACATTCCAGGCACATTGAATAGAGTGTGTAAACATAAGGGGACATGAAATAGCATGAATAGCATATAGGGATCCACCAGTGGTTTGGTGTCGAAGTCCAGAGTATTTAGCTGACAATGAGGCTAGAGAAGGAGTTAGGAGGCAGATTATGCTATTAATGTGCACTATTCCCTTTTTTTTTCACTTCTTATTCATGCTTAATTCTGTTATTGTCTATACAGAACTGTATGTTTTTACAATATAATTATATTATATTGTAAGTATGTCTGTCTGTTTACATCTTCTATTATTAAACATCACAATTCTAGTGCCTGCTCAGTACTAGAAATGGCATAGATTATGTCAAGGTCAGAAAGGCAGACAAGATATACACATGGAATACTAAAGGCTCTCAGAGTTCTTACAAATAAGAATTTAATTTTATTAAAAATTTCACATTTACCTGATTATAGAAATCTTTTTTTTTTTTTCCCAAAGAAAACCTAACACAACCCCCTGGACCCAGTGTTTTGTGATGTATACACTTTGGGAAACCCTAGCTGATGGATCAAAAGCTAACTCCTTAGCAGCACATTTGTAGCATAATCTGTGTCCTCACTCCATCCTGCTCTCTGTATTTAGAAAACCAAAGATGGGGATCCAAAAGAAATAGGAAGTTTTCTGGTGAACCTTCTTAACATCTTAAGTTCCTCAAGAGTGAACATTGGAGACTTCCCTGGCGGTTCAGTGGCTAAGATTCTGTGCTTCCAATGCAGGGGCCCAGAGTTTGATACCTGGTCAGGAGATTAGATCCCCCATAATGGCAACCCACTCCAGTACTCTTGCCTGGAAAATCCCATGGACAGAGGAGCCTGGTAGGCTGCAGTCCATGGGGTTGCTAAGTCGGACATGACTAAGCGACTTCACTTTCACTTTTCACTTTCATACATTGGAGAAGGAAATGGCAACCCACTCCAGTGTTCTTGCCTGGAGAATCCTGGGGACGGGGGGGCCTGGTGGGCTGCCGTCTGTGGGGTCGCACAGAGTTGGACACGACTGAAGCGACTTAGCAGCATGCTGCAAATAAGAGTTCACATACTGCAGCTAAGGATCTTGCATGCCACAACTAAAACGATAAATTGATCCCACATGCTGCAGTGACTATCGAAGATTGCACATGCTGCTACTGAGACCTGGCACAGCCAAATAAATAATTGAGTAAATAAGTAAATATTGAAAAAATAATCGACTTTGGACATTGCCTCCCTGCAGTTTGTGGCCTAGTTGCTGAGGGTACATTCCTTTCCTAGGAAGCCCATGTGCAATGCAGTGTGTGGTCATCTGTATTTCAGCTAGTTCTTCTCACAGTTAGAAGAGGTTGAAGTTCCAGGAGAAGCGAGCTGTTCCTCCAGGCCATACCCTACCAGGATGGACAGTGTCTTATTCTATTTGGACTGCTATTACAGAGTACCATAGATTGGTGGCTTATAACCAACAAAAATTCAATTTCTCATACTTCTGGAGGCTTGAATTCCAAGATCAAGACACCAGCAGATTCGGTTTCTGTGAGAGTCTCCTTCCTGGTACATAGATGGCAATCTTCTTGCTGTGTCCTCACCCATATGGTGGAATAAGCAAGGATGCTCTCTGGAGGCTCTCTTATAAGGGCACTAATACCATTTGTGAGGGCTTCACCCTCATGACCTAATTACCCCTTGAGGGCCCCACTTTCAAGTATCAGCACTTTGGCTGTGAGATTTAAAATGTGAATCTTGGAGGGACACAAACATTCAGTCTATGGCAGACTAACTCCTCTCCCAATAGACAGGACTCTGCAGTACAGGACACTAGGGTTCTCATCACAGCATGTTGCTTGAGGCCTGCAGAGAAATGCATTCTAACCTTTCCTTTAGGACTCGTGTAAGCTGGCTTAAGGAAAAATATTATGCTGAGTACCCCTGAGAGAAAATGAAGTCATTGCTTGCTTGAGAGGGATTTATTCATTCATTAATAACATATTTGCTATCTTTCCAATCATAAATTAGGTCCTTATGGCAAGTGCTTTTGTTATAAGTTGCTTTAAAGGAGAGGGCTGTGCATCGCTAACTGGCTGTAAGTTTTCCTAGTGTTCGTGTTGGGTAAGCTGACAGATCCTTCAAACTCATCACTAGCTGAAGTATGTTTGAACTTTATTCTTGGGCAGTCTAATTGTCATATGTTATGAAGCAAACATCTAGAAGGGGTTACTTTATAACTAGCAATGTGGCCTTTGAAGGAGGTACAGTATGCAAAAAAAATTATGTGAGGGAAAAAAATCTAACACCTCTACTAAAGTTACTACACAAGGTCTAGATATAGGCCTTATAAAATGAAATCTGAGGTCATAAACATGCCTCCCACATCTGGAATCTTGCCTGTGGCAGATATTCTAAAACTTGAGATGCTATATTAAAGCAAGGAAAAGAGCATTTATTGCATACCTACTAAGTGTTAGGCTTTTTCACACTTTACCTCATTACAGCAACTTTGTGAGGTGAGGTTATTTATTATCACGAGTTTGTACAGTAAATGGCTTGAACAAAGTAAAGGTTCAAATTTCAGCTTTCTGACACAGCCTCATCATTTTCTGAGTGCATTTTGTTGCCACTCCTAGTCAAGTATATAAAATAATTTGCTAAAATACCAAATATGATAGTTTCACGTGGGCCAGAGAAAGGGTTCTGGGTTTCCCAGCATTCGTGAGAAAAGCTGTTTGTCCTATGTGGGTAGACTGGTGGAGGCTCTGAGCTGAGGCTGAGAATTGGGTATTAGAATCATGCTCTGCATCCAGTGGATGTTTTTAAAATGAACACTGACTGACATGGCTATACATAATTCAGTTATTGATTGAGTTTTGCTGTTTTGTCATTAAGTCATGTCCGACTCCTTTGTGACACCACAGACCAGAGCCCACTAGGCTCCTCTGTCTGTGGAATTTCCCAGGTAAGAACATTGGAGTAGGTTGCCATTTCCTTCTCCAGGATATCCTCCTGATCTAAAGATTGAACCCATGTCTCGTGCTTGGCAGGTGAATTCTTTACCACTGAACCTATGCAGAGTACATCATGAGAAACGCTGGGCTGGAGGAAGCACACGCTGGAATCAAGATTGCCGGGAGAAATATCNGATTGAGGGCAGGAGGAGAAGGGGCTGACAGAGGATGAGATGGTTGGATGGCATCACTGACTCAATGGACATGGGTTTGGATGGACTCTGGGAGTTGGTAACAGACAGGGAGGTCTGGCGTGCTGCGGTTCATGGGGTCGCCAAGAGTCGGACACAACTGAGCAACTGAACTGATTCCATTTGGCCTACTAACTTCTAGGGCCCTATTTTGTCCACCCCTCATTTTTTTCTTTTTTTTTTAAAGCAAATTCATCTGCTGATGTGATTTCAACTGCTACCTGTATTTATAACAAATCAGAGTGATGTATGTGAAAGGATATTAGAGTTGAAGATAGATAGGCCTAAATCCAGTCCTGACTATCATTTCACAGAGAGCTTTTTTAACTGAAACTGTCTAAAACTCTCAGGTTTAGCTGAACCTGTCTCAGTTTCTCATCTGTACAGTGGGAGTGAGGATGACAGTCATGCCTATTGCATCAGGTCACCTGTGAGAAACAGTGAGAGAGCAACTTTTGTAAACTGTAAAGGAAGTGTTTAGAGGAACTCTGAACCTCCATTCCAGCAAAGCTCTTCTTTGAACTTCCTCATTATCAGGATCTACCTCGCATGGCCATTTCCTCATTAAGATGACCTGCCTCCACACCTGTGCTCATGTACTTTGTNACAGTGAGAGAGCAACTTTTGTAAACTGTAAAGGAAGTGTTTAGAGGAACTCTGAACCTCCATTCCAGCAAAGCTCTTCTTTGAACTTCCTCATTATCAGGATCTACCTCGCATGGCCATTTCCTCATTAAGATGACCTGCCTCCACACCTGTGCTCATGTACTTTGTTGTGGCTGCATTTTCATCATCAGCTCATTGTCTCCAGGGCCCACTCCACCCTCTCTCCCTGTGGCCAGCCGAATCTTGGTTTTTCTATTGCTTTTTCCTGATGATTCACCTTCAACAGGCTTCCTGGATTTCACCTGTTGGAACCTGGTAACCATCTCTAGGCAGTGCCCTAAAGGCTTATGCTGCTGTTGCAACAGCTGAACTCAGATGTGTGTCTCCTGCTTTTCAAGTTCTCACTCCTTTGACCCAACTTACTCCCCAGTAGTGAAAACAAATTTCCTGAAGCCTCACTTAACTTGTGTCACTTCACTCCTCAGATTAAACACTGGCTCCCTAGTGCCTCTTGAAAATAAGGTGTGTACACAGGTTTTGTGGCTATTACAATAGCAACTCATGTTTGATGTGCCAAAGTACAGAATAGCGAGTAGAAAAACAGATCACGTATTATCAAGTCACTTTAAGGTAATCACTAAAAGCATTTCCATTTTTTTCTATTCTTACATAACTTATAAAATGCTATCAAAGAGTATGAAATGTACTGTTTCATACCTAGCTTTATTATCTTAGTAATATATTCTAAACATTTTTTGGGGTCATTAGATAGACTAATTTAGTGAATCTGTGGCTATCATTGCAGTTCAATGAATAGATTTACCATAACTTATTTAATTCCCTATGAAAAACCATTGATTGTTTTTTATTATCAACAACACTAAAATATATTCATATGCATATATCTTGTGTAATCTTTTATACTTTTTTGGGGAAGGGGCAATGAATTTGTTACAGATAGAACTGCTTGGCTGGAGAATATATACATTTTAAGATTTCTGAGACATATTGCTAATTGTATTCTAAAAAGTGTGTACCAATTTATGGTCTGAGCTGAGTAGAAGAGTATCAGTATCCAGACACTCTCAATGAATTGTAGTCTTTGCTAACTTTATGGGGAAACATATCTCATCTTGAGCTTTTAATTCGAATGGTTTTGATTAATAGTAAAGTTGAATATTTGGTCATATAATAACCAACTGTATTTCTTCTTTTAAAAACTGACTCCATATAGTTTCCTCATTTTTATAATATAGGGTAATCTTTTTCTCATTGCTTTATAAAATCTCTGTAATGAATTAAAGATATTCCTTACCTATCATATGTTTTCTAGTTTTATGATTTCCTTTTTTTCTTACAATAAGAAAGTTCTTTATTTTCAGGTGGTTTAGTGTATTAGTATTTCCCTTTAAGTTATCAGACTATTGTTATGTTTAGGAGGAATATATATGTATTTTTTTCTATTTCTTTCATGATTTATATAAAAACACTGACTTGAATCCAACTGTAGTCTATTTTGGACTATGATGGAAGTAAAAGTGTGACTTAATTTCCTTTCAAATAGTTAATCCATTAGTTCAACAAAATTTCCCGGGGACTGTAAATACTGTCCTTCTCATATAGTTATACTTGGGACCACTTCTGAGTTTTCTATTCTGTTTCTTTGTTCTAGCTTTCTCTTCTAGGGTTGGCAGTTTTATCTTATCCTGGCTGTTTCCCAGTTAAGTAGATTACTGGCTGGTGCTTTCAGATAGTTAGTTATCCTTTTTTCATGTTAAAGGAGTAAATTTCAGTTCCCAGTTTTTAAAAACATCTTGAGTGACTATTTTATCAAATGCCTTTTTGGCATTTTTACAATGATCATATGGTTTTTCTCCTTTGACCCATTGATAATATGAATTATGTTAATAGATCTCCTCATATTAAACTATCCTGCATTCTTGGAATAAACTCTGGTTAGTCATTTTATATTATTCTTCAAGTACATGGCTGGACTTGATTTGATAATATTTTATTTAGGAGTTTTGCATCTATATTTTTGAAATTGGCCTATAGAGGTTTTTTTTTTTTTTTGAGAGTATTATCTGTGTCAGGTTTTGATTTCAGGATTTTTTTAGCTTTCAAAAATATAATGGAATGGTCTTCATCTTGAATCAGTTAAGTAGTATTCCTAGTAGTAGGGAGATGTAGGCTCTAAGGATGGTGTGATGGAAAGAACACAGAACTGAGGATTAGAAGACAAAGGTTCAGTTCCAGCTTTTGCCCCATTAACTCTATAAATTTGGACAAATTATTTCATCTTCCTCAACTTCAGTGTCTTTGTCTTTAAAATCAGAATTAAGTCCAATTTCTGCCCCAAGTACCTTCTTGCAAGTTTGTTGTGACAGTCCAATGAGCAAATGAGAATGGAAACACTAAAGAAGAGAGAAACAACATTCAGTGAGTTCCTATTCCATGTGAGGGGCTGTGTGTAGTATTTTACATAATGATGTCATTACTGAGGAGCCTAACTGTAATCCTCACAAGCTCTAGTCACAGTGAGGACTCCTTAGTGCTTTGCAACAGTGGTCCATGGCTAGCGTACCATCATTACCCAGGAACATGTCAGGAGTACTGAACTGCCAGCCTTACCACCGAAAGAGTCTGCATTTTCACAAGAATTCCTGGAAGATTTACGTTAAAGTTGGCTTCTACATCATAATTGTACAGATTCCTCAGCATCAGCATAGAAACGCAGATGTAGCATTTATAAATAATTCCGATAATGGTTTTCTTGATCATTGTTCTGATATTGTGGATGAGATGACTTTACCATTGATACTGTAAATGTTATTTAGAGCAAATACCATGAATATGTACAGTAATTTCCAATCAGAAGTTGACTGTCCTTGGGACCTGGGTAAAACTGACCCATCCACTGAATTATTTTCTAAAAAGTCCAAAATGAAAAAGTAGTTTTAGTGCCTGCAGATGTACTTTTCTCTGGGGAGAGTTGATCATGCTGCATTCCTATCAGTCAGTGTGAAGGAATTTTTCAGCTGATCCTGAGCAACCACAGACCTTTCACTGGGGTGAGGATAACGATGTCATTTTCATCACAAAGATTACACTAGTCATTCCTCAAGCATGCTTTGTCTTCCACCAAGAGCAAAGGGCAACAATGCTCTAAGCTTCAGCATGCACGTTCATATACGTACCTGCATGTGCACACATGCTTAGAGAACATCTAAGATTATGGCGGGAATTGAAACCATGGCAACCAAGAAATCAACAAGGATTCCCTCCGTGGGAGTTCTGCAGAGATGTGTAATGCAGTGGAGGTAACTGTTTGTTGGCTGTGACTGGCAGTTGCCATGGAGACCAGCAGTTGGGTGAGGGAAACCCTCCTCAGTGACGTGGCCAACAGCTGTCTTGTTCCACTGGGTCTTGCATGCAAGCAATTCTTTCACACCCTACGTGGGAGGAAAGCACAGGTGTGTCTTTTGCTAGGCTCAGAAAGCAGAGGAGAAAGTCCAGTGTGAGGATATTTCTAATCATGGCTTTCTTCCATGAGGGTCAGAGTTCAAATGGGCATTAAAAAACCCATTATGTTAAGGATGCTAGCATTTTAACCCAAACTGCAGAAACTTCTGTGGTTATAAAATAATTTCACCATGTTAGAACTTCCTTCTCAGTTGAAATCTTGCGTCCATAATGCTTTCTCAAGCTCTCTAGGGCAGAAGTAATTGCTTCTGTGGATGCGTGCACCCAGAAATTTGTTTATAAGTCTTACAGCATCTTGTGAATTATACTGTAGGTTAGGCATAACCATCTTGTCTTCTTAACTAGTTCATCTCCCTCGGTTTGCACGTAGGTCTGGATCCATGGCCTAACCAAATAAATATGGCCACTGTGTCTAGAACAATGCCCAATCCAAAGCATATTTATGACTATATTAACAAGTTATCACTGTGTAATAAATTGCTACAAACTTAACAGTTTAAAAAACACATTTATTGTCTCACAATTTATGTGGTTTACCTTTCTGGCCTTGGCTTAGCTGGTTCTTTTGCCCAGAGTTTCATAAAGCCACAGTCAGGGTGTTGGATGGGCTTCATTTTCATCTGAGGCTCTCCTGGGGAAAGATTTGCTTCAAAAGTTATTGAGTCATTGGCAGAATTCATTTCTTTGTGGCCTCTAGGAGCTGAGTGCCTCAGTCCTACAGACCATTTCCAGTTCCCAATATATGGTCCTCTCTGTAGGAAGTTCGCAACATAGCAGCTTACTTCTTTGTGGCTCACAGGAGGGAAAGAGTGACTCTAGAGAGGCAGAGTTTTATGTAGTGTAATCCCCAGAGTGACCTCTTATCACTTCTGCCATGTTCCGTTGATGAGAAGCAAGTCACAGATACTGCTCACACTCAGGGAGAGGACAATACAAGAGTGTGAGCGCCAGGAGTTGGGGATCACTTTAGGGTCTGCCTGAGATAATGACCCTTTGCAATTTTTCCAATGAACTAGCCATTCAGCTGGACCAGAAACATGAATACTCCATTTGAGCTTATTAGGATGGGAAAGGAGATACCTACTCATCACAGAACTCTGTTATTGTCTGTATTCTATTCTTGTGAGAACTGACTTTCATTACAGTTTCATCACAGGATGAGTCTGTATCTCTTATAAAAGGCTTTATTTTATTATATTGGCCATTTTTGTATTTGAAAAAAGTTGCAAAATATCCAACTGGAGTTGTAAATAAAACAAGTGTTTCAGAAGAGTTCGAAATGTTTTCACTTGATTCTGTGCAAAATTACCAAGGCAGCCATGAGACTGCATGATTTTAGAGAGTATGATTGACTAAGGCCCCCAGTTGCTCTGAAGTTCACCACTGCATTCAGATCAAACTCTTACTTCCCACAGGTTGCTTTCTGCCACCTGGGGCCTTTTCCTCATTCCCTTCTCCAGGTTAACCTCTACTGTACCTTCCAGGTGACAGATTTTATTTTCCTGGGCTCCAAAATCACTGCAGATGGTGACTGCAACCATGAAATTAAAAGACGGTTGCTCCTTAGAAGAAAAGTTATGACCAACCTAGACAGCATATTAGAAAGCAGAGACATTACTTTGTTGACAAAGGTCTGTCTAGTCAAAGCTATGGTTTTCCAGTAGTCATGTATGGATATGAGAGTTGAACAATAAAGAAATTTGAGCTCTGAAGAATGGATGCTTTTGAACTGTGGTGTTGGAGAAGACTCTTGATAAGGCCTTGGACTGCAAGATCAAACCAGTCCATCCTAAAGGAAATCAGTCCTGAATATTCATTGGAAGGACTGATGTTGAAGCTGAAACTCTAATACTTTGGCAACCTGATGCGAAGAACTGACTCATTTAAAAGGACCCTGATGCTGGGAAAGATTGAAGGCAGGAGAAGGGGGTGACAGAGGATGAGATGGTTGGATGGCATCACCAACTCAATGGACATGAGTTTAAGTAAACTCTGGGAGTTGGTGATGGACAGGGAGGCCTGGCATGCTGCAGTCCATCAGGTTGCAAAGAGTTGGTCATGACTCAGCGAATAAACTGATTGACTAAATGTACCTTCCAAGGTAGGATTTACGGCTGGATCTATTGAGTTTTCTTTGGTTTCCTTGAGCTCCTCACTCTTTGTCCTTCTCAATTCTAAGCTCACCTAAACCAGCTTTACCAAGAAGCAGAGTCCTTCATTCCACATTTAGGTACAACCAGAAAAAGCAGAGGACTCTCTGGGGGAAGCCGTGACCCAGATTACAGAACTAGTGTACATATATGCATTGCAGCTGAAAGCTTGTGGTTTGGACTCAAACTATCTGACTTCCAATCTTTTGTTCATCTTCCTGTGTGACCCTGGGCAAGCCACTCAGCCTCTCTGAGTCCATTTTCCCTCATCTTCGGAATGAAGTAATGGTTTCTTTCTCTTAATGCTATAAGAACTGATAACCTCTTCCTAGGGCTGGCACATGAAATGGACTCAATAAGTTGGCTCTCTCCTTCCTTATGTAGAACATTGTTTAAAATGGCTTTTTCAGTCATGCTAATAGCAATTTTGGTTCCTAATAGCAATATATATGTATATATATAAAAAATGCTTGAGTGTTTGCTCATGTTGTGGCTTTGAGCTTTGGAAAGTGAGACATGCAGATGAATTGTGGGTCTGACAGTGAAGAGTAAATGGTCTTGGGCCTAGCTTCAGAAGTTGGCCTAAAGAGAAACACACTACTCTTAAAAAAAAACAAGCAGGAAGCAAAAAGCTTTCATATGTATGTGACGGCCATTCTGCAAGTGTAGGCCAAAAAGCTCTTTTTAATGGTTACAGGGAAAAAAATAAGGGGGAAGGGTAGCCAGAAGACGCCGTGTAACTAGTGCCACTCCCCCTCCTTCAGCCTCTCACTTTGCCCAGAAAGGGAAACAAAGAGCTCGTGGGGCAGGATCCCCTACCTTAAATGAGGGTGACCACTGGAAGCAGAGCCAGGGCAAGTATCTTTACCGTATAACCCTTCGTGTGATGCCCGAGGAGGGGTGGGGAAGTGCAAAGTTAACCAGATCTGGAATCTGAAAACCTGGTCTCTCAACTGCAAGCTCCCAGTTACTGATTGTGTGACTTGGAGCTAGTCGCTCCATTTTTCTTGTCTCCAGTTTCATCATCTGTAAAATGGACATAACAAAGTAAATCATAACATGGGCTGTTTTGAGGCTCAAATGGGATGATGAATACATGTGAATTCCTGTAAATTCCTGTGTAGAGTTTAGCTGTTTAGTGGAATACTGTGTCCTATTACAGTCCCCCTGAGGTAGAGCGTCCCCTATGGTTATCATTGAAAGGCGATCTTTAAATCAGCTGTGACAAGTTTGGGCTTCCCTAGTGGCTCAGATGGTAAAGAATCTGCCTTTAATGAGTTTGATCTCTGGGTCGGGAAGGTCTCTTGGAGGAGGAAATGGCAACCCCCTGCAGTATTCTTGCCTGGAGAATCCCATGGACAGAGAATTTAGAGTAACTGGGTGGGTGCCTCCTACAGTGTGTGATGAGGGGGAGGATGACACTTGCGTAGCTCTGAGTGGTATATACTGTGTAGGAGGGATTGAGGAAAGCAGTCTGGTTGTATGTGGGTGCTAAGAGATTTGTCTGGAAGCTGCCTTTCATGGCATACACACTGTTTTTACTTATATGATACATCTGTTCATTTGTGGCAGCTGAAGGAAGTGCCAGGGAAGATAATAGGGGGAGGCGGTTCCAAAGGAGAATTGAGTCTAAATATTGATATAATGTTTTAAAGAGGAATTTTGGGTCTGCTGTTTCATTTGAGTCTAGTAACTGTCTTCTGTTTCTTTTCCTATATTACAAGGAAGCTGAAGTTCAGAGAGGTTAGGTAACTTGTACAAGACCACATAGCCTACAGGTTGAAGCTGGAATTCCATATCAGGCCTGACTTGATGCCCTTGAGAAAATATATGTGGTGGTGGTGGTGGGGGGGTGGTGGTTTGTAAGTGGTGCAGTCCCATGGAAATAGACATTATCCTCCTACCACATTTAAACAGAGAAGGCAGCTGAAGCCCAGAGAAATGCAGTGGTTTTCTTAAGCCTATGCAGCTTATAAGCACAAGAGGGGCTTAGAAGCTGGATTTCCCCCTTCCTAGAACAGAGTCTATTCTATGCTGGTTGCTGCCTTAAGAGTGCTTTTTAGTCAAGACCCTTCTCCTCTGCCCTGCCTCCTTTTCTTTTTAAAAAATTAATAAAAGGCAATCAAGCAATGGCTAATGGGCTTGCAAGAGGCTAGGAAACATTTGTGAGGCAATCATAAGCTCGCTTTCAGTGAAACACATAATCTTGGTAACAAAAGAAATACAGAAATACATTTCTTTGAATGGTCTTCAACCTAATCAGCCCTGATGCTGCTAAACTGTTCCTGACATTCTCTGGTCTTCCTCCTTTAAAGCCCCAAATGAAGCATAATGAAATAAGCTATAAGCATTTGGGGTTATTCAACTCTCTGAAGTGCTTGAGGATGCAATTTGTAGGCAAGATGTTAAGGAATTAAAAAAAAAAAAGAAAAGCTGGCTGGTGCCAAGCCGCATTGTACTGATTTCTCTATGGCCCTGTTGCATGTTAGGTATGCATATGGTCCACACATTTTTCAAAAACATACCCCCAGGTGTCAGAGCCTATTCTTTAGAGCGTATCAACTAAATGCAGAGAGACGGGTGTGCTGAGGAAATGAAAAATAAAACCCCAGCTGCTCCTTAGAACATTGCTGTAATTTGGAGGCTTGGCATAGGCTGCAGTGTTCTTGTCTAAAGCCCAACAGATGCAAAACCCTAAAAGGTGACCTCCTCCAGGGCAGGACTGAGGGTACTGACTCATTGTCCCCTGGCCCAGCACGGGGCCCAGCACAGAGCTCCCCAGGACTTGGGGAGCTCGAGATGAATAAATGAATGTGAGTGAGGCTAGTGATTAAATTGGTATTGGGAGAGAAAAGGCCCTTTAGAAGAAGCTGATTAAAATAAGCCATGATCCCAACCCCGCTTTTCCCTTAGTCAATTCCTGCCTGAAAACCCACTGCCATTTGAAAGAGTTGGCTTGCGTGTGTGGTGGACAAAGAGGGTAAGGAATGAACCGGAAAGACTTGGGTGTATGACCATCAGGATTACATTTGAGCCCTTTTTCCTTTAATGTAACATTTGTAGAGCACTTAAGGCCACATTTGGCACACAGTAGGCATGCACTTCCGGAGAAGGCAATGGCAGCCCACTCCAGTACTCTTGCCTGGAAAATCCCGTGGATGGAGGAGCCTGGTAGGCTGCAGTCCATGGGGTCGCTAGGAGTCAGACACGACTGAGCGACTTCACTTTCACTTTTCACTTGCATGCATTGTAGAAGGAAATGGCAAGCCACTCCAGTGTTCTTGAATCCAGGGACGGGGGAGCCTGGTGGGCTGCCATATATGGGGTCACACAGAGTCGGTCACGACTGAAGCGACTTAGCAGCAGCAGCAGCAGCAGCAGGCATGCATTTCATTCATTTGACTTATAGTATGCTAGACCTAGTGTCAAAAGCAGTGGTGGAAAAATAACTGCCCTCGAGGAGCTCAAAGTTGAGTGGATTGGGAGAACTTTACTGTCACTATTGAATTTCCTGGATAACCCTTTAAGGCAGAGACTGTTCCTTGAGTAATGAGGAAGTCAAGCTTTGGAGAAGCTCCATGGTAAGCCCCCAGCCCTCTAAACCTAAGAACTGGTACCTCAAACGAAGCACTCCATCAGATGTCACCAGTGGGCAGCTCATAGCTCAGTTCTGTCCCAGCATATGTTTGGTTTGGTCTGCCTGTTGTTTGTGGAGAAAGAAAATATGGAATGGGAATGCCTTTAGACAGGGCACATGCTTCCCAGTTCATATGATCCCTCCACACACAAGGTCTCACTGGTGAGCAGCTGAGTGTGAAATCCCAGCTTGGATTTACTGTTCCCACATGCTGTGCACTTTCCAGTGGCCTTAGGAGTATCTTCTCTGCTTTTGACAGGGCCTACACCTGCACTACTGATCGTTTGGGTCTTTTCTGACTCAGTGCTGATGATTACTGTGATCCTTACTGTGGTTTCTTTATCACCACGGATTGACTACTAGCTTTGGACTGAATAGATCAGACTGCCTGAGACTGGAACAGATGCTTGTATAGTTCCTGGACTCTTAAGTCAGGAATGATGGTGGTGGTGGTAGGAGGGACATTGTGTAGCACAGACTTGGCACATACTAAATGCTTGGTCAGTGTTTCCCAAATAAACAAAAAATATTGTGAAGCCAGCCTGCCTCTTCCAATAGCTCTGATTTAAAAAAAAAATTTTCTTTTCTTTTTAAAGTAAAGGAGCATTCCTAGGCTACATTCAGTTTACTTTCCTCATTTCTCTTACGGAAAGGGTGGGCCGCTGGTATTGCATAAAAATGTTTCCGTGCTGAGGTCATCTGTTCCATTTAATGTAGTGTGTGAAGCTTTGGGGTCTCCATCAATCACTGGGAAATGAGCTGGAAAAAATGCAGATCTTTATTCAAAAAATCAAATTGGTCTTGGGTGCCCATGCTAAGTTGGATCTGAGCTGCCTTGGGTGGGGGCAGGTATAGAATCTGGTCCAAAAGTGTCTTCAGAGGAAGTAGGGCCTCCCTGAAGTCATAGAGAAGGAAGGCCCATTAGCTGTGCTGTAACTGATAGCACAACTTGGCTGCCCTTTTTTCACTGAGGTGACTTAATAAGGAGATGAATGAGTTCTAGCACTTGTCCAGAGCCCACTGACTATGTAAGATGCCCTGTGGGCCATAATTGGTCAAGTTGAGATGGAATTTCCTGATGCATAAGAGCGAGGATTTGAAAACAGACTGCCTAGGTTAGAATCCTGGTTCTACCAGTTATAAGTTGTAAGACGTGGGCACATTAATGCTTCTGTACGTCAGTTTCCTTACGTATAAAGTGGGTACGGTAATAGAACCAACCTCATAGGGGTTTTTTTTTTTGGCTATATAGGGTTTATTGTTATTATTATTATTTTTATTTTTATTGGAGTATAAGTGATTTACAATGTTATGTTAATTTCAGGTGTACAGCAAAGTGAATCAGTAATACACATACATATATCCACTCTTTTTAAGATTCTTTTCCCATATAGGCTGTTCCAATTCTTGAGGGTTTAATTAACTGTTATTCAGAACTGACTTAAAAATAGTGCCTGGCATTATTAATAATAAGCACTCAGTGTGTATAGCTATCAATCTTTCAAGATACCCCAAGCCTATCCCATTATTAGGCCTGATCTACAGAAAGCAACCAACTTTCACTGATCAGCTTTGATCCTGTCCTTTTAGTTGACAGGAATTGATGCAAGAATAATGTTTCTGTTGTTTATACATGGCAATTGGAAATGGCTTCATTATCCATACATTGTACTTGCAGAAAGACGAATACCTTTGACTATGGATATGTTTACTTTCTGTTGACAAAAAAGTGACTGCTGATGTTAGTGTTTTCATTTTGCATTTTTGTCAGGAAACCTAGAATATTACCCAGTGCTTATTTTGAGGGCCCCAAAGCATCTATTTTGTCGATTTTCTTCAAGTGGATATTTATCTTAGACTAGTACTTCTTAGTTTTTCAATGGAATTGCTAAAAATAACCAACAACAGTGACTGAGGGGAACTTGGAGATTATAGTCTTGAAGGCTCAAAAGTCTGAATTCTCTTTCAAATTTTGTATTTTGAGTTGAAAATGAATACATGTATTTTGAACTTGAGCCCCTTTCATATCTACGTTTGTTTTAATGTTCAGTCCATGTTTTGAATTATCACTCTTTAAGTAAAACTGATGTTTCAGGAAGACACACCTCTGAGTTCATGATTCCTTGTGAAGCCATTAGTGCTGTCCATCAATATTTCTGGTTCTTCCCCCTTCCAGGCTCACAGTAGGACTGTATGTCCTTGTCTGTCTGAAGTCAGGTGTGACCATGTGACTAACTTAGCCAAAGGAAGCACATTAACTCTGGCCAGCGTCCAGTTTGCCACACTGCTTTGCTATGGAGAGGGAGAAACTCGGACTAAAAGGAAGGCTCTGTCAGCTGGGTCCCCAAGTGACTGATGAGCCAGATTTTCTACTGGACAGGGTTGGACAGGCTGTGTGGACAAGAAGTAAATGCTGTGTTACAGCCACTGAGAGTTCAAGGCCATTTGTCATCACTATATGATGCAGCCCGTCCTGACATACATGCTCCTAATCCCGTTTGCTGCTGCTGCTGCTGCTAAGTCACTTCAGTCGTGTCTGACCCTGTGTGACCCCATAGACGGCAGCCCACCAGGCTTCCCTGTCCCTGGGATTCTCCAGGCAAGAACACTGGAGTGAGTTGCCATTTCCTTCTCCAGTGCATGAAAGTGAAAAGTGAAAGTGAAGTCGCTCAGTCGTGCCCGACTCTTCGCGACCCCATGGACTGCAGCCTACCAGGCTCCTTAGTGCCCATCACATTTCTGAAGGGGAGCCTGTCCTCTATTTNCTGTGTGACCCCATAGACGGCAGCCCACCAGGCTTCCCTGTCCCTGGGATTCTCCAGGCAAGAACACTGGAGTGAGTTGCCATTTCCTTCTCCAGTGCATGAAAGTGAAAAGTGAAAGTGAAGTCGCTCAGTCGTGCCCGACTCTTCGCGACCCCATGGACTGCAGCCTACCAGGCTCCTTAGTGCCCATCACATTTCTGAAGGGGAGCCTGTCCTCTATTTTGAAAGTGGTCTCTGGTGTCTTGTCTAAAACAGTACATTTTGGAAGGCGAGGAATACAGATGAAAAATGAAAAAGTTCATATGCTGGACTCCCACTCCCCAATTTTCTAGAAAAATTATTATTTTTAATCTTTAAAATATAGCAAATAGTGTGAGATTTGTGAGTCCTTCTAAGATTTTGTGTTTTAATACATTTATAGATTAAAATCAGCTTATTATTTATTAATTTTGAGGATGTATCACTTTTTTAATGGAAAGTGATTTTATTTATTAATTATTATTATTATTTTACTTTACAATATTGTATTGGTTTTGCCATACATCAACATGAATCCACCATGGGTATACACATGTTCCCCATCCTGAAACCTCCACCCACCTCCCTCCCCATACCATCCCTCTGGGTCATCCCAGTGCACTAGCCCCAAGCATCCTATATCCTGCATCGAACCTGGGCTGGCGATTCATTTCTTACATGGTATTATACATGTTTCAATGCCATTTTCCCAAATCATCCCACCCTCTCCCTCTCCCACAGAGTTCAAGAGACTGTTCTATACATCTGTGTCTCTTTTGCTGTCTTGCATACAGGGTTATTGTTACCGTCTTTCTAAATTCCATATATGTGCATTTGTATACTGTATTGGTGCTTTTCTTTCTGGCTTGCTTCACTCTGTATAATATGCTCCAGTTTCATCCACCTCATTAGAACTGATTCAAATGTATTCTTTTTAATGGCTGAGTAATATTCCATTGTGTATATGTACCACAGCTTTCTTATCCATTCGTCTACTGATGGACATCTAGTTTGGTTCCATGTCCTGGCTATTATAAACAGTGCTGCGATGAACATTGGGGATGTATCACTCTTTAAAAATTATTTATTTACTAAATGCCCAGGACTATGTACTGTGTCTAAAAGGATGAATTATAAATTTATGTTGAGCCATAAACCTTTGATCATTGGAGTTTGGTTGCAGTGGAAATAAAAAGTGAAATTGTTAGTTGCTTAGTGATGTCCAACTCTTTGCAATCCCATGGACTGTAACCTGCCAGGCTCCTCTGTCCATGAAATTCTCCAGGCAAGAGTACTGGAGTGGGTAACCATTTCCTTCTCCAGGACATCTTCTGAACCCAGGGATCGAATCCGGGTCTCCTGCATTGCAGGGAGATTCTTTACCCTATCATGCTTAAATATAGTGGGCACTTGGTTAACGGTATGGTGAATGAGTGTACTTTCATTAACCTAATTATGAAAATTTACAGACCCTTCTTCACATGTTTATATCTCACTTGGGCATTGATTTTATTTTGTTATTTTGTTTTATAGCTTGCTGTTGGTGTGTCAGTCCAACTGACTAAAACACTGAGTTTGCCAAAAAATTCATTAGGGTCTTTCTGTAAAATCTTCCATGTGTGTGCTCAGTCGCTCAGTCATTTCTGACTCTTTGTGATTCCATGGACTTCAGCCCACCAGGTTCCTCTGTCTGTGGAATTGCTCAGGCAAGAAATACAAGAGTGGGTTGTCATTTCCTCCTTCAGGGGATCTTCCTGACCCAGGAATCAAACCCACGTCTCCTGCATTGGCAGGTGGATTCTTTACCACTAAGCCACTGGGGAAGCCCAACATCTGACATACTAACCCTTTTATGCAGGAACTAGATAATTTCATATTTGAGTCTTCCAAAGGGGATAAACCTAACTTCTGCACACAGCAGATGTTCATTAAATGCTTGTTGAATTGAATTGAGTTAGGTGATAACTTTGTATTGTTTAGAAACCAAGGATACTGCAGTGTGCCCTGATATTATAAATAAATTCCCTTTGCATTAACTTTAAATCTCAACTAGAGCTCACTTCTGTTTCTTTGGCAGAAACTTCTCACTGGGGTCAGTACAGTCCCAAGGCCTATTATGTGGGCAAACTGCAGCAGCAGTCTGACTTTTACTGTCTCTTTTTCCAGCAATAAGATGAAAATGGCCCTGGCTCCTGGTTTACAAAGTGCTGTAGGATTCCTCTGTCCAAGCTGGTGGGACCAAAGCAACTTTCAGGGAATTTGCATATGTCTATAACGTCTGAGAAACCAGTCTGCATATAAAACTTGCCTTCCTGGAACTTGAGGATAGGAAAAAGATAAATGAGAGCGTGGGAAAGGAATGAGACCTAGAAACGTCAGAATCCAGGTGCTTTGATTGTCTGTTGCCATGTAACAAACCACTTTAAAACTCAATGACTTAAAATCAGTATGTTATTATCCTTCACGGTCTGTGAGTTGCCTTGGCTCAACTGAGTGCTTTACATTTGGGTCTCTCCGGTGGCTGTTGTCTGAGAGTAGCTAGGGCTGGAATCATTTGAGTTCCTGAGTAAGTTGGCCCCTGAAGTGACTTCTTCATGTACATGTTTGGCTCATTAGCTGTAGAGCTGGAATAGTTAGAGGCTGCATATTCCCTACCCCAGCCCCCAGAACATCCCTAGACATTGTCAAATGTCACCTGGGAAGCAAAATTATCTTGGGCTGAGAACCACTGCTTTAGAATGAGTGTTTCAGGAAACCTAGATGAAAGTTGCAAGACTTCTTATGACCTATGCTTGGAAGTTAGGCAGAGGCATTTGTGTTCTGCTGGTCCAAAGTGAGCCCCAGGGCCAGTCCAGATTCAATGAGAGAGGGCTGTACAAGAGCATAAATTCAAGGATCCAGGATTGATTGGTGGGAATCATCTTTGGAGACGAGGAGTGTGTTAGTAGTTTACTCATGGAAACAGTGTTCCAGGATTCTTTTTATGCTTTTTGTCACCTCCTTTTCATGATTCTCTGCTGTATGCTCACTTTGTCCCCATTTCTGTGAGAGGCACTGGATAAAATGATGTAAGTCATGGTTCCTGTTCCTGAGGATATTGGAGGCCATTTGCAGATACAGATTCAAAACCAGAGATTTTCACCGTGACATGGGATATGATGAGATACAGAATGATAGGTGTGAAAGGAGCATGGAAAGGGTGCATCTTCTAATGCGGGAGTTCATACGTGGCTTCCTGAAGGAGGCGACACCTGAGCCAAGACTTGAAAGATGAGTGAAGCGATCCAGCCGGGGAGATGTGGGGAGGCCCTTCCCAGATGACACAGTGCAGTGGAACAGCATATGCAGGGTATATGCAGGGCCTTCAAGCCCTAGGTGTGTAAGCATGCAGCGGGGGCCGGGCGGGAGCCGACGCTGCTCAGAAGGGGAGAGGTAGAAAGTAGGGACCCTGTGCTCCAGGCTAATAAGCAGAGGCTTGGTGTTGTGTCTGTTTCCTGGTCATTGATTTATCAGGCTCAGTCACTAGGAAATGACACATCACTATCCAGTAAAGTAAAGAGCAGTGAGGTTTTCCTTTTAGGGCATCAGAAACCTGAGGTTACCGTGGAGGCAAAACTGGGCCCTGTAAACCAGGTGTGACGTGATTCTCTACGTTAATGGGTGGGAAGGCCAAGAGGGCCAAGTGGCGTGTCGGGTGCCTCCTAAACGCTAACTCTTTGACGGGGGCTTTGGAGACCTCCTGTCTGTCAGTCCCCATAACAGCTGTGTGAGTGTGTTCTGATCATTTGTAGGTGATGTCACTGAGAGTCTCAGGCTTTCAGTGACTTGATCAGTCAGGTGAAGAGCTAGGATTGTATCCAGGTTTTCTGATGGAGATGTGTGTGTGTATATTTTGATGCTGAGTTGTCTAAAAAGAAAAAAAAATAAAAAGAGAAAAATAAAACTTAACAACCTTGTGTGTTTTTGCTTTATGATTGAAGTGTTAGAAAATGCTGGCCTGTGACTATTGCCTTGGGCTGCTGGGTTCTGTTTGGTGTCTGGGAATGTCCACATGTCCCTGTGATTCTGGTACCTTCCCTTTTTTAAAAAAAAATGATTTACCTAAAAAAATTTTTTATTGAAGTATAGTTGATTTACAATGCTTAATTTTGTTTTACAGCAAAAAAGTGACTCCGTTACATACATATATATTTTAATACGTTTTTCATATTGCTTTCCATTTTGGTTTATCAGAGCATATTGAATATGGTTCCCTGTGCTCTNACATCACTATCCAGTAAAGTAAAGAGCAGTGAGGTTTTCCTTTTAGGGCATCAGAAACCTGAGGTTACCATGGAGGCAAAACTGGGCCCTGTAAACCAGGTGTGACGTGATTCTCTACGTTGATGGGTGGGAAGGCCAAGAGGGCCAAGTGGCGTGTCGGGTGCCTCCTAAACGCTAACTCTTTGACGGGGGCTTTGGAGACCTCCTGTCTGTCAGTCCCCATAACAGCTGTGTGAGTGTGTTCTGATCATTTGTAGGTGATGTCACTGAGAGTCTCAGGCTTTCAGTGACTTGATCAGTCAGGTGAAGAGCTAGGATTGTATCCAGGTTTTCTGATGGAGATGTGTGTGTGTATATTTTGATGCTGAGTTGTCTAAAAAGAAAAAAAAATAAAAAGAGAAAAATAAAACTTAACAACCTTGTGTGTTTTTGCTTTATGATTGAAGTGTTAGAAAATGCTGGCCTGTGACTATTGCCTTGGGCTGCTGGGTTCTGTTTGGTGTCTGGGAATGTCCACATGTCCCTGTGATTCTGGTACCTTCCCTTTTTAAAAAAAAAATGATTTACCTAAAAAAATTTTTTATTGAAGTATAGTTGATTTACAATGCTTAATTTTGTTTTACAGCAAAAAAGTGACTCCGTTACATACATATATATTTTAATACATTTTTCATATTGCTTTCCATTTTGGTTTATCAGAGCATATTGAATATGGTTCCCTGTGCTCTACAGTGGGATCTTGCTGTCTATCTGTCATATATATAATAGTTTGCATATCTACCAACCCCAAACTCCCAGTCCTTTCTGCTCACCCTTGGCAATCACATATCTGTTCTTTATGTCTGTGAGTCTTTCTGTTTTGTAGATGTGTTCATTTGTATCATATTTTAGATTCCACATATAGGTGCTAGCCTATGGTACGTGTCTTTATCTTTCTGACTTCGCTTAGTATGATTAATCAATAGGTCCATCCATAACACTATTTTATTCTTTTTAATGGCTGAGTAATATTTCACTGTATGCTGCTGCTAAGTCGCTTCAGTTGTGTCTGACTCTGTGCGACCCTATAGACGGCAGCCTACCAGGCTCCCCTGTCCCTGAGACTCTCCAGGCAAGTATACTGGAGTGGGTTGCCATTTCCTTCTCCAATGCATGAAAGTGAAAAGTGAAAATGAAGTTGCTTAGTCGTATCTGACGTGGCAGACTGCAGCGTACCAGGCTCCTCCATCCATGGGATTTTCTGGGCAAGAGTACTTGCGTGGGCTGCCATTTCACTGTAGATATGTCTGCATATCACATCTCCTCTTCCCTTCCTCTGTTGATGGACATTTAGGTGTTTCCATGACTTGGCTATTGTAAATGATGCTGCTATGGACATAGGGGTACATGTATCTTTTTGAATGACAGTTTTGCCCGAGTGTTACTATGTCCCCTGGAGTTGGGTCCTGGATCATGAGTAGTCCCCTTCTTGCTCTGTTGCCTGCTGTCCACTGTAAGATTCTGAGGAACAGCATCCAGGCAGCAGGGATGTTTCTAATACACTCAAAAGATAAGGTGAAGGATTTGAGCTCTCAGTTGGAGAAAGACTCTGAGAAGACACCTGGCTAGACTTTGATTAAAATCCTTATGCATTCACTCCCTGGGCTAAGCCCCAAGTTACCAGAATGAGTACATTTGCCATTTGAAAGAAAGCCTCCAACATAGCGAAATCCAAGAGACTGTGTTTTTAATTCTGAAAATATGTCTACATGGATCTACTCATGGCAAACCCATACTAATAAATCTACCTTTTGTTCCCAGGTTAAAGTTCCAACTTCTTTGCATGGCATATTAAGCATTTTCTAGTTTGAGCCCACCTTCCTTCTCCAGCTTCATCTTCTGCTCTTACTGATAGTGAAATACCTGTTCTTCCTTCAAAAGTCTATACATTGAGCCTTTTTTTTTTTTTAAGTCATTTTGCCCGCTTCCTGTAATGTGTTCTTTTTTCTTTTTTGTCTCATTTCTTTGAGATTTTGATTGTTTATTTGGCACACATCTATGAGCACCTCCAATGACCAAAAACCCTGTCCTATGTGTGCGTTGGGGGGAGGATACAGTGATAAGTAGGACATAGTCCCTGACCTCAAAGAGATCATAAGCATTACTTTCTCTGTGAAAACGCCCTTAATCCCCTTGGTAACTCCCAAAGCATGCTCTTAGGGTCTTTATTATACCACTGACTACCATATGTTGCAGTTGTTTGTGTATGTATGTATTGAACTTCCTCCTCATTCTGCGAGAGCAGAGATCACACCTGACTTGTTCATTGCTGCTCAGGGTCACAGTGTCTAGCTCAGGTCTGAATTATAGTCAGTACCTATTTTTAAATAAATGAATAAATAAATGAGTGAGTGAGTGAGTAAGTAAAATGCCGCTTCTTGGTGCTCAAGCCTGAGTCGCCACTAGCTTATCTCTTACAACAGTGGGTCAGGAGAACGACTTCCTTGTTCTACATGAAAGTTCTGTGTGAAGATTTCTATATGTATTTCACCTCTGAAATCTCTTAGTGGAAGAACAGGTTTCTGACACACAGCCAGCAAACCTGACAGAGTCAACTTGCTTTCTTTAAGAAGATTAATGAACAAGGACTTAAGAGAAGGGATGGGTGAACTGGTTACTAACAAGTAAGAACCAGCCATAAGCTCAACCCTATTTCGGGAACAAACCAAACCAGGATCTTTCAGGTTGAGCTTGGCTTGGTTCAATTAATCCTTCTCCTTCTCTTTGTGCCTTCACTGCTCCCACACCCACCACAGTGGTTCACTCATCTCTGTTGAAACATGAGTCATGAGCCGGCAGCACCTCCATGCTCTGTCCTCTGTTGGATCTGGTTGTTTCTTCACTTTGCTGTCCCAAGACAGAGGACTGGGGGTGGAGGGAGAGTCTTAGGTAAATAAGCCGTTTTGCATCTTTCAGAGCGAAGGCAGGTCTGAGTGGGCTTTGTGATTCATGGTGGAAGGAAGATGTGGAAGAGGGAGGAGGCATGAGTGGGATGAGAGTCAGTGGAGAAGACAGGGAGATTGGGACATCTTATTGGGGTGGGTGGGAAAGGTGATCTACCAGAAGCAGATCAGGACTGGAAGGTGTTTGGCACATGGTGAGGGATTGTAGGTAGAGTGGGAACACAGATAGGTACAGTTTTTTTGTTCATTTGCAAATTTCTAGTCAACTTTCAGGATCCAGATTGAATGCTCTTTCCTTATGAAAACTTCTCTGGCTTTCCTGTTGTACCCTGAATTATTAACACTCTTTGGTTCCCTCCTCCAGCACATCTTTTTGCATACTGGTTCATTCTTTCTTCACTGCCTTCTCCTCTAGACCATGAGCACCCCAAGGGCTGAGGTCTGGCACACATTTATACTGACCATCTTTTCCTAGCCCCAGATCGAGTCATGTGGCCTGGCACAGTATACACCGCCTGGTCTGAGTGAGGCACAGAGCATCTGAAATGAAGACCATCTTGGAAAATCTGGGACACATGGTGAAAACGTGCTTAAGACGCCTTGTGTACGAAGAGTCAGTGGAATTTAATAGTCTTCTTTTTATTGCCGTTCCCCCCAAATTCTTGGGTTTTTGCCTTTCCTAATATGAAGATGCATTTTGCTAAAATGATTCATTTTACAAAATTCCTGCAGGCCAAGCAAGAAGAGGCATGCACTTAGGTTTCAAATGGAAATGCATGATCTTGAAACCTGAGGTTTCAGTTCCAGCTTAGTTTATAGGTTCAGCTAGTTGTTTCAAACCTCCTTTCTTAACCAGGATCTCAGAAAAAAGTGAAGAGTGCCCACAGTCCCAGCATGCAGGTATCAAAATCCTACTGTATTCCACACCCTTTTGCTTATGTTATTCCATTTAGAACCATTCTAGGAGACAGGTAAATATTAGCTGCATATATTAAGCAGGTGAAGAAATTGCTTGGCTCCTTGAGGGGCAGGTATGAGGTATGCAAGAATCATTTTGAGCCTAACCACCCACATCACAATCCAGACAATCAATAAAAACTAAAAAGAGCTCTTGTTTGTTGAGAATGTAGGAATGGCAGCTGCCCTTGTTGCCTTTGTGGTTAGGCTAGAGTCACTTTTCTGGGACACTTGGGGGCAGTGTGGTATAGTGGTATGAGCTTGGGATTTGGAGTAAGGAAATTTGGGCTTGGGTTTGAAAGCTGTGTGGCCTTGAACATATTAAGCAACCTCTCTGAGTCTCAATTTTCTTGTCCCCAAATGGGGATAATCACTGTAATACCCATTCCCTGGGCTCTTACGAGGATCAGATGAAAGTGGATGTGGAAAGTGCTTTGTAAATTATAAAGAGCTAAGTACTTGATTCTGATGTTCTTGTAAGTGCATTATTGGGGGTGGGGACTCCTAAGGTCCTTTCTGACTAAAAATCATTGCCCTCAAAACTACCTTAAGGATTAAGGCAGTTGACTTAGGTTGATTAAGGCAATTTCTTGAATCTGGAGCTTCCTCTTGGGGTTCAGATATACCCTACAGGAGGCTGTTGATCAAATAAAGGTACATTCTCTGACACAGAGGTAGAGAAAGATGCTCCAGCTTTTAATGGGGGGTCCATTTCTTAGTGTAACCTGCTAAAAGGAGAGCAGGTTGTTCAGGATCCAGGACAGGGGTATTTGACTGGCGAGGAGGAGAGAAAAGGTGCCAGGACTGGATGTTTGAGGAGGCCAGGTGAACATCAGGGCTCTGGGGACTCCAACTTTGGGGTCTGCGCTTGGCTGAAGGGAGAAGGGCAGAAATGGAAAGTGACGTCTGGTCAAGGGTGAGTACTGAAGATGAGCGAATCTTGCAGTCCTGGGGCAGAGAGGCGCCCTCTTGGTCTCCCGGTCGTCTCCCTCGTTTCCTTATCCTCAGTCATTCAGGAGTCTTTCCACGTCTGCATGTGCCCTCTCCTGTCTTCTGCCTGATGGTTTTCTTCATGTCAGTTGACTGACAAGTAAATTCAGCTTCATCTTAGTCGAAGGTATCCGTGAGATTGCCTTATAACTACTAAAATAAAAAATACGTGTTCATGCATCATCTAAAATCACTCTGTGGGTCACCAGCTGTCCATGTGCTAGCTTTACTGAACGCTTACATTCCAGATGAGTCACCTATCCGAAGATGGAGTCTGCTCTGCGGCATCTTCAGCAAGCAGTCCCCCTACATCTGTTGGCACAGCCCTAGGCACCAGAGCTCAGCTTTCCTCTTGAGACAGCAGTGCCACCAAATTATTCTGTAGATTGTGCCCAAATCTTCTTACCTGTAATTCCACCCACTGGCTTTAAGTCTTGGGTCACAAACCGTGTCTGCTTTCACTTCCCATGATTACCTTTTAGGAATCTGAAGCCAGCTCTCAGGCATCCGGCACTTCGGTCAGGCTGGACGCCTCCAGTTCCCTCCAGCATTCTTCTGATGACACCATTGCAAGGGCCCTTGACACATTTTGTCAATGTTCTTTGGAAGACTCCAGTTTTGGAGTTCCCTCTTAGAAATGTAGTTTCTTAAAAAATGTACCTCTTAAAAATGGGACATAATTCTCTAGGTGTAGTCTAGACAAATGAGGTTGAATGTGACTATGGCCTCTCTCATTCTAGATATGCTACCACTATAAATACAGATTAAATAACATCCTCTTAATAATGTACCTACCAAAGGTCACTAGGTTCTCTGCAGAATGACTGTTCTTACAGCAGTGCATATATCTTGCTGGGAATATCTACACTCTCACCTGCCCACCCCAAAGCCAGTCAGAGGCATGTGTGGGCTGTCTGACTGCCATCCTGGACAGCATTCTTTAAACCTTTTTGATTATGCAAGTGTCTCTAGAAAAATATATTGAGCATGAATCTCTAATATGTGCATGTTCATTTTCTTCTAAAGAGTGTAATGGGGCTTTCCCAGTGGCTCAAGGGTGCTTTGCCAATGGCTCAAGCAGTGAAGAATCTGCCTGTGATGCAGGAGACATGGGTTCAATCCCTGTGTCGGAAAGATCTCCTGGAGGAGGAAATGGCAACCTACTCCAATATTCTTGCCTGGAAAATCTGATAGACAGAAGAGCCAGGCAGGCTACAGTCCTTAGGGTTGCAATGAGTTAGACGTTACTGAGCATGTACACACACACAGAGAGAAAAGAGTATAATGGTCTCAGACATAGTACATGAAAAAATGGGAAATTTGGAAGTGTGAGATAAACCAGTCAAGCATAGACATTCTTACCTCTCACCTTATTGGCTTATATTGCATACCCCAACTGGGGGACTTCACCCTGGAATTCAGAACACTCAGTGTCTTCCTGCTAAACAGAGCAGATCTCCAGATGAAAGGATTGAGCCCCCAGTTGCGGTCACTCTGGCACCATGCCCTGATGCACTGTTCTCAAACTTCCCAGATAATGATGGTGACAGGCATGGGTAAGCACTCAGAGGACTCAGTGAAGGGAAAGGGGTCATGTCTGTCCACCGTCCCCATTTACTACCCTTATCTTGCTTTCTCAGCTCACACACTCCTCTTTCACTGTATGTCCCTTACACGTTTTTCCCCTAAAAGACTAGAGATGTCTTTGGAATGCACAGAGGTATGGTGGCATGCTAAAGAGGCAATAGTGATTTTGGGTGCCAGAGCAAACAGGAGAAATCTTTGAAATAAGGTTCCTTCTACTGTAAAAACCTCAAGTGATTAACTGGAAGTGATCGGCCCTGGCATGAGCTCAGAGGAGCATGAACAAAGTGAGAGTGGATGTACAGTCTCTATGGGGAGAGGCTGGAGCTGCTGCGTAACTTTAACCAGAAGAAGCCAGGGCAGGGCAAGAGGTTATTTTCAGATGCTAAGCAGCATTCATCCTCTTCCCTGAGGCACTCTGCCTGGCGTGCTGCGATTCATGGGGTCGCAAAGAGTCGGACACGACTGAGCGACTGACCTGAACTGAGCGGAGGCTATCACCTGGGCTGAAGAGTTGGGTTCTCCAGTTCCTTGACGAGTTTAGGTATGAGCTAGGCAAGCAGGGGATGGAAGGCTATTAGACTGGAGGGTTGCAGAGTCCCTGTGAATTCCAGGATTTGGAGCTTTTAAGAGTGAGATATGACTGGGGGGACCCCAGTTCTGCCTGATCCCCAGTGACTTGCTTATGGGCCTGGAGTTCTGACATCCCTCTTTCTGCTGGCATGGGGCCTTTTCCTTTTGTGAGGTCAAGGCCTAATAAGGTAGGTTGATCTGGAGTGAATGACAGAAAGCTCTGGGTGGACCACCGCCTGCCATAATTGAGGCAGAACTTTCTAGGTACATGCAAGATTTAAAGGGAAGTGACACCCACATCACCTTTTTGCCCTCAGTGAGCAAAAAATTGTCCTATTCTGGACATTTTCCTTATGGGTTTCTCTGTAGAATCATTAAAAAAGGTATGAGATCTGAAAACCTGGGGGTATCTGTTCTCTTTCCTGAAAATAAGAAACCATCAACACCACCTTTAACAGGCCAGTGTCACCTCCTATTGGGCAGCCTTGTGTCTTATGGAGCCTAGGTCACCCGAATCTGTCAATCTGGCCTCAGGAACGGCTTGGGATCTGTTTGTCCCTTCTGTAGCTCCTCTGTTTCATGCCCTTGTCACTCCTCTTATGACAGTGGCGACAGCCTCTTGCTCTTTGGTTTCCTGGCCTCTATGCCCTCTCTTCAAGAGTGGTCAGCTTGAGAAATCAGCTCATCACACCAGCGCCCCTGAATGATTCTGTGTTCTCTACGTACAGGACAACAACTCAAACTCAGTCCTTCATAGTTTGATGCCACATGGCCTCGCCTCCTTCCTCTCCATCCGGGCACTGCTCCTCCCTGCACCCTCAGTATACCTCTGCCAGGGGGAATCCAGACTTTTTCTTACAGTGTTTTGGTTTCTCAGAATGCAATGCCCTTATCCATATTTTATGCTTGGGAAACTCCTTCAGTCCTTCTCAAAGTTCACATTTCTGTGAAATCTTTCCTGGCTCACCCAGGCAGGGTCAGGGTCTCCTCCCTGGCTGCTTGGAGTCCTTTGAGTCAGACTCTGCTGTGTTGCCCTGTGTTGAGTCCACCTCTGTGGCTCATGTGTGTGTCCATCAACCACAGGGACAGAGCTGTGCTTATGATGGCACTTCATGTGTGCTCTGGGTCAGGAAAATCCCCTGGAGAAGGAAATGGCAACATGCTCCAGTATTCTTGCCTGGAGAATCCCATGGACAGAGGAGCCTGGTGGGCAACAGTCCATGGTGTCGCAAAGAGTTGGACATGACTGAGTGACTTTCACTTTCATGTGTGTCCAGGAAATATTAGTCAAATGACTGAATAATTAGATTTTCTAGCCTGTAATTCACTGACCTGTGTCAGTTCAGTCTCTCAGTTGTGTCTGAGTCTTTGCGACCACATGGNCATGGTGTCGCAAAGAGTTGGACATGACTGAGCGACTTTCACTTTCATGTGTGTCCAGGAAATATTAGTCAAATGACTGAATAATTAGATTTTCTAGCCTGTAATTCACTGACCTGTGTCAGTTCAGTCTCTCAGTTGTGTCTGAGTCTTTGCGACCACATGGACTGCAGCATGCCAGGCCTCCCTGTTCGTCACCAACTGCCAGAGTTTACTCAAATTCATGTCTGTTCAGTCAGTGATGCCATCCAACCATCTCATCCTCTGTCATCCCCTTCTCCTGCCTTCAATCTTTCCCAGCATCAGGGTCTTTTAAAATGAGTCAGTTCTTCGCATCAGGTGGCCAAAGTATTGGAATTTCAGTTTCAACATTAGTCCTTCCAATGAACATTCAGGACTGATCTCCTTTAGGATGGACTGGTGGGATCTCCTTGCAGTCCAAGGGACTCTCAAGAGTCTTCTCCAACACTACAGTTCAAAAACGTCAATTCTTTGGTGCTCAGCTTTCTTTATAGTCCAACTCTCACATCCGTACATGACTACTGGAAAAACAGCCTTGACTAGATGGACCTTTGTTGGGAAAGTAATGCCTTTGCTTTTTAATATGCTGTCTAGGTTGACCTGCTGACCATCCCATAAAGAAGCATGATATTAGACTTGCCCTTTGAAAGTCAGCTGAAATGGCCTCTCATTTTCTTCAGAGCTATTGG
The DNA here is from genome assembly GCA_006410615.1 of Neotragus moschatus. Classification (NCBI taxonomy): domain Eukaryota; kingdom Metazoa; phylum Chordata; class Mammalia; order Artiodactyla; family Bovidae; genus Neotragus; species Neotragus moschatus. The sequence goes on along the minus strand of SJYA01001300.1, from coordinate 271,011 downwards.
GTCTGTAGCAGAGAGAGCACTGTGTAAGTTTGTAACAAAATGTCATAATCTGGGTGGCTTAAACAGCAGAAATTTATCATCTCACTCTTCTGGAGCCTGGAAGTGTCTGTAACCCAGGTGTCAGCAAGGTGGGTTCTTTCTGAGCGCTGTGAGAGAGAGTGTTCTGTGCCTCTCTCCTGGCTTCTAGTGGTTTGTTGGCAACTTTTGGCCTATAGAAGTATTGCCTTAGTCTCTCCCTTCATATTCACGTGACGTTCTCCCAGGGTGTGTGTCTGTGTCCAGGTTTTCTCCTCTTATAAGGACACTAGTTGTGTCAAGGTCTGTTTTAAGTGATTCCTTCTGCAAAGACCCGAGTAATGTCGCACTGAGGTACTGAAGTGCATATGGGGACATAATTTGAACAATTATAAAAATACTGAGTTCTTGGGAATGTGACTTCCGCTGTCTCAGCATCCCTTTCCACACATACAGAATGGAAGACGGGACAAGATGGGTAGATGCCTGAAGCCTCGTTTATAATACGTCCTCTTTCACTTTGGAAAGAGAATACATTATAAATTCCTTCATTCGTTTAACAAGTAGCTCTTGAGTGCCTACTATGTGCCAGGCACTGAGATTTGTGCTCCATAAGCAGAGTTCTCTCAGTGGTTAGTGCCCTTCCTGCTGAGTGAGGCATCGTGAGGTGTCCATGCCATATCTGTAGTCGGCATCTTCAGTGCAGCCTGTGCCACTCGATGGGGAATCCACCTCATCAGCTGTTTGAATACTGGTTTCACATCATCTGTTTGAATACTGGTTTCTCAATCTGAAGAATAGACCTGTGGTTGCCAAGTTTAAATCTTAGGCATCATCTGGGTTATGAAATCAGTTTGGAAACATTTGGAGTGAGCTGCATTGCTCGGCCATTCTCCAATCCCAGGTTCTGGCCTCTGGAGGCACAGTCACCATCTATTTGGAAAGGAAGTATCAATGGTAGCACTTACTTCCTAAGAACCTCTGTTGTTAAGAACTGAGCCTCATTTTAAAGGCACATAATGTAGCCAGGCAGTCACAGACGTAGGATTGGGTGCCTCCTGGAGTGGTGGGTGAGCCAGGCTCACTGGGATTATCCCCTGGACCTTTCCTCTTCCCTCACTGAGACCAACAAACCCGTGTTTATCATTTAAAAAGTTCCCACAGAGCCAGGGCTTGCATGTCCTCCGGAGTTTGTGCTGTGCACCTTAAATGCTTTATCTAAGTTGATGTTTGCGACTGCCTGGAGAGATAGGAACTATTACTATGACTATTTTATGAGACACTACGTTGCTAAAAGGTGAACCGACTTTCCTGAGGTCTTGCAGTTAGTAAAGGGCAGAGCAGGATCTTACATCCAGGTCTGTTTGACTCTGATGTGGGGGCTGTCACCTTCGCCTCTCTTGGCATCACTTAACACATCGATCTGATCCTGTCACTCTCTTGCTAAAAACAACCTGTAGCTCCCTGTTGCCTATGGTGATGGCATTTTACCAGAGATCTGAGAACACTGTGATGCTGAATGCAAAATTTGTGTATGTGTGAGTGTATTTTCTGGGAAGAGTATTCAGATCTTGGCCAGATTCTCAAAGGGTTCCTGACTTCAAGGGCTAAAGTACGCATGCCTTAGAGAGGCAGTCAAGACTCATCACTGTCAGAGCTTCACCTTTCTCACTGGGGTATTTCCTTCACCTTCCTGTTCAGTTCTGTTGTTCCAAACTTCTAACAGCTTTCTGGGAGTTTCCTTGCCCTTTCACACCTTCAGGCCTGTGTTCATGTGGTTTCCTCCGCCATTACTGCCTGTTGTCCTCTTCCTCACCAGAGAAATTCCAGCTCATCCTTCACAGTCCAGCTAGGATGCCATGTACATGAAATTGTCCTCAATCCGCCCCCTGCTCTGGGCTTGTGTGAGTTTTATTCCCACTGTTCATATAGAACTCATGGCATTGTCTGGGGACTGAATGGTTTTGCGCCACTGGAGACCCAGCGTCCTCGTCATTCTGTATTGTTTGGTAGAGGGCCTGGCCCAGGGTGAACATGCAGGAACCATCTGTTGGAATTTAAAAAACAATGAGTCATTTAACTTTATCTGGGTCCCATAATCTATGGGACACATTTTTAGACTGGCCTTGGAGGGCAGGACTAGCTTCCATCTTTTAGGCTACATGTGTTCTCCCAGATCTTTTCCTGAAATGTTTGATATGAGAAACCAAATTTGTGAAATAATAAGCCCTGTTATGCTTCTACTGGACAGAATAGAAAGAAAGCTGGACAGACTGAGAGCAGCCTCTGTGTAGTGACTGGTATTTTCAGAGTCATATGCTAAGTCGCTTCAGTTGTGTTTGACTCTTTGTGACCCTATGTAACGAAGCCCTTCAGTTTCCTTTGTCCATGGGGTTTTCCAGGCAAGAACACTGGAGTGAGTTGCCATGCCCTCCTCCAGGGGGTCTTCTTGACCCAGGGACTGAACCTGCATTTCCTGCAGCTCCCGCATTGCAGGCAGATTCTTTTACTGCTGAGCCGTTGGGGAAGCCCTTCAGAGTCATAATGGTCAGATTTAACAGTGAGGACTTGCTCTGTTCATCTCTCTGTTGCCCGCCATCTGTCTACCCATCCACTTCATGAAACGTTTTCCTCATTAAGATCTTCCTTCTCTTTACCCTTTCTCTCCTCTTCCCTTGCCTTCCCTGCTGTTCTCTTTCCTTCCCATATTCTGGAACCAAACTGTTTAAACTTGAGTCCTGGTTCAGACATGTACCATTACTAACTCTAAAAGTCAGTTTCTTCATGTATAAAATGAGGGATTATAATAGTACCTCACTAGAGGATGTTATAAGGAGTTAATTAAATGAGTTAATCTGTGTGAAACTCTTAAAATTGTGTTCAGTCAACCTTAATGCCTCTTGGTTTTCTCAACGACTTCTTTGTTTTTCTTAATGACTTGCTTTTCTTTTGCTGTCCACCTTCTCTTTCACTTTCACAAGCGTGCTCTCTCTCTCTCTGGGTCTCAGCCCCTTTTTCTCAATCTCAGTTTTTCTCTCCGCCCATGCCACCCCCACCCGCAGCCCCAGGACCCCATTATAGGTGTTCACAGTCTTCTGTCTTCCACTGCCTGGCTCACTAGAAGGGTCTCGAGTGCGTTCTCGGGGCCCATGAGCCTACAGACTCCCCCAGGAGACCCAAGTCTCCAGAGCCTTTAGGGAGTGCCCGGGCCTTTGTGTCGGCTCCCCCTTGGCCTAATGATTCCTTTCCCCCAGGCTCCCGAGGAGCCAGCCGTGGCTCAGCCTGAGGCCTCCTGTGCTGAGTGCCAGCGGCGGGTGGTTGGCTGGCAGGCCGCTCCTGCCTTCCCTTCCCTTCCTCCCGCACAAGATGAGGGACACTGTACACCTTCCGCTCATGCTCCATCTTAGAAGCTTCTGTACACTGAGGGGAAGACGAAGCCGTGCTCGGGAGCGCCCTCTCTCACCATACTTCAGCCAAGAGTTAGACATACCAATTTCTGACTCACTCTGTTAAAGCAAAGGAGGCTCCTGCTGATACACTGGCTGGAAAGCAGAAAGCCCTCTTGATTCAGCTGCTACTGACTGGTGGCCTCACTGTGAAGGTTCTGCCAGCTCTTTCCGCCTCTTTTTCTTTTATCAGGGGCCTCCTATCGGCCCTGAGCATCTTTACTTTCATTATATATGAAAGCTCCCACTTGCATATATTGTGTTCTTATGTGGAAGTGCATGAGCAAAACCCACGCCTTATATGCACATATTCAGAGGGGGCTTTATTCCTTGAGAGCTGAAAAGTGATATGAAATCTGTTTTTACCTTGCTTTTGGATAATGTAATTTCAGCACGAAGAATATGTTTTTAATGTTTTATTCTTCTCCTTCCTAAGTAAATATGCAGTCTGGCTTAAGTCCATAAAGTGTCCAAATGAAACAAAAATCTGCTGCTATCAGCTTGCCTAAGGATTTCCAGTTGAGCGAAATCTCTGAGATCTGAGCAGCTAATTGTTAGTGTCACCTGATTATGTTTCTGTTTTCCAAGAAGGCTGGGTAGGGGGCAGCACTTCACTGTGTCCTCCGGACTCCCACCCCACTAGCTTAATTTCTAATTTTGCTCTTGGGGCAGCTCCCAGGAGACCTATCTCTCCTGCCTTTCTTTCTCAGCCTCTCCTGTACAGAGTCCTCCAGCACAGAGGGAGATGCTTCCAGAGAGATCTGACTTTCCTGAAGGAAATTCTACTCCCCAGCCTACCAGGTGGGGACTGGCTTGTAGAGTTAGGGTCGTGCTTGCAGAATTTTTTGTGGACGTGCAGGTTATTGAGTGAGAGACCCTTTCCTAGCTTTTGGGGGAGCAAGTTGCAGGCTGATTCAGGGCTTCCTAGGACACAGAGGATGCTGGGTGACCCCTTATGCTAATTGGGGTTTATTCCTTCCCTTATTCATTCAACAAATACTAAGTGAGTTCCAGGTACTTTGCTGAGCCCTGGGGAAACCAGGGGCAGTGGAACACTGGCCCATTCTCAAGGGGCAGATTCAGGTAGGAGAAAAAAAAAAAACGTGTTTGTCATTTTTTTTTCATCAGGCATAGCTCCAGTGCCTGCTAAATATTTGTTCTGGGTTAGCCTGCTCATGTTTATGATATGATATGACTCTACTTGCATTTCTATCAGGGATAAACATTTGTTTTTAATTCCTTCATGGGTTCTCATCAAAAGTGGCCACCAATTCCCATTGCTACCCAGAGAAGAATTTAAATTCTGCAAGAGCAGAAACTGTGTTAGTTTTATTCACAACTGTACATCCAGTATCTAGTAGCAAGGTTTTTAAAGTGTAGATACTCAGAAGCTATTTGTTGAATAAATTAATGAAAGGGAAGGTGAAAGGAAGATGGTCAACAGCAGTGTTTGTAGATCTGTGTAAAGAACTTGTTAAAATATAGATTCCCATCCCAAAGGCTCTGATCCAGTAGGTCTGGAGTGGAGCCTGAATATTTACTTTCTACCAAGCTTCCAGGTGATGCTGATGCCATTGGCAGAAGGCCCACGCTTTGTGCAGTGAGGGCCTATGGAATGTTCATCCCTGTCCTACATCAGTGACAGGAAATGCTACTGGATCCTATTCTCAAAGAACTGCCTTGGAGGTTTAGCCCTTCCCACCTTCCTAGTAGGGGCCTCAGGCTGTCATACAGGATCATCCCAAGCACTGGGGATTTTGTCCAAGTGTGTGAGAACATAGCCATGATGCAGGCGTTTAAGCCAACCAGTGGAAATATGAATGTGAATTTTCAGCAGTCAGCTTGTTAAGTGGAATACAGGTCAATGAAAGCATCTCTGCTTGTAAAACGCTTTTGTCTATCTTGAGGACTGTGACCCCTTCTTATGTAATCAGCTTCTTTGAGGAAAAGAAGAAACTCTTGTGGCACTTTGGGTTTTTGCTTATTCATCATCACTGTATAGTCATGCTGAGTCAGTTTTAATTGTCTTTGACCGCCCCCAGGGCTATCAAATGGGGTTTGCTAAACTCACTGTCCAAACTGCTGCACTGACTAGCAAGGGGCAGCTTTCAAACTTTCCCAGTCCCTCCTGCAGTTCTGAATGAGAGGTCTGCCTCAGTCTCAGGGAGACTCTGATTTCTTCCCTTTCCACAGATCTTTGGAGGCTGATGTCTCAGCCCAGACTTACTGTAGACTTCACCCCTCAGGTGTACGTATCGCAGTCACCGTTGAAAACTGTTAGCTGTTAGATAAAATAAGCACTGTGGTGACAGGTAAAGAGTCTTGGAGTCTTTGAGGAACTTTTTGGGAATCACCTCCCCCACAATCTGGGCTGGGGCAAGTGCCTCACTGCCGAGCACACACAACCCCAATACTTGTCTGCGCTTCTACCATAGCACATGCTGTGAAACCACCAGGGCACGTGTCTACCTCCTTGTTGGATCTGGAGTCCCTTGAGCCCCAGGATTGTCTCATTTCCTCCTTAGCTGAGGAGCCCAGAACAGGGCCTGCCCATGTGGTAGCAGCTCACTTGATGGCTCTTGGGCTTATGAGGAATCTTGTTCACGTACTAGCTGACCTGCTTGCTGATGGTGTGATCTCTTAGTCACTTCTTTGAGCCTTGCTTTCTTTTTCCGAAAAATGAGGATGAGACTGTATGGGAGTGTTGGCTTTCTCTGTGCCAGGCCTGATTCTGCATGCCTCTTGGGTGACATCTTATGTAATCCTCATAATTACCCTATGTGTGCGTATTATTATTAACTATTTTCAGTTAAGGACATTGAGGAACAGAGAAACTATAGAATTTTCTAAAGTTATCTGATAAATGGGACAAAGGGTGGGTCAAGATTTGGAGTCTGGCTGTCTGACTGTGGAGAAGGAAATGACAACCCACTCCAGTATTCGAGCCTGGAGAATTCCATGGACAGAGAAGCCTGACAGGCTATAGTCCATGGGGTTGCAAAGAGTTGGACACGACTGAGTGACTAACACTGTCTAATCCCAGAGCCTGCAAAATAGCCACTATAGTAGTTGTTCTCAGCTTGGGGTGATTCTGCCTCCCAGGGGTTATCAAGCTGGAGACAACTTGGATTGTCATGGGTGGCAAGAGGAAGCGCTGCTGGCCTCTAGTGAGTGGAGGCCAGGGATTCTGCAAAACATCCTTGGATGCATAGGACAGCCCCCACAATAAAAATTTGTCCTATCCAAAATGTCAGTTGAGGAATCTTGCATTACACTTACTGCCTCTGAGGAATCAAGTGTGCTAAGAGCCAGGCCCAGAGCAGGTCCATAATAAATGGCACTTCATTCTCAAAGTTCACAGGCAGCAGCCCAGAGAAGAACGATTACACAGTCTCCAGTTTGCTCCAGCAGCTCAAGTTTTCTTCTTAATGGTTCCCGGCTGCTTGGCATCTCTAGCTCGAGAGTTCCTGTCTTTGTGAGATTTGCTGACAGTTATCAAGAGTTAGGGCAAAACTTTCCTTGGGAAAAGTCCAGCTTCCCCGAGACCTGGCAAGTTGAGACATTCCACACCGAACACACCTTCCCCTAGTGCCTCCTGGCCTCTGACCTCATGCACGGTTGACTCTGGAGAGGGCTGGGTTTCTGCATGAAGCTTCTCCTTTCAAGGAAACTGACATTTGTCACCCTATGCATGGAAGGCATTGTGGTGTACTTGCCGTTATCACCGTGGTTTGGACATGGACATTAGCATGTTCTGCCTTGAAAGTCAGTGAGTCTGGGAGAGCATGACAGACACCCTGCTGGCTAGTGCAGCAAAAACACCCTGCATGCTGGGCACTTTGGAAGGGAAGCTCTGGGTCCATGGCTTTACCACTGACCCACCAGGTGCCCTTGGGCAAGTGCTTGGAACTGACTTCTTTCATTGTCAGCATGAGGGCCTCCATCCAGTTTTATGCAGCGTCATGGAATGACCTTTGGGCAAATTGGCTTCAGGGCTGTTTTTTATGTATAAGAGAGAACTAGAAAAACAGCAAGGTAATGACAAATTAAAAGGGTGCTGCTGTGCACACAGCGGGTGCAGTGGTTTAGCATTTGGGGTTTTGTTTCTTGTAAACTCATATTCCTTCATGCCTCAGCAATGTAGAGTTAAGTCAAATTCAGCAGTGAAGGACCATTGAATTTTTGTTGAAAGCTTGGGCACAGCCTTGCCTGGATCTTAATACCTAGTGCAACATTTTCTACCTGAGAGCTCAAGAAAGTTTTACTTAAAATGTCGGTCAACCAGTAGGCAGAGTATATCGACCCTGGAGAACCGACGGCAAACAATGAGCTGGTATATCCACCCTGGCACAGGAGCAGAAGCAACTGGCTTCTCTGAGGCCTAAAGGAAAGATTGATTTCAGTTAGAATGTTACCTGAGATTTATGATCTGAGGGGAGTTTGTTCCTTCTTAAAGTTGACATCATGTATGTATATGTATCTCAAAACTCATCAGGTTGTACGTATTAAATATTCATGCCTTTCTGTATGTCAGTCATACTTGAGAAAAATGGTTAAAAAAAGTTGATGTAGGACTCCAGATGGAACAGTCTGTTGCCTCTCAGGGTGGGTGGGTGGGTAAGGGAGTTTGTGTAAGAAGATTTTTCACTCCTTGTGCTTCACCCAGTATGAGGATATCTGAAGCACTCTGAAGAACTAGCAAGTTACTTGGCATCAGCACTGACATGGTTCAGGCCTTTGAATTTCATGAAGAGAGTTGACAGCTTGGCCAGGGTGTGCCGCTAACATCGGAGGGTATGACTGCTACCCTCTGTGCTGCAAAGTTGGAAACTTAGATAAAATGTGAGAGGGCAGAAGAGCCAATGACAAAGTCCTTCCGTGAGTCTCCTTTTCTGAACCAAGTTTGTCACCTAAACTGGTCCCGAAGGTGAGATGGCATCAGTCATACCATACCGGGGAAAGAAACAGCTTCTAACACTGCAGGCACCCTCCCACCTGCAGGAGCTCAGTGGCTGCAGACCCCCCTGCACTGCTCAGGTGTGGAGGCTTTCTCTCACATTCTGTTGATAATTACAGAGTTGACGTGTGCAGTGCCAAACTGAAAGGCTATAGATGTTCAAGAGTGGGATGAAGTTCCCGCTCAGTTAACAGAATTCATATCATGTACTATCAGACATGGCATTTTGGAGTCCTCTAAGCAAATTATTTGGAGACTTCCAGGTTGGATACCTCAGGGTGCTGTGGTATTTGCAGCAGGCCTTATCAGTGACCTTAAATAAAGTAATAATACAAATAGTAGTATTTACAGCACTCATGTACCAGCACCGTGTAAGGTCTTTTATTTGTAATTCTTTTAACAACCTGAAAAATTAACATTATTTGCCCCACCCCCTCCCTTTTTTCATGTGAGATGAATGAGACCTAGAGTGGTTAACAACTGCAGATAACTAATCAGTGATAAAACTTAGGAAATAGGACTTAGGTTTGTATGTCTTCAAAAAAGCCACATGCTTTCTGCATTGTTTTTTTTTTTAAATCAGTAGATTTATTTTTGAGAGTGAGATTACACAAATTCTAAAACAGCAAGTCTGCTATCCAGCAAGATATAGAATATGAATGGAGAAAAGTTAATCTTCTAGGGTTGAAATTAATGTATAATAATTTGTATTGCTTAAAACTATTAAAGGAACCTTAATACTTTTGTTAAAGTGTCTGTGCAAGACAAGAAAGAATAATGACAGGCTATTACTTTTTATATTGTCTTCTTTAATGCATTTCTGTTTTTCTTCCCATCAATAACATTTGTATTAATTATTTTTACCATGAAATTAGAGACCATAGTTTTATAGATAAACAGAAACTCAAGGAATCTTGTTCAGTGTCTAAGTCATGTCCAACTCTTTGCAACCCCATGGACTGCAGCATGTGAGGCTTCCCTGTCCATCACTATCTCCCAAAGTTTGCTCAAACTCATATCCATTGGTTCAGTGATGCCATCCAACCATCTCATTCTCTGTCGCTCCTTTCTCCTGTCCTGTCTTTCCCAGCATCAGAGTCTTTTCCAGTGAGTCAGCTCTTAACATCAGGTGGCCAAAGTATTGGAGCTCCATCTTCAGTATCAGTCCTTCCAGTGAATATTCAGGGTTGATTTACTTTAGGATTGACTGGTTTGATCTCCTTGCTGTCCAAGGGACTCTCAAGAGTCTTCTCCAGCATCACAGTTTGAAAGCATCAATTCTTTGCCACTCAGCCATCTTTATGGAGAGTTAGGGAAAGGTTAAGCTGTAACACAGTAACCCCAGTACACAGTGGATTAAATAAAAATGGGAGCTTATTTCTCTTTTACATAATAGTCCTATTGTAGGTAGATAGCCTGGGAAGGCTGGGCAGCTCTAAGAGGTCACTCAGAGATGTATGTTCCTCCTGTATTATTGCTCTACCATCTCAGAATGTTTTCTTCATCTGCATAGTCAGTTTCTTGCCAGCAGCATGCCCATGGTCTAACCCTTGGGAAAGGAGAAAAAATGATTGACAGGCAAGCAAGTTACTATGAAGAACGTGACCAGAGGTTGTACATATCATTTCCTACCTTCACACCATTAGGGAAACATGGTCGTGTAGGCACACCTAGCTGCAAGGGAGTCTGAGGAATGTGTTTCTGGTGGCGTGGATATGTGTTCTGCTAGGATGGAGGTGTGTGTATGAGTGCATTTATCTGTCCTAATACTAAATAGAAGAAGGAAAGAATGAATTTTTGGAGACATGTAACAGTTGCTGATATATACTCTTTCATAAAATTAAGAACATAACATATCTTTCTCTCCCACTACCTCTACCCTCAGTTCCCACACCCCTCCCAGCAACATCTAACTAACTTCTTGTCCATTAAATCTCACTGCAACTTCTCTTCCTCTGGAGTGCCTTCCCTCACTCCCTGGCCTGATTCAAGCACTTCTTGCCTGTGATCCTGAGAACCTTTGTACTTCTCTCTCTTTAGGGTGTAGGTCAGTTATTAAAAACTGAGTTTGAGTCAAGGCTTTCCCACTTTACTGGCTGTACAACTTGGCAAGTTTCTTGCTCTTGTTGGATCTCAGTTTCCTGGTGAAGTCTGGTAGTAAAGTGCCTATATGATAGGACTACAGTGAGGATCCAGTGAAATGCAGTATATAAGTTGCTTGGCACAGTCTCTGGTGCATGGAAAGCACGCAGTAAACATTTGGCTGCTGGTGTCTGAAATCCATCCCTGTATTTGGAAGATTCCCTCAGGATGAAACCTGGAAGGACTGCATCAACCTGTGTCCACTTTCAAAGCTGAAAGTCCAGGTGTTACTTTCGCCTCCCCATTGGGACCCAGGGCTTAGCTTAGCAGATGCCCCAGCCTAACACTCAGTGTTATATCTTCCTGCACTACCCAAGGGGTTTGTCCTGTTCAGCTTGGTAGCAACAAGAATAGCCTGTTTTCCAAAGTAGCCATGAAAACAGGACCAGCTACGTTGTCCACACCAGATCTTCTCCATGGTGGGATTTTGGCTGTGGTCCTATTGTGTGGCCTTAGTTCCTGCCCATTTTTGACATCTTGTCCTCTAAGCTCAGAAATTCTGTGAGAAATTATTTTCCCTCCAATACATTTGTTTTCTCCTTAAGTAAACCAGAATTGGTGTCCAGTCTTACGACCAGGAGCTTAATCAGCAGAGTTAATTTCATTATTATTATTGTGTTGTTTTGCCCTCATCACAGTCTACTGTAGTCACTGACTTACCTTCCTCCCTCCAGCTGTTAAACAGTCCCCAGCACAGTACTGAGCTCAGAATAGACTTAAAGAATGAGTATGTGACATCTAAAAGCTTCCCAGGTGGCCAAGTGTAAAGGGTCCACCTGTCAGTGCAGGAGCCACAGGAGTAGCGGTTTCGATCCCTGGGTCAGAAAGATCCCCTGGAGAATGAAATGGTAACTCACTGCGGTATTCTTATCAGGGAAATCTCAGAGACAGAGGAGCCTGGCAGGCTATAGTCCATGGGGTTGCAAAGAGTCAGCTGTGACTGAGCATGTATGAATAGAATATAAAATGATGGAGTGGGAAATGAATAAATGAATGAGCAGATGAGTGAAATGTTTGTCAGTGCTCATGATGACTCATTCTTACTGCATCTAACTTGGAGTTGAGGTATCCTGAGTAATGGTGACATGAACAGAGTCAGATAATGCCCTTCTACTATATATTTTCAATTTAGAAGGCCTAAATGACCTGCCTTTTCAGGCTGAAAAACGTATACAGATAGTTCCTGGGGTTCTCACATTGACACACATCTTACATCCTGGTTGTAAGACATCGTTACAACATCCTGATTATAGCGAGGGCTCCCCCGGAATGACCATAACCAGGTAGATGATGTTTTGCCCTTTGTGATGTATGTAAATGCACATTCCTTTACTTAATCCTCACAGAAATGCTGATTGATAGATATTGCTATCCCCATTTTACAGATGAGGAAACAGAGTTTCAGAAAAGATAAGTAGCTTATAGAAGATGACTCATCAGGAAATAGCAGAGTTAGGTCTCAAATTAAGTCATCTCAAATTAAGTCCTAACCTCTAAATACTATGCTCTCACTGTTTTACTTCTCCACCCAGGGAGTAGTAAACTGTCAATGCTGGTTATTTACTGAGGGTGCTTTTTACAGTGAGGAAGCTGAAATATTCTAGAGGCACTAATCACATTATCCTGGGCACTCTGTTGGCAATGTACCGGGAGAATTTATGTATGTCATAGCCTTGGAGCTGTGCTTGATGTTTTGGAACTTACACTGATCTTTAGAAAGCCACAGAAGATTATAGTACATATTATGATTTGCAATGTAACCAACCAAACCAAATTAATTTTCGGTAGTAATAAACCAGGAAGCTTTGGCCAGTAATCCACATGGATTCTGTAGGACCGTGCCCCAAAATGTGTCTGGGTGATATATGTCTCCCTCCCACATTGGCTCAAAGTGTCCCCTCACCCCCCATTTTATTTCTGATATTAGCCATGCTCACATCTCTGTGTTCCTTGTAGGAAACATGCGGATTCTGGATCCCGTCATGCTTGACAATAATGGGTTTATATCATGGTGGAGCTATTTGCAGGAAGTTTTTTAGAACTCTCCCCATTTTCTTTCATAGACTTGGGCTGGTGGGCGACCTCAGAGGAAGTGAAAACAGCCAAGGGTGTTTTAACGAGAACTGTTGGGTGAAATTGCGCATCTCCAAAGTGCATAATTCCTTGACATTGACAATGCTGTTTTGATAACAAGAAGCCTTTTTCTTGGCCCTCAGCTTTGTCTTTGGGAGAACAACCAGATGGATGATGGCATTATGCAGATTCCATTTTACATTTTGTTCAGGAACGTATAAACTTTTAAAAATATGGTATATGACAGTTTTTTTTTTTAGTCATCATTCAAATGTATTTGAAGGTTCTTTAAAGCACCTGTCAGTATCATGTGGATGTTTTTGTTTGTCTGTTTATCCTGTCTCTTGTATCTAGAAGTGAACTCTGAGAGAGCAGAGCCCTTCTCTTTTCTGTTTGACACAGGTCCACAGCACCTGGGGCAGTCACAGTCACGTGATAGGGACTTGATGAATATTGGTTAAATGAATGAACTAATGAAGTAAAGTAAATAACTGAATGGGGCTGAGATCGTGACACACAATCTCAGTATTCTGGTAGAAATATGTTAACAGAAATAGTAAAAAAAAAAAAAAAAAAAGACTAAGAAAATAATGGAAAGATGATTAAATGAGCAAAATTACCTCTGATTCTGTTATCATTTTCATCAAAGCCATGTTTCCTTGTCTGTAAATTGGGAATAATGGTATTTACTAACAGGTGTTAGGGAAGATTAAAGTTAATTCTTGTATACTTGGATAGTGTGTAGAATATTAATATGGAGTTAACAGTAGGGGCACAGGAAAGCGTGAGGAGTATCCATCCAAGGACTGAAAATGACATTTTTAAGGAAGTTCTGCTTCCAAGTCTCAAATTTTATTTTAAGGTAAATTTGCATATTTCTTCACAGCTTAAAGAGATCTTTTTCCATTTCACCTAATTCTCACTCCATAATAGTGGTTACAGTTAATCCTGTTTCACAGATGGGAGTCAGAGGTTAGGTCCAGATTTAAGTATAGCGATTCCCAAACTGTCCTTTCAGGAGCTTCCTGAGTGAGCTTTCCTCTGTTCATGGATACCTCCTCTTGCCTATCTGGCCAGGCTTGCCTCTCCAGCTCACTTTTGCTTTGTTTTTGTGGAATTCAGACCAGGGGCCTCTTGAGGGCACAGACTGTATTGTTTTATTTGCAAATTTTAGGTGCAGTCTGATTGCTTATATGTTTATTAGTGACAAGGATTTTACAAAGATACTGTGTCCCTGGTTTGTTTATGTTTTGTTTAAGCAAATACACAACCCTTTTATTTTCTTCTCCCCCCTTTCCACTCCCTGCTCCCTTCTCAAAATCTGAACACCTTCTCTGTCAACCAGCGGGCTCTGTGGGAAAACAAAGCAGGTAAGGTGGGAATGCCTGCTCCTGGTTCCCCGGTCTCTTGTGTCTACCCTGGCTTTTGTATGTCTTCCCTGCATCTCAGTTACGAAACACCAGACACTAACTAACCTACTACATGTATAACCACCAAAAAGACAGTGTTGTTAATTATAGATTGAAAATGTAAGTAGCCAGGTCTAGAGAACCTTTAGGTTGAAAGAAACCAAAGGGGACCAAAGAGATAGAACTCCTTTCTTTTCAATTTAACCAGTGATGTATGAAGTATATGTCCTGGTACCCCGTCTCTAGCTCGCGGGACTGATGGTCATTCTTATCATCCTTGGGTACTTCTGATGAGTGGCAGCTCACTTGGGAAGAGAGTTCAGGATGGTAATTAAAGATTTTTAAGAATTTTAAAATGTTTTTTTTTTTTTTTTTTTTTTTTAAGAGAACAGTTGTTTTTCAGTTGCTCAGTCATGTCTGACTCTTTGTGACCCTGTGGGCTGCAACATGCGAGGCTTCCCTGTCCTTCACCATCTTCTGGAACTTTCTCAAACTCATGCCCATTGAATCAGTGATGCCATCCAATCATCTTGTCCTCTGTCATCCCCTTCTTCTCCTGCCTTCTGTCTTTCTCAGCATTAGGGTATTTTCCAATGAGTCAGCTCTTTGCATTAGGTGGTCAGAGTATTAGAGCTTAGCTTTAGCATCAGTCCTTCCAATGAATATTCAGGGTTGATTTCCTTTAGGATTGACTTGTATAGAAAATGCAGAGTGTGGAAAATACATGGGCTATGTGATGTCAGATGAATGGTCAGATAAAGCTAAAGTTACAAAGATAGGGAATCTCTTCCTTCGAAGAATATGACCTAAGGTTGCAAATTACACTGAGCAAACAAATCACATGTCTTATAGTTTATTTCCCCAAATAATTCAAGAGTAAATGCTAGGTATTATACACTGATGCTCAGATAAAACTCAGGAAGATAGTGTAGACATGTTTCAAGAAGTAAAGGACTTTGTTAAGAGACTTAGTAGTGACTGAGGAAAACTATAAAATTATCATGCAATAATCAAAGGAGGAAATTCACATAATACAAAAGATCATTTGTAAGAGTTACTGAAATGGAGATAAAACCTGGAGGTGCCACTATTAATGAGGTAGTTTCAGTTAGAAATTCCTGCTATCAGCATCTTTTATAAGCACAGAAGTGCTAAACTAGCTCTCCTGTTATCCATGAGGGAGAGCTATTACCCATGAACATAATGTTAGTGCTGGGAAAGCACCATGGTGATCTGAAGCTATCAGAAACCTTCTCAAAGTTAAGTCAGAAAGAAAAAAACATATTGTTTATTAACACATATATATGGCCTCTAGAAAAACAGTACTGATGAACCTATTTGCAGGGCAGGAATAGAGTCGCAGATGTAGAGAAAGGACTTGTAGACACAGTAGGGGAAGGAGAGGCTGGGATAAATTGAAAGAGTAGCATTAGAATATATAAATTACCATGTGTAAAACAGGTAACTAATGAGAAGTTGCTGTGTAATACAGGGAGTTAACCTGGTACTCTGCGATGACGTGGAGGGGTAGGTGGGGTAAGGGGTGAATGGGACGGACATATAGGTATGTGTGCTTATGGGATTCTCCAGACAAGAATACTGGAGTGAGTTGCCATGCCCTCCTCCAAGGGATCTTTCCAACCCAGGGGTCAAACTCAGATCTCTTATGTCCCTCCTACATTGGCAGGCATGGCCATCCACTCCAGTCCTATTGCCTGGAAAATCCCATGGACAGAGGAGCCTGGTAGGCTACAGTCCACGGGGTCGCAAAAAGTCAGACACGACTGAGCAACTTCACTTCACTTCACATTGGCAGGCAGGTTCTTTACCACTAGTGCCACCTGGGAAGCATACTTATAACTGATTCAAGAGGGAGTGCAGAGAAAGAGAACAGACTTAGGACATGGGTGGTGGGAGTGGGGAGGAAGGAGAGAGTGGGGCAAATATAGTGGTGTGGAAGCATGCACACTCTAGTATGTAAAACAGATAGCCACGGAAATTTGCTGTATGACTCGGTACTCAAACCAGAACTCTGCAACAGCCTAGGGGGGTGGGAAGGGGTGGGAGGTGGGAGGGAGGTTTGAGAGGGAGGGAACATACGGGTACCTATGGCTAATTCATGTCGATGTATGGCAGGAACCAGTGCAATGCCGTAAAGCAATTGTCCTTCAGTGAAAAATAAATGAATTGGGAAAGAAGAGGAAGGGGTGGATATATGTATCTTACAGCTTGTTGTCTGGAAGAAACCAACACAACATTGTTAAGAAATTATCCTCCAATTAATTGCTTTGAAAATGAGGGAACAAAGAAACCTGCTAAATATTTCAGTTGGGAAAGCCTTAAGAGAATATATATTTCAATCCTTTGTTTTACACTTGAGAAAACTTGTATTCAGAGACTAAAAGTTTAAAGCCAGAACAACTTGGGTTCAAATCCTCATTCTCAAAATTGATGATCTTTTTCTTCAGTATTTCTAATTAAATCTTTTTCCTCATCTACCACTGGGATAAAACACCTTCCTTTTGAGTTCTTTTGAGGGTTAAATTGAACTCTGTTCTTAAATTCTTCAGAGCAGAGTCTGTGCATACTAGACTCCCAGTAGAGTGAGTGAGTCAAAGTTGCTCAGTCATGTCTGACTCTTTGCAACCCTGTGGACTATACAGTCCATGGAATTCTCCAGGCCAGAATACTGGAGTGGGTAGCCTTTCCCTTCTCCAGGAGATCTTCCCAACCCAGGGATCGAACCCAGGTCTCCTACACTGCAGGCCGATTCTTTACCAGCTGAGCCACAAGGGAAGCAGACTCCCAGTAAGCGATAGATATTCTTATCTTGTAGGGCTAACGAGTTTGTTTGAAAAATAATATTCATGGTCAGATTTTTTTTTTGAGGCATAAATATACATATCCTTTTGAACCTAGTAGTCCGTAAAATGGGGATAATGGTACTTTGTCTAAAGAAGTAAAAAGCAGTAAGTGTTTAGAAATTTGTGGCAGTACTGTTTATAATAAGAACATCTCAGAAATTCATGGAAAAGTCTTATAATAGAGAATGAATTAAATAAATTATCTGTCCACTCTGAGGAATACTATATATCCATTACAATAATAACTAAAATTGTGAAGTAATTTGAATAAAACTTACAAGATAATGTTAGATTTAACATTAAGAATAACAAGTTATATTTAAATTATGATTATGAAGCTGGAAATAGAAATGTTTATGCATGTGGGCAAGAATTTTTGTGGGTAGACAAAACAGAAAAATGAAAAAGACATTCTGGTGACTGATGAAATTCTGAGTATATTTTTTTCCCTTTTTTCATTATCATCACTCTAGGGTTATTGATGTAAAAATAGTCACTTTTTTTTTTTTTAAGAAAGAAATCTTTCTCTTCTGTTTAATAAGGTGGTGACCTCTGACTGAAGCTTTACCTTTCATTGCCTGAAGAGCCGCATTATATTTTATGCTCTGCAGGACATTGTCTAAATCAGTGGGAACCTTAACCACAATATTACTTTGGTTGCTGGAAAATGAATTGAAAGTTGGCATTGGTGGGAAGATCTAGAGCAGCAATTCTCTGATGTCTTGTGTTTTCTTTGCTTCTGAGCAAGAAACAAGCAAAGCAAGGCAAGGATGAATTAGCAAAGTCCAGTTTTATAGGAGATATGCCTTTGATCATAGGCTTCCCTCCTGCCTGGACAAGTTATTACAGGACGGGTGACGGGGGTGGTGAGAGGACTTGAGATTACGTCACACAAGGACTGGTTGAAAGAACTGTGTCAATAGACTGCAGAATGCTTCCTGCCTTAATATTTTTGAAGGCAGGTCAGGCAGAAGAGGGACTAGACTTGTTCTACTCGGCCTCAGATTGAAGAATAGACATATCAAGTGACCGGGTTCAGTTCAACACAAGGAAGAAACTTTTATGAGTCAGAGATGTCCCAAAGTAGGCCGGTCCAGCTCAGGTGGTGAGCTCACTGTTCTCGGAGGCATTGCCACTGGAGCATCTCCTTTCTTGTCACTCACCCTGAAGCACTCAGAGGAATTACTCCCTGACCCCATGTCTCAATAGCACCATTTCCAAAATGGGGAAGTTTATGACTATTAACGGTGTGAATTTACTGTAGGGATTAATGAATGTTAGTAATGAAGAATTATCAAGAGATTAAATTTCTCTAGGGACAAATACAATCTGATTGTAATTTATGTGAATCATTTTAGGAGAAAGAGCGACAGATGACAAAATATTCTGACTCAGTATAACTCATATTTATTTTACAAAGTCACTCATTCATGATATATTTATTGAGATCATAAAGACACTAGGAATTTTCTCTAGCATATATGACATCCGTATGCTATATAATGCACAAAAATAGTACTGTATAATGCACAAAAAATAATATAGGCATAATTGATTTTTTCTCACAAAACTTCCAGACTTAATTAGAATTATTCTAAATATCTTCTTACTCCTGTTTTCTCCACTCTCACCTCTAATTTATAGCCCATTTAGTGTTTTATTTTACGCGACATTTTTAGAGGGTTTCTTGGATATGTTCAGTCACTGGAAAGGAATATTAAACATGGGTTTGCTTTTCACCAAGTGGTAGTGATTTTTCCACTTATCCAGACTGTGCTGATTTATGCACATAAATTTACAATAAGAGGGCATGAAACTAACAAAGACAGGAAAAATATCGATTATAATTCCAGTGGTTGGAAAGGCAGCCCTTTCTGTGTTATGTTCAGGAAGCGACCTTAAAGAGAGGTTTATTGAGTTAACAGAGGGATCATCAAGGTAACTGAAGCCAGGAACTTTTCTTTCTTTCTAAACAGTGGGAAGTTATTAATAGGGCTCCACGTTGGAGAATAACTTGTCTTTCCACCATGTGGATATTTGTGTGAATTTAAAGAATGAATAGGAAGTGCATATTGAGCTCATGTATTAATAACAGTGAGTACAGACGTGACTGGGAGATTGAGTGCTGTCTTTGTCAGTGCCTTACCAAGGGGAATGGTAGTGGGAAGGGTCCTCTTTAGGGGCAGGTGATGAAAGGTGTATTGTCTATAGAGAACGTAAAAACAATAATAAAAATAATTAAAAGTTGTTTTGCATTTTATCACATGCATTTGCAATTTTCAGCAATGTCAGTGATACTTTACACTTGGAGAAAATCATTTGTTCTAAGCTTTAAACAATGACTAGGGTAACTTAATAATACACGCATAAGCTTCATAGTAGCACATTTTTGTATCTTATCCTTTCTTTGTCTTCTACATTGATTAAAAAAACTCTGAGTTATGTAATTTGTGCTTAGTATGCATGAACTCAGGGCTTCTCCGGTGGCTCAGAGGTAAAGAACCTGCCTGCAATGGAGACCTGCCCTTGATGCCAGAGTTGAGAAGACCCCCTGGCAACCTACTGAGGTATTTTTGCCAGGAAAATCCCGTGGACAGAGGAGCTTGGTGGGCTACAGTCCCTAGGGTCACAGAGAGTTGGATATGAATGAAGTGACTAAACAGCAGCAGCATGCATGAACTCAGCTACATGATTCCTGTGTTTAACCTGAAGATTTGAAATAAGTAATGATAGCACAGTGACTGTGAAGACAAGCGGCATTCAAGTTATGTCATTCTTTTAGTTTGTATGACCGTTTAGGGGTTTTGTTTGTGCTTAAAATTTAATATGGTCAGATTGCATATGAACTGTGAGATATAATCTTTTTGTTTAGTGGATGGAAGTTTTTGTGTATTTGTGAAATAGCCTGCTGACTTTGAATAATATGTTAAGAATTGAAATTTGAAACTTATTCTTCTTTTGAATCAGTCATTTTGAAATAATGCTTATTGAAAATAATTTTTTTCTACAGAAGTAGAAATTTTAAAAGAGAATCTTTTCAGATGTTAAATTTTCTAGGTTTGCCATTTGTGTTTAGAGTTGAGCAGTTTTGGGTCAAGTCCTTTGAGTTTACGGAATCGTTTTACACCTTTTTCATGAATGAAATCAGTACCTCCTGTGTAGAGTTACTGTGACATTAAATGTGATAATACATGTAAGTATCTAGACTAATACCATGAACACTGTAAATAAATGACAGTTTTATAATAATACTAGAAATAGTTATTGAACCTTATGAAATGTGTTGTAGATAGAATTTTTATATTAAAGAAATTCAAACTGAGATCCAAGCCGTTAGAGACATTGAGAATTCTCTAGAAATTATTTACCATCTTTGTTATAGGTAAGTGACTAGTCTCAATCTTTCACTGATTTAAAAAAAATTTTTTGGAGAAAATGGTGCAGGCATTATCTTAGGTGAAGTATGTAACAGCAAGTAAGACAGATAAGGAGCTTACTAGCAGGACTCTGGTGAAATTAAAAACCCCCGTAGGGACCACTCCCTGAACTTTGTAGACCCAAGCCCCAGTTTTGGTCAGCCTTATGGTGCCTAAAGTANTTGAATCAGTCATTTTGAAATAATGCTTATTGAAAATAATTTTTTTCTACAGAAGTAGAAATTTTAAAAGAGAATCTTTTCAGATGTTAAATTTTCTAGGTTTGCCATTTGTGTTTAGAGTTGAGCAGTTTTGGGTCAAGTCCTTTGAGTTTACGGAATCATTTTACACCTTTTTCATGAATGAAATCAGTACCTCCTGTGTAGAGTTACTGTGACATTAAATGTGATAATACATGTAAGTATCTAGACTAATACCATGAACACTGTAAATAAATGACAGTTTTATAATAATACTAGAAATAGTTATTGAACCTTATGAAATGTGTTGTAGATAGAATTTTTATATTAAAGAAATTCAAACTGAGATCCAAGCCGTTAGAGACATTGAGAATTCTCTAGAAATTATTTACCATCTTTGTTATAGGTAAGTGACTAGTCTCAATCTTTCACTGATTTAAAAAAAATTTTTTGGAGAAAATGGTGCAGGCATTATCTTAGGTGAAGTATGTAACAGCAAGTAAGACAGATAAGGAGCTTACTAGCAGGACTCTGGTGAAATTAAAAACCCCCGTAGGGACCACTCCCTGAACTTTGTAGACCCAAGCCCCAGTTTTGGTCAGCCTTATGGTGCCTAAAGTAAGTGGAAGTAAATAGAATTCCAGATCAGCAGTGTGATTTGTTTGAAAGAGCATGAACTGAGTTGAATTCCAACTTCTCTGTGCATGAGCTGTGTGAGCTTGGGCAGGTCATTTCACACCTCTGTGATTCAGGTTCCTCATCTCTAAGGTGATGATGTATCATGCCTGCTGCACAGGGTTGTTGTGAAAAATAAAGCAAAAATGAAGATAAAGGACATGGTGTTATATTATCCCTGACACTAAGGATACTCAACAGATGTTAGTTGTCCTTTCCTTCTCCTCTTACCAGACTGTGCTGATGAGAACCTAGCTCTTTACATCATCTTTACACACACAGATCAGCACACACGTGTTGAGGATGGTAGAGGTTCGTTGGCTATTTGTTCTAGTAATTAGGCATGCTTGAAAGCATGCCTACTGATAGCATCAGGCCCCTCTGTATTTAATAGAGCAACCACCAATTTTCTCCAAATTTTAGACCTGTACATTCACTCACCTGGTATCTAGACTAAATACCTGTTTGCTTCTGACAAACTACACGTGTGGACTTCTTAGTTATAAGGAGTAGGTCAGCATTAAACACTGTTGGCTTTTGTTATATTCTTTACCATCTTGTGGAGAAAATTAGTAAGAACATACTAAGAGTTTTATGTTTTATAGACTTCTTCTTAAACTTTCACTCCATGGAAAGGAATTGCTTATGGGAGAAAATCTATGTCCATATAGATGGGAGATGAAGGACCAGAAGCCTGGTGTGCTACAAGTCCATGGGGTCACAAAGAATCAGACACGGCTTAGTGACTGGACTACAACAACTGATAAAGCTCATATAGAATTTAAACCTTAAAACCAGCATGGTTGGCAGCAGAGACAAGAGCAGTTTTCTGAGGGAGGAGATGATTTTCAGTGGAGTAAGTGATAAATCCTGCTGCCCAGTTTTTATAAAACTTTGTGGTAGTAATATGACATCCCATTTGGATGAGATAGACATATGCTTTCTACCTCCCTAGACAGAGAGAAGAACAATAACAAAATATGCCTCCTCATGATTTTCATTGTTTCAAACTAAGAATACCTCCTCAAACAAATTGATGCTATCATCTAATGGCTGAAAGAAAGAAGTCATCTAAGATCAAGTATTCCAAAACCAATTTACTGAGTATTTTTTTTTCCAGTTTACTGAGTTTTAGTAAAGATCCTCTGACATTTAACTAGCTTGGAGTTAAGAATCCTATGTGGTTGTCCTTATTTGTATACCTTCACTTACATTTTGCAACTAGTTTATCTTGGAAGATTCACAAGGGTATGATATTTCTTAATGTCTAATATTACACAGATGCTCTGTTGATTCTTTTATGATTGTAGTTGGCATTTAGAAGCACCTTAAATTTTTTTCTGGCTAAAATGAGCATAGTATTGCATGTGATGTAGAACTTTGGGCTCTTGATCTTCACTGTCTGTGCCCTGGCCAGAACACATGAATGTATGGAATTTGAACCTGTACAGGTGTCTGCCTTTATTTCCCAGAGGCTAGTAGTGGCTTGGTCTTTATTTATTTCTTTATTTTTGGCTTGGTCTTTAATCCAAGGGTAATTCTGTTTGAGCAGATGCCAATTCCTAGTACTATATTCTTATGGTTCCCTTATCCCCTCTCCTGTTCTTCCTGGAAGTAATATAATCTCCTTGAGTTTTAGGTATAGATTCCATTCCCCGACTCTTCCTTGCAAGTAGGGGTGTCCGTGTCACTGAACGATCAAACAATGGGCCTGTGCCACTTTTAGATTACATTTTTATAAGGAAGTTGTTTGCCTTTGACTCTCTTTCTGTCTTTCCGTTGACTCTAAAATGTCAACAACCAGGGCAGCTGCCTTGGATTGAAAAGAAGCTTCTTGCTGAGGATGGTAGAGGTACACTGCCAGCCTGAGTCCCTAGATGACCTTAGGGAGCGGAGGTGTCCACCTGTCTTGAACAAACGTCATATACCTGGACTGTTACATAAGAGAGAAATAAACGTTGGTTTTATCCAAATTACTGTATTTTGGGGTTTCCTTATTACAGCAGTTTAACTTATACCTTCCCCAGGTCATCTGATGGAGACATCGTACAGAACTCTTATAGTTCCACAGTATTGACTGTGTTCTGGATGCTGGTCACTTTCAATCCACTATCATTTAGGACTTATTAAAAGTTTTCATGTGGGAAGTACAATTCACAGCGCCCAGCACATGAAGCTTTTAAATGAGCCCTCCAGAATCGCCAGATGTCCTTTTTGGATTAAGACAGACAATCAGAGAATTGCACACCTGGGCTGTCTTGATTTGGCTCCTTGGAGAGTTGCTCCGTGGATCTGAGCCTTGGCCTTGTGCCATCAGCCCACACTGAGGAATGCTAGCAAACAACCCCGTGAGCCCCACTGCTGCATGTCCTGGAGGATGTGACTGAGGACGTGGTTGCTACTCATTGTGAGGACCCGGGGGAAATGTTTCTTTCAGACCTTGTACCAGGAATAGTCGTGCTTCTCCCGAGCAACCGGCTTGTTTTGTTTTTTTGCGGACAGTTTAAATTGTGTAACTGTCTGTCTTTCAAAGCCACCTCAAATCCTTTGGGAACAAGATGGTATAAAATAAAGCTATTCATAGTCAATACCAAAGCTCCCTATTTAACTCATTATATTACTTTTGGAATAGTCACTTCACTTGGCTTTACTTTCTTTGCTTGTAAGTTAGAGATAATGTGTTTTTCCTATGGAGAGAATGTAATTAATATTTACAAAGCACTTAGAGTTCACTCAGAACAATTCATTATGGAAACTAACTAATATTTAAGTTCTGTGAATTTCTGCTGTTTTGTAACTCCCTCTCTTTTAATGTTCTTCCTGAACTTTGCCTGCTCATTCACTTATTCAACCAATTTGAGAATATACTATTGCACCAAACACCTTGGGAGAATACAATTTAATAAGCCTGTCTGGATCCTTGCTGTCAATCGCATGAGAAGTTGAAGATGTGTTTTCCATTGAATTCAAGTTTTAAATAACAAATTAAGGAGTAAATGGGCTTCCCAGGTGGCTCAGTGAATAAAGAATCTGCCTGCAACCCAAGAGATGCAGACAGATGTGAATTGGAGTCTGAGGTGGGGAAGATCCTCTGGAGAAGGGCATGGCAATTGACTCCAGTATTCTTGCTTGGAGAATCCCATGGACAGAGAATCTGGTAGGTTACAGTCCATGAGGTTGCACAGAGTCGGACATGACTGAAGCGACTTAGCATGCCTGCATCATGCAAAGGAGTAAATAAATACCCTTTTAAAAAAGTTTTGTCGTTGCAGTGAGGAGAAGGAATAGGGAACAGTGGGAGAGAATATGATAATTCTAGAAGTGGAAATGGAAGGCATCTCTAAGAAGGCAACATTCAAGCAAAGATCTGAAGAATTTAAAAGGGACAACTCTATAAGAACAAAGGAAATAAGTCTTAAGACAAAATAGGGTTGGTGTGGTAATTGATCTAAATGCAGACAGTGGTATGACAGTAGTAGGCAAAGGAAAAGGGGAGTTTAGAGACAAGCTCAGGGACCATGTCATTTAGGGTCTTGAAAGCCAGAGCCTGGAACCTGGATCTTCTTCTCTTACCTTCCATAGGATCCCCCATGAAGCACTTTATGGGCCAGAGTGGTGAGGTACGGATAACGTTCTAAGGAGAAATAATTCTGTTTGTATTTCTAATGGGAGATAGNACAAGCTCAGGGACCATGTCATTTAGGGTCTTGAAAGCCAGAGCCTGGAACCTGGATCTTCTTCTCTTACCTTCCATAGGATCCCCCATGAAGCACTTTATGGGCCAGAGTGGTGAGGTACGGATAACGTTCTAAGGAGAAATAATTCTGTTTGTATTTCTAATGGGAGATAGTCTCAACATAATAAAGGAAATGTTGAGGTGAGGTAAACACTGGGGTTAATGTAGCTGTGGTGGCAGAGTTGAGTTGTTGAGGAATGAGGAAGAGTTAGCAGAGAAAGGATGAATTAGGCAGAGGTATGTGACAGCCCATTGTGGACGCTGTTGTTTTTAAGCATCAGGTAAAATAGAGCTGGGGGGAGATGAAGATGCAGAGGGGGCTAAGCACTGGATCATGGAGAACCTTGAGTGCTTGATGCTTTCTTCCCCATTCCATGACCGGTAGGTGGTAGGAAGCTGATTTCCATCTAATAATTTTAGGAACATTACCTGAGAAAATATTTTCTGGCAGTCTCTTTAACAAAAACTTACTTTAATCCCATGCTTTCTTTGAAATCAAGATCCTTGGCCATGAGTGACTCTTTTGCAGCCCGAGCTAAAAGCATGAGGGAGATAGTCATTCTCATCCTTGCTAGTACCTTGTCAACTCTTGTCACCCCTGTTCCTTTCCCTAGCTCTTGTTTTCTCCAGACTTCTGCAGGGGGAATTAACTGGTGGGTGCCGAGCCCACTTCCTAATGCATGTAGAAATGCTTAGTAAAATATTCTGCAGTTTTGAGATATTGTTATTAAGGCTAACAGCGCTAGATTTACAGTCACAGACTGGTCCTGGGTCCTCTACTTAGTAGGTGAGTGACCTTAAGCAGGTTACTTAACTTTTTGAAGCTATTTACCACGTATATAGACGGGGGCAGTACTTACTTTCCTGAATTTTTGTGTGAATTAAAAATTGAATATATGTAAAGTGGAACAACAGACTGGTTCCAAATAGGAAAAGGAGTACGTCAAGGCTGTATATTGTCACCCTGCTTATTTAACTTATATGCAGAGTACATCATGAGAAATGCTGGACTGGAAGAAACACAAGCTGGAATCAAGATTGCAGGGAGAAATATCAATAACCTCAGATATNTTTTTTTTTTTTTTTTCCTGAACACTGAGCATGGAAGAATAGGAGATGGAGAAGCTACGGAAAAAAACTGAGGTAATTGTTCTTGGCCAAGTTCCTTATTCCTTCATTTAAATAGTGGGGACTCCAATTTCCCATTTGTGTTACTTATTGACTAATTGGAAGGAAAGGATATGATTATAGATGCAAAAGTTCCTGGAAAACTGAGAATTTTCTTTTTTGCTTTGTTTATGATGTTGGTCATGATCTTCAAAGAAAAAGATGCCAAAGATTTTATTTGGCGAAATACTTGTGAGGGAAGGCAGGGTGGGACTGGAGAAGCTGGCAGGGCTGGCAGAACATGATGGAGGTCTGACCTGAGGGAAGGGGCTCTCCTTAGGGATGCTGAGTGGAAGCATCTTAGACATCCGTGCCATCCAAGAAACTTTGGTAGGGGAGACAACCTTGAGCCAAAGTCAACCAGTAGAGTACGTACAGGTTCTTTCTTTCCAGAATGAGGCACCCGAGCTATTCTTCTGAGCTCAGTAATTGGCTGGGAAGAGCTTGTGGGAGGTGTGGCCTCATCACAAAGAAGTGAATGGCCCCAGAGCCGAGGTGGGGCCATTGGCTAGTTCTGCTTCCTGTAGTTACACATTCTCATGGCCTCAACACTTACCATGGTAAAAAATCTATTTTCTTAACATGTTACACTGTTTGTAACTAAAATTACTCGTCTGGAGTCCCTTTGATGTGTAAGAGAACTCTTCTCAGAAAGTCCGATGCAGCCATGCTTCTGGTGAAGGTCAACAGTGTGCAGTGCTCTGATAATAGCACTAAAGGAACTGGTGAGCATGGGCTGTGCTTCATCATAAGTGGGTCCATGAGCGAGCTGCTGGAGAGGTTCTCCCTTAGAGCTGGCACCTTTCCTGATATAACATAGAATTCATTATTCGTCACCTCTGCGTCCACTGACTTTTTAAAGGGAAATGAAAAGTACTCTCAACAGTTACTTGTGTTGGTAAAGCATTTCACATTTTGTGCTTTCACACATGATTGGCACAAAAATCTTGAGGAATGGGAACTTCCACTTTAGAGGGATCAAAAGAAGGATCAGAAAAGTTAAACAATGTGTCCGAAGCACAGGGATCATAAGTGGCTAAGTGGAGACTTGAACCCATATGTTGAAATATTTCTATCCTGTGTTACTGCTACACAGAGTTTGCAAGCACCTTTTATTCAGTAAAACAATANATCTTGAGGAATGGGAACTTCCACTTTAGAGGGATCAAAAGAAGGATCAGAAAAGTTAAACAATGTGTCCGAAGCACAGGGATCATAAGTGGCTAAGTGGAGACTTGAACCCATATGTTGAAATATTTCTATCCTGTGTTACTGCTACACAGAGTTTGCAAGCACCTTTTATTCAGTAAAACAATAACCGACAAGGACCTACTGTATAGCACAGGGAACCCTGGTCAAAGTTACGTGGCAGCATGAATGGGAGGGGCGTATGGGGGGAGAATGGATACTTGTATATGTATGGCTGAGGAGCTTTGCTATCTACCTGAGACTATCATAGCATTGTTAATTGGCTATACTCTGATATAAAATAAAAAGTTTTTTTTTTTTAAAAAAAAGAAAGATTCTGAATCTTCTTTTATCATTGCTCCCAGTTTGAATGTCCTCATTTTATAAATAATGGGAAAAGTTGTAAAGGCTCCTCAGGAAAGCATTAGACGTTTAAAAATGAGCCCTTGGAGGAGCATTGAAAGGGATTGGAGTTGCTCACTTTTGAAAAGAAAAGCTAAGGCTTGACTTCATTACCTGCTTTAAGATGTAAGGGGTTACTATGGGGTAGAGGTGGACAAATGGCTCATCTTCCGAAACATCAGGATGTCAGGAGACAGGGCTTAACAGGGAGGCAGTAAACTGAACTGTCAGAGTAATGAAACAAACAAGCCAGCCAAAACCATGGAGAAAAGCCTGGCTGGCTTCCTACTTGCTCACACGGAGGAGGCAAGCAGCCGGGGACTTCCTGCCCTCTGTCCCATGTCGGAGCTATAATTCTTTGATCTTAGAACAGAGACTTCTGAATGTGTTTGTTATCTCATAGTGTGATGACTTGAATCATGTGAGAAGCATGGCACAACTCATTTGGCCTTTATGTTGGTATTACAAAATCTGTCACTGTGTCTATTTATCCATGCAGCAAATATTTAATGAGTGCTTACTATTTTCCAGGCACTATTTTGGGTGCTATAGTGATAGTGAAGTCGCTCAGTCGTGTCTGACTCTTTGTGACCCCATGGACAGCAGCCAACCAGGCTCTTCTGTCCATGGGATTTTCTAGGCAAGAATACTGGAGTGGGCTGCCATTTCCTTCTCCAGGGGATCTTCCCAACCCAGGGATCGAACCCGGGTATCCCGCATTGTAGGCAGATGCTTTACCATCTGAGGCACCAGGGAAGTCATGCTAAGGATCTATATAGTGGTGGTTAGACAAGGTCTCTACCTTTACCAATCTTACATCTTAGTGGGTCGAGGCAGACAGTTATAAATAAATAGATAGATAACAAGTCCAGATAGTGATAAGTGCTGTGGAAACAATAAGATAGTGTCATGTAGTGGAGAGACTCCAGATACTTTGGACTCAGTGGCATGAGAAAGTGTATCTAACGAGATATCATTTAATCTGAGAACTTGGACACGAGAAGAACTCACCCATGCAAAGATTTAGAGGAAGAACATTCCAGGCAGATATAACATCAGTGTAAGGTAATGTCTGGGCTGAGCCTTTTGAAGCTGGTGATACAGGGGAGGGAGCACAACAGGGCGAGGGCTACCCAAAGGAAAGATATTTTGACTAAGGATTGTGAAGCTCTTTCTAGGAACAGTGACTGGTGCTATTTGGCTGGCGGTGGAGCTCATGTGGAGCCATGAGTCTCAAACTTGAATGTGCTTCGGAATTACTGGGAGGCCTTGTTAAAACCTGGATTGTTGGGCCACCTTCAGAGTTTTAGATTCAGTTTGTCTGCTTGTGAAGCTTGAATGTTTCTTATAGGTCCCCTGGCAATTTGATGCTGCTGATCCAGGGACCATGCTTTGAGAATCACTGGTAAGATTACCATTTTGCATAAAATTAAGTTACTAGTACTAATAAGAAAAACTAACACTTGTTAAACCTTCACTATATGAAGTCCCTGATGATAGGGACTTCATAGACTCACTTATGAAATACATATAGCAATCTAATGAAGTAGCAATTATGACCACCCCCATTTTACAGTTGTAAAGCTAGGCACAGAAAAATCACTAATATCTTGATGCTCATAAGGCTTCTTCACAAAGGAAGGAAGTGGCAGAACTGGGAGTGAACCATGACTTTAGAATTCCAGAGCTCTTAGTTGATGTGGAGTGGGAAGTGAGGGGGGTTCAAGATTGGGAACTCATGTCCACTTGAGATGAAAAAAAAAAGAATTCCAGAGCTCTTTACCACCATACTATAATTCACCTCCAGGTTCCAGTGAGGTAGACAGGTAGCAGCTGTCTGGGTAATTTGATCAATATGGGATGAAGGAATCATAAAAGGAAAATGCAGGAAGGATATATTGTGTCCAGTTGGTTCTCTACTCAGCACACCTTCCCTTCTCTTTACTAAGAGAATCCCAATTTTATTCAAATGCCACCTTTCCAGTTCTGGGGGTAAGGCTTAATTCTTTTGAGTCTGGGTCTATCAGTACATGGCATTTTTTTTTTTTTTTTTTTAGTACATGGCATTTTTATAGGAATTGTTATTGGTTCTACAGAGAATGTATGTCCTAAACTAGTCACATCAGACTAAATGGAAGCCATATATGGTCATCCTTCAGTATCTTCGGTGGATTGGTTCAAGGACTGCCACAGATACCAAAATCCAGGATGTGCAAATCCCTTATAGAAAGTGGTGTAGTATTTTTGTATAATCTACGCCTTTCCACCTGTATACTTTAAATAATCTCTCAGTTCAGTTCGGTTCAGTCGCTTAGTCGTGTCCGACTCTTTGCAACCCCATGAATCACAGCACGCCAGGCCTCCCTGTCCATCACCATCTCCCGGAGTTCACTCAGACTCATGTCCATCGAGTTGGTGATGCCATCCAACCATCTCATCCTCTGTTGTCCCCTTCTCCTCCTGCCCCCAATCCCTCCCAGCATCAGGGTCTTTCCCAATGAGTCAACTCTTCGCATGAGGTGGCCAAAGTATTGGAGTTTGAGCTTTAGCATCATTCCTTCCAAAGAACACCCAGGACTGATCTCCTTTAGGATGGATTGGCTGGAGCTCCTTGCAGTCCAAGGGACTCTCAAGAGGCTTCTCCAACACCACAGTTCCAAAGCGTCAATTCTTTGGCGCTCAGCCTTCTTCACAACTCTCACATCCATACATGACCACTGGAAAAACCATAGCCTTGACTAGATGGACCTTTGTTGGCAAAGGAATGTCTCTGCATTTCAATATGCTATCTAGGTTGGTCATAACTTTTCTTCCAAGGAGTAGGCGTCTTTTAATTTCATGGCTGCAGTCACCATCTGCAGTGTTTTTGGAGCCCCCCAAAATAAAGTCTGACACGGTTTCCACTGTTTCCCCGTCTATTTCCCATGAAGTGATGGGACATGGCATCTTCAATGCCATGATCTTCATTTTCTGAATGTTGAGCTTTAAGCCAACTTTTCCACTC
Source organism: Neotragus moschatus (assembly GCA_006410615.1). NCBI lineage: Eukaryota > Metazoa > Chordata > Mammalia > Artiodactyla > Bovidae > Neotragus > Neotragus moschatus. The sequence goes on along the minus strand of SJYA01001300.1, from coordinate 240,317 downwards.
TCCTCTTTCACTTTCACCAAGAGGCTCTTTAGCCCCTCCTCACTTCCTGCCGTGAGGGCGGTGTCAGCTGCATGTCTGCGGTGATTGATGCAATCTTGATTCCAGTCATCTCTAGTTACTTAGAAGACCTAATACAATGTGAATGCTCTGTAAATAGTTCTTAAATACAACTGTAAATGCTGTGCAAGTAGTTGCTGACACATTCAAGATTTGCTTTTGAAACTTTTTGAAATTTTTTCCCTAAATATTTTCAATCCACAGTACTCCTACTGTGAAACCTGGGGGTATGAAGTGTTGACTGTATGCTTTGGTTGGAAGAACAACTTTCTCCTTCTCTTTCTGGTTGTTACTGGTAGTCATTTTCAACCACGCAAACAGGCAGTCTGTATACCAACTTGAAACCCTGAGGCTGCAGAATGGGGAGAAGAAGAAAGCTTTTGATGACACAGATCTGTCATTGAACCAGGAAATTCAGAAGCTTTCTTGACTTCTGGACTTTGTGAATATGAAATAACCAATTTCCCTATCACCGGAGACAGTTTGAATCTGGGTAACAGGCAGCTGAGCGCTTCATAACTGATAGGATGGGCACTACAACCTATGATGGAGAATGTTTGTAATACATAACCTTTAAATAAAAATGAGAAGTAAATGTTGTAAGTCTGTAGGATGTTTGGGGGACATAATGGCAGGTGTTTAATCTGTGATGCTGTCTGCAAGGGAGGAAGTATGGGGAAAGGGAAAGGAAGAGTGAAATTGTGGCGATTTCTCTGTAATGGCCGTGGTCCCTCACACGCTCTAAAGTGCTCTCAATAAATTCAAATATCTTTAAAGAAATGGTGGTGTCACCACATCTCATTACTTTCTCTCTTCAAGCTCTTCTTCTGTGCATTCATCCTCAAAATGAGTGTATAATTCATACTTTCAGAGTCTAGGTGATATGGTCAAAAACACTTTGACCAAAGCAGTTTGGTGAAGAAGAGCTGGCCAGCACAATGATGTGACTGAAATGATGATATAATAAAAAATTGTTTTACAATCTTTTTTTTTTCACGTAAGCCTAATATTAGTCTATGAATTTTTACTTTCTGTGTCTCCCTGTTTGTGGCAAGGAAAAGCTGAAATAGGCCAAAGTAAAGTGGTTGCTCAGTCGTGTCCGACTCTTTGTGACCCCGTGGGCTGTAGCCTACCAGGCTCCTCTGTCCATGGAATTTTCCAGGCAGTAGTACTGGAGTGGATTGCCATTTCCTTCTCCAGGGGATCTTCCCGACCCAGGTATCGAACCCAGGTCTCCCGCACTGTAGACAGACGCATATGTCTGATAATAAGTGATTCACTGGAAAAAGTAAGTAACCAGTAATAGAAGATTAGCTGGAATGGCAAAAATCGGAGGTTAATTGAAAGAAATTAAATATCTCTTACAAAAGTAAAATCATAGCCAAGTAAGAGGGTAAGCATAATTGAACATAAAAATTTTAGGAGGGAAAAATGAATTTTAAAACTCATAAATTTCCAAATTGCAGATCCTCTTCTTCTTTACTGTTATTTAATTTAAAAGTGATTGAATTCTTACTGATATTTACTTTTTTCAAGCCAGGTTTTTTTTTTTCTTTTTTTCCCCTTGGCCCACACCACATGGTTTGTGAGATCTTAGTTTCCAGACCAGGGATCAAACCCTGGCTTTTGGCATTGAAAGCATGGAGTCCTAACACTTGACCACCAGGGAATTTCCATGCTATTTAGTTTTAATCATATTACAGAAGGATCAGAAAAATAAGAAAGAGCATAATCTCACATCCCACTTGCTCAGGAATAAACATTGCCAACATTTGATTTATTTCCTTTAGATTTTGAATGCAGAGATAATTTATGTATTTACATGGATACTGTTGACTGAAAAAAAAATGTACAACTTAAAAGTTGAGAAATATGTTTTATTTGGAGAATTTATGAGGACTTATGCCCGGGAGACAGCCTTTCAGATAGCTCTGAGGGACTGTTCTGAAGAGATAAGGGCGGAGCCAGAATGTATATGAGTCCTTGTAAGAAAAAAACAAACAACCCAGGTAGTCTGAATATCAAAAGGTATTGCTGATTAAAGAAGACCGGACATCTTAAGTTAGTAGTACTTTTCTTCATATGGGAAGATGCAGGAGCCTGGGCTTATTGTAATTATTCCTTTGATATGTACCTTGAGTCTTTAGGGCCACAGTCCTCTTTTTCTCCACCCTGAATCCCCTAAGATGCACTGTCGGGGGTTGGGGGTTTGCTGCAGTGGCTGACGTCTTGATAGCTGCCACATCCTTTGTTTACTGATATGGCAGGAGACATTCTTTGTCCACAACATAATGTACATGCTAGTATATTAGTATTTTTCTAAGCAACATACATATTCAGTTCAGTTCAGTCACTCAGTCGTGTCCAACTCTTTGTGACCCCATGGACTGCAGCACAGGTTTCTCTGTCCATCACCAACTCCCGGAGCTTGCACAAACTCATTTGAGTCGGTGATGCCATCCAACCATCTCATCCTCTTTCGTCCCCTTCTCCTCCTGCCTTCAATCTTTCCTAGCATCAGGGTCTTTTCCAAGGAGTCATTTCTTCGCATCAGATGGCCAAAGTATTGGAGTTTCAGCTTCAGCATCTGTCCTTCCAATGAATAATCAGGACTGATTTTCCTTAGGATAGACTGGTTGGATCTCCTTGCAGTCCAAGGGACTCTCAAGAGTCTTTTCCAACACCACAGTTCAAAATCATCCATTCTTTGACACTCAGCTTTCTTCACAGTCCAACTCTCACATCTATACAGGACTACTGGAAAACCATAGCTTTGAATAATGTCTCTGGTTTTTAATATGCTGTCTAGGATAAGGCGATGGCACCTCACTCCAGTACTCTTGCCTGGAAAACCCCATGGATGGAGGAGCCTGGTAGGCTGCGGTCCATGGGGTCGCGAAGAGTCGGACACAACTGAGTGACTCCACTTTCACTTTTTACTTTCACACCTTGGAGAAGGAAATGGCAACCCACTCCAGTGTTCTTGCCTGGAGAATCCCAGGGATGGGGGGCCTGGTGGGCTGCTGTCTGTGGGGTCGACAGAGTTGGACATGACTGAAGCAACTTAGCAGCAGCAGCAGCAGGTTGGTCATAACTTTTCTTCCAAGGAGCAAGTGTCTTTTAATTTCATGGCTGCAGCAAGCGTCTTTTAATTTCATGTTAGTAATTTTCTAAGCAACATACATGTACATGTTGGTATTTTTCTACACAAAAAATTTATACTATTTTTAGAAGAAAATAAAATGTAACTCAGACAATAAATGTTTAAATGTTTCATCACTTTGGCCAGTAAAGTAATTCCAAAATTGTTTCTTAAAATCATAGAAGGAAAGGGGTAATAGTTGAAAATGAAAGAGAAATAAATAAGGAGAATAATTTTAAAACTGAAATACCTAGAAAAACAGTTAAATATGTTTAAGATAAGTAAAATGTTTGCCAAACTGCCCTATTGTCCATTGAGGTTAACAATACCTGGAGAAATCAGTGATTGGGGATACTTAATTTTGAATCTAATTGTAATCTTTTGTGTTGATCATCTTTTTTGATCATCATGTTGGGAGTGGTGGGGTGGTGCTGGTGGTAGTTGTTATGGTGAACCAGAATTGATATGGCATTCAACCAGGAAGCACTAACTTGACTCATTTATCCTTCTTTACCTAAGACTGTTTGATTTTAAAACTAGAAGTCATATGGCAAACCAGGAATCTCCTCCAGCCCTGGGCAGTCTTGTTCTGCTCTGGGCAAACCAGGACAGTTGGCCGCCTAAAGCTTTTTCGTCCGAATGCTGGGGAGAAATACAATCCTCTTTCACAGTAGAGTAAAGGCAGTTTGAAGAGCTGTCTGTGGGCCTGAAAAGTAAAACATAGTTGCTTTGTCTCTTGCATTTGCAAGGGTTAGTGTAGCAGTGAACAGGAAAAAGAAGTAATTTGGACTACAGAATAAACGTTGAACTTTGGGTGACTTAAAGTAGGGAAACAAAGGCTCAGCCCCTTGGTCTTGTCATAGTGCCCCGTGCCCTTCTACTCCTTCTGAGCCCATTTTCCCAGTTGGGGATTTGAAGATTTCCTGAGTCAAGGAGCTCAGAAGTCAACCAAAGGCAGATAACAATTTGCTGGAGAGGAAGAGTGTAACACCTCCAACGGAAGTGAAACATGGGGAAAAGAGGCTCAAGACGATAAGATCAATAGAGTGAGTAATGTCCCCGCTAGCTGCTGTGAGAGATTTCATATTAGTACAGTTAAGAACACATACCACTGTTACAAAAAACAGAAACAAGCATGGAACACCGTCTTATATGAATAGTTTGAGGTGGTTATTCTCTGTGAAGGAAGAAGAACGTGCAGCAGAAGCGAGAAAAGCAACTGGAAGAATGAGAATAGGCTAGACAGTCACACACAGTGGATGCTATTGCATTTTGCATTCTGTGTGGGTGTTTGTGACTTTCTTAGGTTGGAGGAGATGGTCAAGTATTGGCTATCAGCTGGAAGAGAACAGACCTATGGATGATTTATTTTGTTAAACAGTTGATGCTTCATTGTATTTAAGGAGGAAATTGATGTAAAGGAAAAAGTGGCCTAGTAGTGCTTTTACAAAATTAATAGTATCAAAATATGTTCTAAACATATCTTGACAAATTTATCTGGTATTTCTTTCTAGCTGTCTGTCTGTCTGTCTATCATGTTGTATGTTTTATTTGCTTTGTTTTATCTTGTTTGGGATTTGGTTTTCAAATGGACACAGGACTTCTGCTTCTAGCTAAGGTGGAATAAAAGGAACTGGATTTATCCTCCTGCCTAAAATATCCCCTAAAACTAAACAAAAACTAAACTATGAGGCAATCATTGTAAGATACTGGACATCAGGCCATGAGGTATCTTTCATCCTTAAGTGGTGAGAAACAAATGAGGTGAACATTATGAATGTCCCAGTTTACTGTCTGGAGAAATTTCCTAGTCATGGTTCAGGAGGGGTTGATATAGAGAGCCCAGAAAATCCTATGGTAGAATTATTGAGTTATTAAGAAAAACAAAAGAGTCTAAACCACAAATAAACTGCAGACAGGAGATAGAGATTCTTCTGCAAGACCCCATCAGGTCTCTTGTAAAGAGGCAGACTCTGCAAGTTTACCAGCGTGGAACAAAGAGAAGAGTCGATAGATAACAGGACACAGGACTCAACAAGAGGGAGGAGCAATGCCACAGTAGCTAGGGCTTCCTCGGTTTCCTGGTAAGGAGGGATTGGTTGTTAATATCAGAACCACAGTGTGGCTTGGCTCAAAAGTTATTTGCAACTCGTTTTGTGGTATTTTTGCTTACAGATATAATGAAATGTACACAATTCATTTTGAAGGATGGGGCTCCTTTTTGTTGAGTTCCTCTTCTGTTTTTAAGTCCTTCATCCACCTATAAGGAAGGGGCCTGAACTGAATGTGACCCAGTCAGCATTTGTTGTCCCTTATCCTGGTTCCATGAGTATTTGTTGCCGTTTTCAGGAAAGAAGCCTGAAGAGGACTCATTCTTATTTAGGTTGACTAACCTTCACATTTCTAGTGTTAAGTAAGGAAGCAAGAGTGAGGTGAATATGATTGATTCATGTTCAGGTTTGGCAGAAAACAAAATTCTGTAAAGCAATTATCCTTCAGGTAAAAAGTAAGTAAACAAAAGAAAAGTGAGATGAAAGCAAAGTTTAAAAAAATAAAAAAGACAAAATGAAATCCATGGACAGATGTGTGTGTGTGTGTGTGTGTGTGTGTGTGTGTGTGTATTATTTCCTAAAATGAGGTGGGGTTTTTCTGGAAGGTTTTATATCAGAAATTTGCTAGTACCTGACATTGGTTTTATATTCATGTATGTAAGACAGTATGATATATAGTCCTATAATCAGGTTAATCTTTTAATTGCTATTTCTTATAAGGAATGTGAATTACTGAAATTAATTTAAAAAATTTGTTTTAATTGGAGGATAATAACTTTACAACACTGTGATGGTTTTTGCCACATGTTAGTATGAATTGGCCATAGGTATACCTGCGTTGCCTCCATCCTGAATCCTCCTCCCTCCCCGTCCTGTCCCTCTAGACTGTCACAGAGCACTGACTTTGCATGCCCTGCGTCATACATCAGACTCACGCTGATCATGTTATATATATGGTAATGTATATGTTTCAATGTTATTTTCTCAAATCATCACACTCTCTCCTTCTCCCACTGAGTCCAAAAGTCTGTTCTTTACGTCTGTGTCTCCTTTGCTGCCCTGCATTTAAGATCGTCAGTACCATCTTTCTAGATCCCATATATACGTGTTAATATACAGTATTTGTCTTTCTCTTTCTGACGCACTTCACTCTGTATAATAGGATCTAGATTCCACCACCTCATCAGAACTGACTCAAATGCATTCCTTTTTATGGCTGAGTGATATTCCATTGTGATCTATATAATAGATGTTTTTGAATTTCTGCTATCTATTTTCCTGTATAGGTGTCCTATGTGGGAAAAAGGTGAGCTCCTCCTCTGAGGGCTCTCGTGGTCTGGGAGTGTGGGGTTGGGGTGGCAGAATGCCAGGCAGGGAGAGTTGAGGGAGGCTGAAAGGCAGGCACACGCATACTCATGGAATGTGGTAACTGCAGTAGAATTGCTCATTAGAGGTTCCATGAATAAGCTGGGGTTTTTTACTTGTAGGAAGCAAAGGAGATCTTAAATGGATTTATACTAAAGTGAAAGATCATACCCACAAGTCTCCTGGGGATCCTCAGGCATGTGGGCTTTGCTGCACGTAGAATGGTTTTGTGGGCTTCAACTTAAAAACAAAGTTAAGCGTCNTCCAGTACTCTTGCCTGGAAAACCCCATGGATGGAGGAGCCTGGTAGGCTGCGGTCCATGGGGTCGCGAAGAGTCGGACACAACTGAGTGACTCCACTTTCACTTTTTACTTTCACACCTTGGAGAAGGAAATGGCAACCCACTCCAGTGTTCTTGCCTGGAGAATCCCAGGGATGGGGGGCCTGGTGGGCTGCTGTCTGTGGGGTCGACAGAGTTGGACATGACTGAAGCAACTTAGCAGCAGCAGCAGCAGGTTGGTCATAACTTTTCTTCCAAGGAGCAAGTGTCTTTTAATTTCATGGCTGCAGCAAGCGTCTTTTAATTTCATGTTAGTAATTTTCTAAGCAACATACATGTACATGTTGGTATTTTTCTACACAAAAAATTTATACTATTTTTAGAAGAAAACAAAATGTAACTCAGACAATAAATGTTTAAATGTTTCATCACTTTGGCCAGTAAAGTAATTCCAAAATTGTTTCTTAAAATCATAGAAGGAAAGGGGTAATAGCTGAAAATGAAAGAGAAATAAATAAGGAGAATAATTTTAAAACTGAAATACCTAGAAAAACAGTTAAATATGTTTAAGATAAGTAAAATGTTTGCCAAACTGCCCTATTGTCCATTGAGGTTAACAATACCTGGAGAAATCAGTGATTGGGGATACTTAATTTTGAATCTAATTGTAATCTTTTGTGTTGATCATCTTTTTTGATCATCATGTTGGGAGTGGTGGGGTGGTGCTGGTGGTAGTTGTTATGGTGAACCAGAATTGATATGGCATTCAACCAGGAAGCACTAACTTGACTCATTTATCCTTCTTTACCTAAGACTGTTTGATTTTAAAACTAGAAGTCATATGGCAAACCAGGAATCTCCTCCAGCCCTGGGCAGTCTTGTTCTGCTCTGGGCAAACCAGGACAGTTGGCCGCCTAAAGCTTTTTCGTCCGAATGCTGGGGAGAAATACAATCCTCTTTCACAGTAGAGTAAAGGCAGTTTGAAGAGCTGTCTGTGGGCCTGAAAAGTAAAACATAGTTGCTTTGTCTCTTGCATTTGCAAGGGTTAGTGTAGCAGTGAACAGGAAAAAGAAGTAATTTGGACTACAGAATAAACGTTGAACTTTGGGTGACTTAAAGTAGGGAAACAAAGGCTCAGCCCCTTGGTCTTGTCATAGTGCCCCGTGCCCTTCTACTCCTTCTGAGCCCATTTTCCCAGTTGGGGATTTGAAGATTTCCTGAGTCAAGGAGCTCAGAAGTCAACCAAAGGCAGATAACAATTTGCTGGAGAGGAAGAGTGTAACACCTCCAACGGAAGTGAAACATGGGGAAAAGAGGCTCAAGACGATAAGATCAATAGAGTGAGTAATGTCCCCGCTAGCTGCTGTGAGAGATTTCATATTAGTACAGTTAAGAACACATACCACTGTTACAAAAAACAGAAACAAGCATGGAACACCGTCTTATATGAATAGTTTGAGGTGGTTATTCTCTGTGAAGGAAGAAGAACGTGCAGCAGAAGCGAGAAAAGCAACTGGAAGAATGAGAATAGGCTAGACAGTCACACACAGTGGATGCTATTGCATTTTGCATTCTGTGTGGGTGTTTGTGACTTTCTTAGGTTGGAGGAGATGGTCAAGTATTGACTATCAGCTGGAAGAGAACAGACCTATGGATGATTTATTTTGTTAAACAGTTGATGCTTCATTGTATTTAAGGAGGAAATTGATGTAAAGGAAAAAGTGGCCTAGTAGTGCTTTTACAAAATTAATAGTATCAAAATATGTTCTAAACATATCTTGACAAATTTATCTGGTATTTCTTTCTAGCTGTCTGTCTGTCTGTCTATCATGTTGTATGTTTTATTTGCTTTGTTTTATCTTGTTTGGGATTTGGTTTTCAAATGGACACAGGACTTCTGCTTCTAGCTAAGGTGGAATAAAAGGAACTGGATTTATCCTCCTGCCTAAAATATCCCCTAAAACTAAACAAAAACTAAACTATGAGGCAATCATTGTAAGATACTGGACATCAGGCCATGAGGTATCTTTCATCCTTAAGTGGTGAGAAACAAATGAGGTGAACATTATGAATGTCCCAGTTTACTGTCTGGAGAAATTTCCTAGTCATGGTTCAGGAGGGGTTGATATAGAGAGCCCAGAAAATCCTATGGTAGAATTATTGAGTTATTAAGAAAAACAAAAGAGTCTAAACCACAAATAAACTGCAGACAGGAGATAGAGATTCTTCTGCAAGACCCCATCAGGTCTCTTGTAAAGAGGCAGACTCTGCAAGTTTACCAGCGTGGAACAAAGAGAAGAGTCGATAGATAACAGGACACAGGACTCAACAAGAGGGAGGAGCAATGCCACAGTAGCTAGGGCTTCCTCGGTTTCCTGGTAAGGAGGGATTGGTTGTTAATATCAGAACCACAGTGTGGCTTGGCTCAAAAGTTATTTGCAACTCGTTTTGTGGTATTTTTGCTTACAGATATAATGAAATGTACACAATTCATTTTGAAGGATGGGGCTCCTTTTTGTTGAGTTCCTCTTCTGTTTTTAAGTCCTTCATCCACCTATAAGGAAGGGGCCTGAACTGAATGTGACCCAGTCAGCATTTGTTGTCCCTTATCCTGGTTCCATGAGTATTTGTTGCCGTTTTCAGGAAAGAAGCCTGAAGAGGACTCATTCTTATTTAGGTTGACTAACCTTCACATTTCTAGTGTTAAGTAAGGAAGCAAGAGTGAGGTGAATATGATTGATTCATGTTCAGGTTTGGCAGAAAACAAAATTCTGTAAAGCAATTATCCTTCAGGTAAAAAGTAAGTAAACAAAAGAAAAGTGAGATGAAAGCAAAGTTTAAAAAAATAAAAAAGACAAAATGAAATCCATGGACAGGTGTGTGTGTGTGTGTGTGTGTGTGTGTGTGTGTGTATTATTTCCTAAAATGAGGTGGGGTTTTTCTGGAAGGTTTTATATCAGAAATTTGCTAGTACCTGACATTGGTTTTATATTCATGTATGTAAGACAGTATGATATATAGTCCTATAATCAGGTTAATCTTTTAATTGCTATTTCTTATAAGGAATGTGAATTACTGAAATTAATTTAAAAAATTTGTTTTAATTGGAGGATAATAACTTTACAACACTGTGATGGTTTTTGCCACACGTTAGTATGAATTGGCCATAGGTATACCTGCGTTGCCTCCATCCTGAATCCTCCTCCCTCCCCGTCCTGTCCCTCTAGACTGTCACAGAGCACTGACTTTGCATGCCCTGCGTCATACATCAGACTCACGCTGATCATGTTATATATATGGTAATGTATATGTTTCAATGTTATTTTCTCAAATCATCACACTCTCTCCTTCTCCCACTGAGTCCAAAAGTCTGTTCTTTACGTCTGTGTCTCCTTTGCTGCCCTGCATTTAAGATCGTCAGTACCATCTTTCTAGATCCCATATATACGTGTTAATATACAGTATTTGTCTTTCTCTTTCTGACGCACTTCACTCTGTATAATAGGATCTAGATTCCACCACCTCATCAGAACTGACTCAAATGCATTCCTTTTTATGGCTGAGTGATATTCCATTGTGATCTATATAATAGATGTTTTTGAATTTCTGCTATCTATTTTCCTGTATAGGTGTCCTATGTGGGAAAAAGGTGAGCTCCTCCTCTGAGGGCTCTCGTGGTCTGGGAGTGTGGGGTTGGGGTGGCAGAATGCCAGGCAGGGAGAGTTGAGGGAGGCTGAAAGGCAGGCACACACATACTCATGGAATGTGGTAACTGCAGTAGAATTGCTCATTAGAGGTTCCATGAATAAGCTGGGGTTTTTTACTTGTAGGAAGCAAAGGAGATCTTAAATGGATTTATACTAAAGTGAAAGATCATACCCACAAGTCTCCTGGGGATCCTCAGGCATGTGGGCTTTGCTGCACGTAGAATGGTTTTGTGGGCTTCAACTTAAAAATAAAGTTAAGCGTCAAGGTTTAGGACAAGCATTTTCTGGAATGTCACTATTATACCTCACCATAAATAGCTGGAAACATCATAACATTATTTTGGTGTCTTATGTGTGACGTTAGTGCTTTAGGCGTGAATGCAAAGTCACGTTCCTGGAGTTGGTATGTCAGGCCGACACCCCAAATTCCCATCAAGTTTGGTCCTGTGGCAGCAGGTGTTTGCTTTCGAGTTTGAGTTGAGTCACTGTCATGATGACTGTCCATCCAAGAACTGGTGCATTTTTTGGGGGCCCCAGAATCAGAAGCAAGTGTGAACTGGTGTCTGTGAGACTTCCCAGCTAGAAACAGTGACTGAGATGGGCTGATAGAGAAGGGAGGGGATTTGGACTAGAGACAGCGCGCAGTGAAATGGCAGACACCACACTGAGCTGCGTTCTGAAAATGGAACAGTACCTCTCGAACAGGGGTCAGAAGAGGGTTAATGGGTAGGTTTCATTAGACAAAAATATTTGAAAAGTCATAAAAGTCAAAAGGCAGCCTTACAGAAAGCATCAGCTTTGTGATTAAAGTATCAAGCTACTAATTATTCAGGGGAAGGTTGTTTGTCCAGACTTACGTGTGAGAGGCAGCACTGTGAGTCATGGGGGATTTGGTTGTTCCAACCAGAAAAACCAGAATAGGTCTTAAGGGCAGAATCTCATAGGATTAGCAGAGACCCTACTAAAATAACTTGTACTTGCAAGGGTTTACTTTCTTCCATGAATGAAGTCAGGGAATAGGTGGTCTAGCACTGGTATGGCAGCCCCACAAAGTCCTCAAGGGCTGGGACTCCTGCCTTATAGCATTGCCATTCCTAGGGTGTACCCCTCATACTGACACTCCAAAGTGGTAGCTGCCTTCATTTAGCTATATTATTGTGTCCTTTATCGACATTAAAGGAACTTAGGCTTTGTCTATGGGTTTTTTATTTTTTGGTTGATTGATCGTCATTGCACCAGTTAGAATGTTCTCTAACCCCACCAAGTACTTTGTAAGAATTATTAACTATTAACAAGGAAAAGTGTAAGAACTGCACTTTATAGTAATGAAACTCTGCTAGAAATGTTGGTTTGTATGATTTAATCTTTAAAGACCACTGTGTCAGAGGCAGAACTATCTAGTATTTCTCCCTAATTTTATAGGAAAGGAAACCAAGGTATAGAGCAGGGTCAGATAGCTAGCTGGTCCTTTGGGGGAGTTTACTTAGGATCCCCAAATTGGAACATGCTGCTGTAGGCACAGTTTAGGTTTAGAGACTGTTCAGTGGTCGTGAAGAACAGTACATAAGAGTGCCCACCATCTGTGTGACCTTGAGGGAGTTACTTTTTAAAGCCCTTCTTTCCTTAAGACGGGGTTGATAACAATGCTTACCCTTAAAGGGTTATTGTGAAGCTCTGAGGGAATATGCTATGAATAATAGCTAGGACAGTGACTAGCACATAGCAGGTGGCATGTAAATAATTGTTTAAAAAGGAAAATGAACTTTTATTAGAAGAGAAAAGTGATCTCTGGGTGTAATATTAGAACTTTCTTTTTCTACCCCCCTTTTGGTCACTAATATAGTAATAATATAATGACATTTTATGGGGCCTGAGTATTTTATAGGTTATCAAATAATTTTATATGCATTATATAATTTGGTCTGCACAGAACCCTGCAAGCTGAATCCTATTAGGTTCTTTTTAAGCTAAAGATACTAAGGGTCAAAGAAGCAAAATGATTTGTTTAAACTCAAACATCTAGTCAGTGACAGACCCTAATGCAGTTTCCTGGTAATACTATTATTGTTATAATTTTATAGCAGTTACCATGTACCAACAGCAGTGTGCCGCAGTTTTTTTTTTTCCTTTCAAATGTCAGCTCTCACCATCCTAGCAAGCCTATATGGTATTATCCCCATTTTATAGGTGGCAAAATTGAGGCCCAGAGAGGTTAAATAATTTGCCTGAAGTCCCATAACTAATTAATGGAGTTATCAGAAATGAAAACAAGATCTGCCTGTGACCAAAACCCTTGTCCTTTTTGCTCTAACACATTAAATCTTTATTACTATTTTCTGGAAGAAAAGATGGATTGTTGGTTCTTTGGCTTTGAGGGCTTTGACAGGGATTATGCCTTTCCATTTTTATATTCCTTGATCGCAGTGCCTGGCACCAAGCCCAGTGTCTGGCATGATGACTGTGAACTGATCTAAATAGAACTGGAACCTTGTTGGTCATCTCCCTTCTCTCCAGTGAGGTTAACAAGTTGAGTAGCTAGAAACCTGGCCCTTGGCTCAGCTGAAGCTTGGTGTTAGATCTCTACTGAAACCTATTTCAGTCTGTACTGAAAACTATCAAAGTCATTTAGTTTCTTCTCCATCATTAGACATCATCAGATATCACTTCCTTTGCATGTTTTGGCTCTTCCCTGGGAAACTGCTCAATGTTGTGATTTCGCTCATCCATAGCAGAACAAGGGCTCAGTAATGAAATGATAATTGAATTGTTAGTGAAAATAGGCTTTGATGAAATGGAAACCTCAGTTCTTTGCCAGTTGGGAACATTCAAAACAGGGACTATGGGGAGCGTGATGTATGGATTCAGCTATGCTATCAGTGATTAAGAAGATTTGTAGCAAGAGGAGGATGGACAGTGTTCAGAGATTAAGACTCTAAACTTTAAAACAATCCTTGGGCACTTGATAGCAAATGGGGGCTGAAAGGTAATGATTTAGGTAGATTTTATCCAAATGGAGGGTCGACAGTACTCATTCTCAGTCATACAGATGGGGATGCCATTGGATATGGCAATGGCTAGTATAAAGTCATAAAACAAATTGGCAGTAGGTCTTAGCCTGGGACTCAGACTATTTTCCATCTAGGACTCTTTTCACACAAGATTCAGGATTGGTTGGCTGTAGTGGGTGATGAGAATGCCCTGAGGATACCCCCATGCTTCCAGGTCTAGTCCTGGGGGAAGGAGGAAAAGAGAAAGCAAGGGTATTGTGTTTGACAAGTTTACTTATGCAACTAGTATGGGATTGGTTTTTATTGTAAGCTGTTTTAGTGAACCCAGGGGTGACATGTCAATAGAGGATTTAGGTCAGCCATGTTGCAGTGGGTTGAGTGTGAAAGGGAATTGAGATAGTAGAAACAGCTAGGAATATTACACTTCTAATGCATTTGGTAAAGGGAAAACTGAGAGGGGAGGTGGGAACTGGAAGGAGAGAAAAAGAGTGTGTCTTTTGTTTTTATTTTTGTCTTTTTTTTCTAAGACTTAAGTCTGTTTTTGGGCTGAGGGGAAGAAGTCAGAGTAGAGATAATTGAAGACAAGTATTAGAGGTATGGCTGACAGAGCACAGGCCTACAAGAAGATGTGGGGGAAGGGGGCCTGTCCACAGGGCAGTGGGCTAGTTCTGGAGGTGAGAAGGAACATATGAGGGAAGGAGATAAGGCATGAGTGCTGTTACATTTAAATGTAGGGGAGAAGAAGCTGTTTGGTACTAGTGTTGAAAGCCTTTCATATTCTCTGGGAAATAGGAAATATTCATTGATAAATTGGGTTGGACTTCAATAAGTCCAACCGTTGCTCACAGGGGAGTCAAGATCAGACAATAATGTCACATAAGGACATAAAGAGAAAGGAATAATGTATGAGTTAGACAAATTATCATTTGTCTTTTGCAAATGAAGCATGAACAGAAGGGATAACGCCTGGCTTTTCTAATTATTTTGTCTCAGGGAGCAGAAGTGGGCAGTTGATCTTTAGCCAGGGTACTTACGGATGTGTACACATAACTGACATTTTTTCGTGCTTGTTAAACCTACCAGAAAACTGCTTTTTGCCAGATCATTGCCATTCCCTGATTGGTCTTGGGCTCCTGATCAGTCTAGATCACTACGGTGAATTCCAGCTTTCTTCCCATCCTCTGCTGAAATGCAGCCACTTCTGAGATGGAGTGTGAAACTGATTCTGACAGAGCCAGGAAATCATCTCCTCCTGGAAAGGACAACCTGATGAAACTGGTGTTTCGGGGCTGGACTCTCTGTCTGCCCTGGCATGGAGAAGAGTGTAGACTTCCAAGTGTCCTTTTCTGAGCCCTCTCCACGCTGTCGAATGATTTCAGCTATCTGTCATAAAGTATTCAGTCTGATTTAAAGTCCCATCTGTGGGGGGTGGACATGTGTATACCTATGGCTGATTCGTGTTGTATGGCAGAAACCAACACAATATTGTAAAGCAGTTATCCTTCAATTAAAAATAAATAAAAATAATGAAGTCCCATCGGTGAAGCTTGTAAGGTCTGGGTGTTCCAGTAGAGAGTTTCAGTAAACCATTTGGGTGCTGGATGTTGCACTAGGCTCTTCACTTTCATCCTGTGGGAAATCTCTGAGGTCAGTGTTATTATTCCCAATTTACAGATGATGAAAGGTATCCAAGGGTGGGGAAACCCCCTTCCCCCTTTTGGCTTGGGAGCGTCCTCCAGTCATACTTATTGCCCCAGAATAAGTGTTAATAAACTTTTCTTTCACTCTCAAAAATTTGGTATACAAATTATATGATCACCCTGTGTGAAGGTGAGGGCCTGAGTCTGGGTAAATTTCTGGATTCTTCTGAAGGTGTGGGTGGGAGAAGTTTATTCAGCATGACTTTCTATGTTCTATTTCTGCCCTGCAACAAGGCTGTACTCTTATACCTCAAAAGCTTGAGAGAGACTCCCTGCTAATCTGCTTGGGCTTTCTTAGCAAGGCCAGTGCATCAAAGAATAAAAGCAAAGAAGTGAAGCTGTCGTAGGAGAGAACCATTTGGTTATATGTTGAATTCATTCATTCATTCATATTATTTCATTGATTTGCTCATTTACTGACTGCTTACTACTTGCAAGGCGCAGTGGCATATAAGAGGGTGGAAGTTAACGTTCAAATCCTGTCATCAAAAAGCTTACAGGGGAACTTCCTTGGCGGTCAGTGGCTAAGACTCTATGCTTCCAGTGCAGGGGGCCCAGGTTGGATCCCTGGTCAGAGAACTAGGTCCCACATGCTGCAATTAAGAGCTTGCGTGCCACAACTAAGAGCCGGTAGAGTCAAACAAATAAACAGTTAACAAAAAAGCTCATAGTCTGAAGGGCAGAAGCGATGAACCGAGATGTGATGCTGCAGGTGCAGAGTGAAGGGGGAGTAGTCAGGGAATGCATCACTGAGATCTGGGGAGAGAGACCACTTCCTGTTTAGATTAAGTTGGAAAAGTTTCTTTATAGGAGGTGACCTTAGGGCTAACTTTGAAGATTTGGTAAGATGTGGACCCATACAAAGCGGGCAGAAAGAGCTGTCAGCCAGATGGATCACCAAAAGCAAGGCAGGACATCTTAAAATCAGGTGCCTGGAGCAGTTCAGTTTTATTAAAATGAAGACTATATAAAAGGAAGTGGGGGAAAAATAAAGGGAGTAGATCATGGATGATAAGCACACTAGACTAAGATTTTAAAAATTTCAATCTGTTTGCGGTAGATACACATATAAGATAAATTATTTGTTTATTTATTTCTTTATTTTCATTTGTAGCAAGATAGTGAAATGACCAAATCTGGTAGTTCAGTTGAGAGGGACCCTGGTAGAGAGAGGTGTAAGGCGTGGAGACTGTTGTTGAGTGTGTTATCTCAATAATAAAATAGAAAGAGAATAGTAAAATTTATCCTAATTCTAATATTTTGTAGGGTATTACAATTTTTATTCATATACACATGGACTATGAAATACTGGGCATGGTATGAGTAACCCTAATGGCTGTTAAGGAGATATTTAGTGGTGTGACCCAGGAAGTATCATGGGTCTGTAAATGGGGATCTTTTACAGTTCAGACTCTGAAGCATGGGACTTTTTGAGCCAAAAGGGAGTTAAGCTCCACTTATCATCCACAGTGTATAGACCATTGATCAGGGCAGAGAGAGGGCAACTGCTGAGAGGAATACGAATATGCAGTTTCATGCATATATGAATGTATGTTTGTAGCCGTACCCAGCATTCTGATTAACAGGCTAAGTGGCTCTTAAAAACTGTGTGTATCAACAGTAAAAAGTTCATCATAGTAGAAATGGTAGCAATACTGTTAGTTTGTCAAGAACCAAACACACGGCAGAAATGAAACCTAACAGCAATTGCATAGATCTGTTAGGTAAAACTGCAGCTGAGGCAACTGAAGATTATAGTCAACCTTAGACCGTAGTGACAAAGCTCTGGGAACAATGTATTCTATCTAAAAATTGCTAGAATTCCAGCCATTTGAGATTGTATGCACACAGTAAGAGTTTTATGTTTTGTAGAAATAACCAGACGTTTCTGGTAACCACTGAATTAAAGAATTCAGTACATTTTAGCAATGTACTGAATTTAGTACCCAATTTTAGTAATCTTTCATAACTCAGTAGGTAACCAGTAAGTAGTCCTTAGATACACGAGGATGTGAAAATCTATGGAATAAATTTCATATTAAATAAATAAATTAAATAATAAATTAAATAAATAAATGTAGCCAAGTAGAAATAGTTCATTTCTCACAAGGGGCCACTTTGGAATGAAGCACATTGACAACATTTTTTTTAAATAGCAATTTAGAGGGAAATAGTTGCCTCCCTAGAAATAATTGTAAATAGGCAGTTATTTGATGAAGAGTATAAGCAAAGAATAAGACTGAAGAGAAGATCCTAGAAATGACAAAACCATGCATCCATCCTAGGTGAGACACTGTGTCAGACACAAGAAGGAGCATCTAGGCCTGTGGGGCTTAGCTACGTGCTGCAGCCAGGCTGGGAAGGCGTTTTCTCCAGCCTGTGTGCAGCCTGGGGACTGAGATAGGAACCTGTTACCCGTCCCATGAGAGAGTAAGCAAACATAGCTCATTTTAGAGCATGGGCTTGACCATGCTCCAAAAACATCTTACAGTTTCATAAAACTAAAAACAAAAAACTGCCCTTGAGGTAGAGTAGGAATCCTCTTATCAGGTATGACTGGGGCCAATAGTTGGTTGTTTTGAAAAGTTGGTCCAAATGGGGATAAAATGATACATACAAACCGTAGACATTTAATTCCAGTGTATAGCACATATGTATATATACCTTTGCCATTATTTTGACGGTAGGTCAAAGCTTTTCTTTGGAAATGGCTAACAGTAGTCATTCTTCCTAAACCACTGCCATGATGCACAGTCAGTGGTCTCAACTCTTTAAAGTGGAATACAATCTTAAAAAAAACATGTGAAGTGACCTGTGCAGTGTTTCTAGATTTTTATGATTTTCTCCTCCAATTATTGACAGTCATCTCACTCACACCTATTTCCAAAGCATTTACTTAATGATTCATCAAAGTATTTAAGTTATTTTCATAGAAGCAACTTGTAGCACCTTCATATTTTATTTGCTTCCAAAGATATTTAAATTGTCATTTCACTAGTAGGCACAGCTGGCATAAGCACATTTGGATGCAAACCCAGGTGACTCTTGGTAAATCAGTATCAGATTGGTGGAGTGTTCTGGCGGACAGCCTGATGTTGTTCTGTGTGCTTTCGTTGTCCATATGCTTTGTGTGTCTCCATCTGTTTTACAGAAAGATTGGAGAGTGTGATTAACTTAGCAAAGCGGTTAGATGGAGGGTACTCAAGATAAATATATAGGTCCCTATACTTGGTATGTTCGTCCACCTGAAATGTTAAAGTTCCCAGTACCTTGAGTGGGAAACCCAGCTGATACCCCCACCACATTACAGAATTCTTTGGGAATGAGTATTATTCCTGTCTGGGTGAGTGGCATCTTATAAATATTATGATTTTTAACTGCTAAGTGGAAAGTTTCTTGAAGTCTTAATATTCTTTTTTTTTTAATATTTGCAACTCCTAGCTGACATGTCTGTAAAAATGATAGGTGCTTGGTTTGTGTTGGTTTGATGACTGAGTGGCTTCTGAACACCTCCTGCTTAAAGGAAAAATTTCAAAGCTTTTAAAATACCTTTCAGAACTGGTGTGAACGTCTAATTATCCCCATGTTGTACATGAAATAAAAGAGGTTGAAGTATCAAAGGATTTACTCAGGTTTACCAGAGTAGGAAGAGGGAGTGGGAATGCATTCTATTTTAATTGTGACACCATTATCTTTTAGCCATGTCTCTCTTAGTGGCATAAATTTCATGTAGTTTACCCTGGGTTTGAACATGGCACTGTCAGTTACTAGCTGTGTGATTCTGGGCAAGTAACATGCTATGTATACAGTGTTTCTGAGGTTGACTTTACTACATGTGAATTATGGATATGAATGCTTGCCTGGCAGAGTATTGTGAGGACTAAAAGGGTTAATACAGACAGATAAGGTGCTCAGCACAATGCCTTGGCACAGAGTAGATGCTCAATAAATGATTTTTTTGATAATTAATAAGTAAGTGTTTCAATGCTGGTCATAAAGGAAAGGACTTTACACCAACAGTAACCATCAAGTTTCCAGGAGACTTCTCTTCTTCAGTGGGTCACAGACCACTTTCCTACTCCATCGTTTTCCCAGTTCATTCTGGAGTTGAGTTATTTCTGATGGAACCATGCATACATTTTCTTTAGTTCCTCACACTGTTAAGAGCTGGAACGCTGAGCTGTAACCTTCTTGGTGGGCCCTGGCAGGTCTGCAAGCATGATTAGTGCCTACCTACCTTAAACACAAGATTCACCTGTAGCCTGGAAATATTATGTTGAGGTATTACAGTTGTCCAGGCTGAATAAAGACTGCAGCTGAATTAAATTTAACCTTGCGATTTATATTTCTCTGGGGTATTGTTAAAATAGAAACCAAGAATGTTGCACCATGAGAAAATATAAGCATGAAGCTAAAGGAGGAAGTTGGTTAAAGACAATTAAAACACTGGCTCTTGTTCCCATCTCTGGGAAGACAAATGGGCAACCAGCACATTAGCCACCACTGGAAAGCTTCAGAGTTTCCCCAAGAAAGATGTTTGCTTGTGGACAGAAGCCCCGCCCCCTCGGAACTAAACGTCAGGCCCCTTAGGATTTGGCCTCATTCATGGCCATTACGAGCTCTGCCTCCTTCCCAAGTATCTGTTGCTTCAAACAAACCACATCATTATCCTAAAAACCCACCTTGTGCTTTCAAGCTTTCATGAGGTTATGACTTCTATCCCAGAGGCTCTTTTCCTCCGTTTTCCATCTGGTGAACACCCCTCACCCTTCACATGAAATCTCTTTTCCCAAACATCTTACCTGACCCTCAAACGTCTCAATGAAAAGTTATTCATCACATGATCGTAATTGGTAACTCATAATACGTAGTTACAGTTATACTCACTATGCTTTAGTTTTTCTCCTCTTCTTCTTCCCCTCCCTCCCTCCTCTCCTTTTCTTTCTCCTCTCCTTCTTTTTCTCCTTCTAATATCTGCTTTTATTCAAGAGCTGTGCTGTATGGTAGCTGTGAGCCAGATGTGCCTGTTTGACTTAAATTAGTTAAAATTGCAGATTCCTTTCCCCAGTCACATTTCAAATATTCAGTAGCCACATGGGGCTACTGGCTACTGTGTTGGATAGTGCAGATACAGAATATTTCTGCTATTGTACAGTGTTCCACTGAATGACACTGTATTGGAGTATAAGCTCCTCATTAAGGGTAGGCACCACGTTAAATTTACTTCTCTGTGTGCAGACATTAGCAAGATGCCTGGAGGTTAATGAAGGCTTGAGAAAATGAATGAAACTTAGCTATGACTGAGGACTCTGACTAGTATGTTTGAATTCCCAAGGCCCAGGTTTTTCAAGAAATATATCAATGCTAACTTTCAATTCCCTTCCAACATCCCCAAATTTATCAAATCCACAGATTTTAGGATAGAAGCGGGAAGAATGGTTTGGATAGGTTCTTGCACTCCTACTTTAATAGTGCTTCTTAAATGCATTTTCCAAAGGTGATGGAGTCTTGAACAAAACGAGAGTGAAAGGAATGGAGAATGAAGAATACCTTAGGTGGATCTCATTTTTAATCCCACATCTGTTAGAAGAAGCTCATTTATGGGGAGAAGTTTCTGAAATCCTGAAATCTTGTTTTGACAATTGGTCACTGCGGTAGCTGAGCTTATCTTTGCCATTTTTGAGGGAAGTGAAGTATACTACCATTCCCCAAAGGAGGCCAAACATTGAGTGGATTCATTGTAAGCTTTTGAGACAAGAATTTTAGAATCCTTTGCAGAGGTAGTGAGATTAGGATACATGTAGAATATGCTAGCATTAAGAATCAGCTTCTATATCAACTCATGTTAGACCATTTAAAAGTACTGTGCCTCTTTTCAAGACAATGCCAAAGTCAGGAAAGATCACAAAATTCGCCAGGGTCCTAGAGTTAATTAGCCATCAATTCTAGCTGGAACTCAGATCTTGTAAGTCCAAGCTGAGAGCTCTTTTTATTATGCAAGAATTTTCTAAATCTGTATGAATTACTTGGGAACTCGTATTAAAAATAGCTAGACTTACTGAATCAGAATCTCCAGACTGGAAGTCTGAGAATTTGTATTCTTACCGAGTGGCCAAGGTGGTTTAATATATATTGAAACAGAATGTGTCAATTCCCTTTGGGATTAAATTCTCATTTTAATATATTGTGTATCTTGCATAAAAGATCTTACTATTTAATCATCTGCTTGAGATTTAGAGCTGGGTCTGGTTATTTCACAGAGATACAAATCCACAGACTCTCAGTTTAAATGTATGTTGAGATCATTTGTTCTCATTGTCATGGGATACAGGAATTATTATTACAGTGCCCCTGGGAAAGGGTCAAATAACAGTTAATTGATTAGTTCTGTTATTCTGTGGGGAAACTGCTTCCATTGCTGAGGTGTTCCTCTTATTAGAAAGCACTTCCTTCTCCTGAGCCAAATCTGCCTCCTCCTTGGTCCAGGTAGGACTTCCAGAGCAACAGGGAACAATTTAGTGTCCCAAGGAGTTAACTGTTCTGTCTAGAGGGAACTTAGAGATCACATGCTTGAATGTTTTCATTGTTCAGCTGAGGAAACTGACATACATTCTTTCAGCATTCATTAATAGATATGTATTACGTTCTTCATTCAAAGATCGGCGCAGTAGGGGACAGAAATATCTTCTAAGAGAAGCAGAATATATTAAGAAGAGGTAGCAAGAATACATGGAAGAACTATACAAAAAAGATCTTAATGACCCAGATAACCATAATCGTGTGATTGCTCAACTAGAGCCAGGCATCCTGGATTGCAAAGTCAAGTGGGGCTTAGGAAGCATCACTATGAACAAAGCTAGTGGAGATGATGGAATTCCAGCTGAGCTATTTTAAGTCCTAAAGATGATGCTGTGAAAATACTGCACTCAATATACCAGCAGATTTGGAAAACTCAGCAGTGGCCACAGGACTGGAAAATGTCAGTCCTCATTCCAATCCCAAAGAAGGGCAATGTCAAAAAATGTTCAAGCTACCAAGGAATTGTACTCATTTCACAGGCTAGCAAAGTAATGTTCAAAATTCTCCAAGCTAGACTTCAACAGTACGTGAACCATGAACTGCCAGACATACAAGCTCGTTTTAGAAAAGGCAGAGGAACCAGAGATCAAATTGCCAACATCTGCTGAATCATAGAAAAAGCAAGAGAATTCCAGAAAAATGTCTGCTTCATTGACTACATTAAACCTTTTGACTGTGTCGGTCACAATAAACTGTGGAAAATTCTTAAAAAGATGGGAATACCTGACCTGTCTCCTGAGAAAGCTGTATGCAGGTCAAGAAGCAACAGTTAGAACTGGACATGGAACAACAGACTGGCTTCAAATTGGGAAAGGAGTACGTCAAGGCTGTATATTGTCACCGTTTATTTAACTTATATGCAGGGTATATCATGTGAAATTCAGGGCTGGATGAAGAACAAGCAGAATCAAGATTGCTGGGAGAAATATCAATAACCTCAGATTTGCAGATGACACCACCCTTATGGCAGGAAGCAAAGATAAACTAAAGAGACTCAATGAAGGTGAAAGAGGAGAGTGAAAAATCTGGCTTAAAACTCAGCATTCGAAAAACAAAGATCATGGCATCTGGTGTCATCATTTCCTGGCAAATAGATGGTGAAACAATGGAAACGATGACAGACTTTATTTTCTTGGGCTCCAAAATCTCTGTGGTCAGTGATTGCAGCTATGAAATTGAAAGATGCTTGCTCCTTGGAAGGAAAGCAATGACAAACCTAGCCAGCATATTAAGAAGCAGAGACATCACTTTGCCGACAAAGGTCCATCTTGTCAAAGCTGTGGTTTTCCTGTAGTCATGTGTGGATGTGAGAGTTGGACCATAAAGAAAGCTGAGTGCTGAAGAACTGATGCTTTTGAACTGTGGTGTTGGAAAAGATCTTGAGAGTCCCTTGGACAGCAAGGAGATCCAACCAGTCAATTCTAAAGGAAATTAGTCCTGAATATTCATTGGAAAGACTGATGGTGAAGCTGAAACTCCAATCCTTTGGCCACCTGATGCGAAGAGCTGACTCATTTGAAAAGACCCCGATGCTGGGAAAGATTGAAGGCGGGAGGAGAAGGGGCTGACAGAGGATGAGATGGTTGGATGGCATCGCCAACTTAATGGACATGAGTTTGAGTAGACTCCGGGAGTTGGTGATGGACAGGGGGGGCTGGTGTGCTGCAGTCCATGGGATCCCAAAGAGATGGACACAACTGAGCAACTGAACTGAACTGAGGACTATTGCATAGGAGAGAGAATTTCAGATAGCTCTGAGAAACTGCTCCAGAGAGGTAGGGAGTAAGATCAGTACAAAATTTTAGTGAAGGGGGAATACCTGCAGTCAAGCACATATTTTTTTGCCAAAGGTTTCTTGTGAGGTTACTACTAGTCATGAGAAGCAGGTGTCACCATGAGGGACTTTTGTGCTTTTCTGGATATGAGGAGGTATAAGAATTGGGCACATAAGATCATTTCCTGAAAATATCTCACTATCTGAAGACCCATTCTGCCCAGTTTCCCAGAGCACAGAGCGCCTCGTTTCTCCTTTCCACCCTGAACTCTTTCCAGGGGGGTGTTGAAAGCCAGCAGCTGCAGCAGCACCGGATTTAACCTTGTAGAGGTAGATGGCAAGTGCCCATGGAAAGTGCCAATTTGTAGTTGACAGTGGTGAGGATATCTAGTGGGGCCCTAACTGGTCTGGGCATCAGGGAAGACACCCTCAATGAAGCAGTCCCTGAGATGGTTGGAAAGTTGGGAGGTGAGGGGAGAGAGGAGCCTTTCAGGGTGCAGAACAGTATCTGCTGAAGCTTCAAGGAGGGAGAGTTCTGAGCAGCTGAAAGGCTCAGGGAAAAGTGGGGAGAGAGGTAGGATGAAACTGGAATTGGGGGCAGAGGCCTTGTGTGCCATGTTAAGGATGTTTTCTTCATCCTAAGGACAAGTAGGGAGCCATGATACACTTGTATCTTTAAATCTCAATCTGGCTATCCTACAAATACTGGACTGCGGGCCTTGTCTGAGTGGGTGTGAAGACACTCGTGATGAGCTAAGAGCTCACTGCACAAGTTCAGGTGAGAAATAAAGGTAGCTTGGCTTAGGATTTTGGTAATGGAAATGGACAAGAGTGGTCATATTTGAGAAATAGGAGACGGAAGGAGTAATATCTGTGATGTATTGATTATATAGGTTAAGGAAGGGTTTTAAGGAAGTCCTGGCTAGAGATCCAGACGAAGGGGGTAATTCCTTAACTGAGACCACATAGCTAGATACTTACAAAGTAGAGGACAAGGCCAACAATTTTAAAGCCAAGATGTGGGTTAGCCTGCTACAATGTGAAGGGACTCCATTTTGGCAGTAGGCAGACCAGCTTTGAACCCTGGCTTTGCCACTGACAAGCTCCATAATCTTGACCCATTTTCTTTACCTCTTTGACATGGGGTGAGGATGATAAACACACCTCTTTCATAGGTGATTTGTGGGAAATTAAATGAAATGCTTGTAAAGTTTGTAAAGCTATTACTATGCCTAAAACATACCCACACCAAAATGATAACCTAGCTGAGGTTATTGTTTTTATTACCAAGAGTTACTATATCTTTCTTGAGTCATCTTACTAATTTACAGAATTATTCCTCTTCCCCAAATACTAATGGAACATTCTGCCAGGCTCTAGTTACACAAGATTAAAAACCTTGTGGCACTTACAACAAGTGGAATAGTTGTGATAGTTGGATGTCATGTAGCCACGGACTCTGACTCTGATGACCAGGAAAGACTTCTTAAACTGATGCTTATCTCAGCACTGAAGGTATTTTTCACATGGAGAAAAGGCAAGAGATGATAGTAGTGGTGGTAAACGTGGTGTGGGGCATTTTATTAAGAAGGAACACCCAGTGGAAAAACACAGAGGCCTGAGAAAACCTCTCCTTTGAGCCTCTGCAAGAAGTTCAGCATGGCTGAACTGATGATTCCTTTTGGCTGAGTGGCATATGTCACTGGAAAGATGGGCAGGTACTAGCTTGTAAAAGAATCTGTAGGTCAAGCTAAAGATCTTAAAAGTTATTCTGTAGACAGCTGAGAGATGCTGAAGCTTTTTAAGCTGAGTAACATAATCAGAATTTTGTGTAAAGAGTTTCCCCTCCCCCAAGGGATCATGTTTTCTCTCTTGTGAGTCATTGTGGGCAGTCCCTCTAGAAGGTTTGATGTTGGAATTACTAGAGAAATAGTGCTTAGAAGATGGTTACTTTCCTCACAAAAATGTCTCAGAAAAGAGAATATAATATGATCATCTGTGTTTTTGAGTGCTTCAATGAGATGTCTTCCTAATCCCTTGGGGTTGATCTCTGGGAAAGAAAAGGGATGATGGGTGTGGGTTCCTGTGGCGCTATTTGCTGAGACTGCTGCTAATCAGTGTATATGAAACTCAAGCAATTAACTAGAGACTCAAACATGTAACCACACAAGGTAAAAGTATGGTCAAGATCAAGATAATCTGCTTGCATGTATTTCCCAGCAGTCTAGAAAGAATAGAAGAGAGAATATGACCTTCAAACTACTCATAGCATCTGAAAGAAGGGATGTTTATCCTACTTGAATTTCCCTTTTGAAACAATATATTTGACTAAATTAAAAATAAGAATCTTGTTAAGAGACTGTTCAATAATGAGTATTCTTTATGAGTAACAAAAAAAAATTGTTGACAGTGACTTAACTTTCAGTCTGAAATAATGACAGTTCATAAATGTGCAGTGTAACCAACACATTTCAAAGAATCCAGAGATTCCAATATGCATTTGGTTCTTCTGCACTGAAGTCGCTTAGGAGATCATTCTGGTTTCATCTGGATTTTTTTTCTATGTCTCAAATTGGTTAATTTCTTTCATTCTGGTTTTGAGTCTGGATTCTTGGTTGTTTTATCGTGTTAGCCTTGACTGTCATGATGTTTGCTTGTGTCTTCCTGCCCTCAGTTTTTTCTTTGATGATTGGATTCACTCTGTGTTCTGATCACATGAGGGTTTTGAAGTCCCTTTGTTTGAAATTGTTCTCTTTCTCTAGGGTTGGATCTGAACATACATTCCTCCACTTTGCCATACCTTGACAGTTGCTCCATAATACTTTAAGTATCTCTTAGCCAGTATGAGCTTGGAAGGGTGGAATATACTTTTGTCCATATTTAGTATTGATTCAGAGATCCCTTTGTGCTCAGTAAATCATTTTCACGCAATGGGCGTATCCATCCATGCCACCGAACTTCCAAATGCTGGAACTAGTTCCACTTCACTGCCTCATTGGTTTAGGAACCTTGTGTCCTATAGTCTTCATCCTGGTCATAAATGTGATGCTCAGCCATGTGAAGGAAGCCAAGGAGCAAGACCTTTTGTTATTAACTGTCATTGCTTTTTAATATGTGAGACTTGAAGACTCCAAATAGCTATTTAAGACAATAAGAGAAAACAAAGGAGCTAGACAGTAGACTGCGTTCTGGTGTATAAACACAGGCATTTGACATACATGGCAGAAATGCTTCTTTTATGGACAGTTTAGCATTTCTGTCTAAAAAGCAATTCTGGTATTAACATTTTGTGCATAAAGTATATACAGAGTGGTAAAGAACTTTCGCTTAAAATTTGTGAGAAAAGGGACATTTCTTAGTACATTCAGCAAGCGTAATTTTTGTTGTTCCTTTTTTTCTTTTTTTTTTGTTTGGTGCATGCTAACTTTTGAGAAGCCACCTGGTGAGGATGGTCAAACACCTATTGGTGTTGGGAGTGGTATTGTTGCTTTTTTTTTGGTGCATGCTAACTTTCAAGAAGCCCCTTGGTAAGGATGGTCAAACACCTATTGGTGTGGGAGCAGCATTCTGGAATCTGCTCTGCTTATTTCCAGTTGGTCTTCTCTATGATCCAGTGCTCTTTAGCCTTAAACTCTCGCCTTTCATCATGATCTTACTCGTATACTTTTAGATTTGATGCCTATATGTGGTCTGTGACTATCAGGTTTGTTTCATAGATTCGGGCATATATTCTGTCCCGGGTTCTTCCCTCTCTGCATCTCTTTTATAGTTTGCCTTCCTCAGCCAGGCTCCCTGGAGTCTAATTTCTGGACATCCAATTTCAATTTGGGGAGTAGAAGCGACTAAAATGAGATTTAAGAAAGGGGAAAATTTGCTCAGTGGAGGATGGGCAGCTGAAACAAACAGGAGGAATATTTGAAGTGAGATAAAATAAAATGCAAAATTCTAAAAATATTGGTCGACAATAACCTTCAATAACTGAAGGATCAATTAACCAGACTCTCTATCCCTCAGACATTTCCATTAACTTTGAAAAAATTCTAAACAAAGTCATTAAAAAAAAAAAAAAAAAACAGATGGATGAGGTCTGGGACTTCAAAAGAGGCAAACTTTAATACAAGATTTTAATGGGACCCACCTGACAAAACAAAGACGAGACTTAGGCTTGTGCTGTTGGAAATGAAGAGACAAAGAAATAGAAGCACACAAGACAGGGCCTATCGGGCTGCAAGAGCTTAAATTGACCTTTAATGCAATTTTTAAAACACAAAACCATGCACAGGATCTAGAGGACCTGCTTGGAATTAACTTCTGATGTTGCTGACTTCAAAGGCAATCAGGACACAGACCCCAATGAGGCAGATCTTCCCACAATAATATAGGAGGCATATTTCATGGCCAGGGACCCAGCAAAAGAGTTCATAGCTACAGATCAGACAGGAAAAATAAAGTATTTCTCTATGAGAAGATGATTTTCCAAGTTAGTTGCCAGGTCCTAAGCAGAGCATTCAAAGCCCATGTGTTGGACGTGAGGGTCAGAGGGCATGGAAAGAAGGTGATGTCATTATCAAAAGACAGCAGCCAAATTACCTAGATTTTTATTGTGTTTTCTCACAGTTAGTAAATCTTAGTTAGGGCTTAACCAGTTATTGCACAATCAAGCATAAGACATACTGGAACCTCAGTGAGTAGAAGATTCAGGCTCTACTGAGCTATGGCAAGAATCAGAGGACTGAAGGACTGACCCCAAACACAGTATCTAAAAATGCTTCAAATTTACTTCCTTCTAAGCTGGACTTGACAGCCAGAGGTATTGAACCTGGTAGCAGTGCCTGACAATAGGTATTTCTAGCAAGTAGTGGTTTTTCAGTTCATGGGTACAGTTGTGGTTATAGAAGGTCTTCTGATACTGGGGCAGGGCATCAGCCAACTGCTTGGAAAGGAAGCAGGGACCAGCTTCCAGGAAGACGATGCTGGCTTAAATTAAGGTGTTAAGGCCACAGACCACTAGCTAATGTTGAGAGTAGGACTCTATCCTATAACATCTAATATGACTAGAACAGCCTTTTGGACTCTGTGGGAGAAGGAGAGGGTGGGATGATTTGGGAGAGTGGCATTGTAACATGTATGATATCATAAGTGAAATGAATCACCGGTCTAGGTTCGATGCAGGATGCAGGATGCTTGGGACCGATGCGCGGGGATGATCCAGAGGGATGGTGTGGGGTGGGAGGGGGGAGGGGGAGTCGGGATTGGGAGCTCATATACACTCGTGGCTGATTCATGTAAATGTATAGCAAAATGAATACAGTATTGTAAAGCAAAACAAACTAAAAAATAAATTTTAAATTAAAAAAAGTGAAATTCTACAGTAAAAAAAAAAAAATTAGGACCCAGGGGAGAAAGCCATATTGATTAAAAGTTGTATAATAATTGAGATAGGGATCACCCTGTAGATGCATTATATAATTGGCCTATGCGGCAAGCCTAATTCCAGAATTTCCTGAGTGTGCTAATATACTGGCTGCTCCAGTAAGCACTGTCTCAGTACGAGTCTCCTTGGTGGCTGCAGCAGAGTAAGCCGTGGAGGAGGAGTTGACCCAGTTCTAGACTTGGCACAAATGGACTTAAGACAAGCTGGGCTGTTTTGTACCCATCTGGAACTCAGTAATACAGCTTCAGAGGAACCGGCCACATGGTGTGTGTTTTAAATCTTCACAGTGTTTGTGGCTCTAACTTAGGGCATAAGCAGAGGTATTGAGCTGGCTATTCTCTGCCTCCCTAGATATGTCAAACACCTTCTGCATCCTGCTGTGTGCCCAGGGAAGCTGAACTCAATGAACTGCATCAAGCCAGCCTCCTTCCTCTCTCTCTGTGCTCTGGATTCTTCCCTGGGGAGCCATGACAAGTCAGAGAACAGGTGGAAAGAGAGGGTAGAAAAGTATTTTCTTTTGCTGCTTCCCTGCTTGGCCATGGATTGATTGGAAGTGGCTGCCTTCCTCACCCAAGGCCACATCCCCCATCACGTTTCCTCTCCTCCTGCTGTAGCCCTCATTGGGTCCTAGCGGCCATTCACCCGTTTTTCTCCTTCAGGCCTGGCTAGTGGTGGATTCTCCACTTCTTTTGGGTCCATGCCTCTTTGGCTCATTATCATTGTTGGTTTCCTTTAAACCCAACAATACCCTTGTAAATACTCTTTTCATGAAACTCCATTTGCTTCTGCCTTCTTGTCTGAATCTGATCAATACAGAAGTGTAACCAATGTTTAAGTATATTTAAAAAATTTTGTTACTTATACTTATCAAATAAATGGACACAAACCAAGTTTCCCTTGATGGAGAATTGGTTAAATTAGTTATGATCTATTTATATCAAAAGTATAATATTTAGCTAATAAAAACCATGTTATTAAAACATTTAATGTCATAGGATAATACTCAATACATAAAGGAGAAAAAATGGTATAAAATGATATGGCAGATTGATATCATACACTCCCAATATATATGTTGGGGAATATATATAGGAAGAAAACATACCTAATTATTAAAAAGGTTATCTCTGCTGCTGTTGAAGGTAATTTTTGTTTTCTTATGGTTTTTTCATACTTTCCAAGCATACTGTGATGGAAATATATTACTTTATATTCAGAAAAAAAATTATGGAAAACAAGAGAATACTTGTGATCTAGAAAGATATTCATCACTTGTGTGATACTATCATATTTGAAGGGTTATGACAATTCATGGCAATCAGTCTTTTATATAAGATGGCTATATAAGAAGGCTTTATATAAGGAGAAGGAATGGATGTCCCTTCTCTCATCAAAACCCATGGAGACATGTTAACTGTCCTGTAATAAATAACCTTATTCAGCCCTTTAAGGATAAAGTCAGTCTGAATCTGTCACATGCCTAAAATTTTCTAGGGAAAATTCTTTCCCCACCTCAAGTCTTCGTGTTGTATCAGCCAATTCACAGTGCTTTCAGGATAATATGTGAAGTTAAACATTTAAATCTGACTCCAGTTCCGGGGTCAGCTCACATATGATCTATTGAGGTACTGGCCTAGACCTTGTAAGACTTGACATTCGTATCTGTGCTCTTTTTGGCTGGCTCTGCAGCCTCACAATATGAGAACATTCACGATAGGAAGATGGTGCCCCAAAATGGATGGGTTAAGGTTTTCAGTGTGGTTCTCTGTCATGCCATGAAATCCCATGTGAATCACGCCTTCATTAAATTACATTGTTATCAATCCCATCAGTTCTTTGTTTCTAACAGGTACTGACTTTGGTCCAAGAAGAAAAAGTCCCAAGTGGTTAAACTGTACATGAGATTTAAAAAGGCATTTTCCCTCATTGTAATGGATAAATGATCCCATGTTTACTTATGAACGTGTGCTTTCATTAAGTGGAAGTTAGTAAAATGGAAGGCGTCTGTGCATGTGTAACAGTGGTGTTCTTATGGATAATCCAGCTTCTTCTTTGTGTTTTTCTTCTCACTCTGTCCACTGTTTTGCTTTTTAGAAGATTGTTGGGCTGCCTTAAAACTTTCTGCTAGAACTTCCTCAGGCCCCCTTTTGCCTCCTCTATGTCCTGCATTGGAATTCACACTTTGCTGTTTTCCAAGTGAGGCTCATCTATAACATTTTAATGAGTGGGGGAATTACTCATGTGCATGAGAAAATCTCTTATAATGCCTGCTTGAGTCCTGTCCAAGTTTGAGGTAAGAGATAATTGTGCCTCTGGTTGGGAACTCCATACTCTGTTTATGGTATTTAGGCTTTGTTTGTCTTTCAGTAACTTCATGATTTCCCTCCCTCCCCACCGACTTTTATAGAAATCATCTTCCTGCTGCCTGAAGTGTGTCATTCTGCATCTTGCCAAGAAGAAAACCTTTCCATAGAGAAAATAACCTATCTCTTCCCCTCTGCAACCATCTGACTTAATTATGCACCATGCTTGGCCCCTGGAGAGCTCAGCGAGGAACATGAGGAAGTCCTGGCTTGATCGCCAAGCCCTAGGGTCTTTGTCAATTATCATCTGGCACCCACGAGTCTGGCCAAATTTACAGGCATGTCTGTCTCTCAAAACATGTCAGGCCTGAAGAGTGAATCTTTTTTTTTTTTTTTTTTTTTGGAGCCGCTATAAGTAGAACAATCTTTTCCATTAAAACCCACTTAGCTCTCCTTTCAATACTCCACAGCCTCTTGAACACACCTTCTATTCCATGTGTGATGCCGGTGAGACTGCAGTTGAATAACATGACTTGGTTCCCAGGGCTCATGGCATGCACGGGAGCCTTTCAGGACCTGGGCTGTACAGGCAGATGGAGGTGAATTTGAGAGGCCCGTTCTTCTCTCAGCTAGCTGTGAGTCCTTGAGAGAGCCACTGACTTCTCTGAGCCTCATTTTCTCAACAGTACGATGGAGATAATAATATTTACATGTCTGACTCTGTGACCCCATGTACTGTAGACCGTCACACTCCTCTGTCCATAGGATTCTCCAGGCAAGAATATTGAAGTAGGTTGCCATAGGACTATTTTAAGGCAAAATTAACATAATTTTGCAGAATTAATTTGAAGTAATTGCTCAAATTACTTCAGAATTAAGCAGAAGTAATTTGAAAACTAAAGCACAATAAATATTAATGAACTTAAAGAATAAGAAAAGCAGAACTCATTAACCATATTCCTTATTCCTATCCACCCTGCTGTTTAAGGGGGAAAATAGCTTTGTTCTCATCTCTTTTTATTAGGATTTCACATCATAGAATCCAAGGATCCATTCCAAGTCATGCGTTCCTAACAAGTTATGAGACCCAGATTTACAATGTCATATACAAATGTTGTACCTTGTGAGGTACGTCTTTTGACATTGACCTGCAGTATTTCAAGTGAATACGTGATTTTCTTGCACTGTGTTGAATGTTTTCAGCTTTCTGAGGAGGCAGTAGCACAACTCCATTTGTTCCAGTACCTGTTTTATTCCCTTGATATTGTTTCCCAGTCTCTCTCACTAAGCTTCAAGATAAGACAAGGCCTGGGATCTGTTCATCTCAGTCTGCCCTGGCCCCAGCACAGGGGTTGGTACAGAGGAGAAGATATGACTGCTGGAAGGGGAAAGAAGGGAGGAAGGGAAAGTAAGAGAAGAGGGAAAGAAAGGAAGGAAGAAATCCAGACTCGATATTCTTAGAAGTATAATCAGGGGACACTTGTAACACTCTATGAAAGCAACCGTCCTGGGAAAACCTATTATTACACCCTGGCTTCAAGTGTTGTTTTCATATTTGGGAGGAAATACATTATTTGTGTTTTGGACTAGTCCCATCAATCTGGTCTCTTCATCCTTGTCCCAGACTTCCTCTGGAGTTGTGTGGGCAGGATGGGGAGGTCCCTGGTTTGAACTGGTAGCTAAAGGCTAGTGAATGTGTTCCTGCTCAGAGCCAGCAGCTTGTAGTTGCTCATGAGGAAACGGGTAGAAAAGCCCTCCACGTCGGAATCTTTGGGCTTCTGCCTTACCCTCAGTGTGGCATGTAGCTGCCTATGTTAGGAGAAGACTTTGGGAGTTTGAAGATAACAGCCAAATACTGCTCTCAATGTATTCATAGATATCTCTTTAAAAACATTATGCCCATCAGAAGCTACATTGGTTTGATATAAAAAATCTGTTTTGGCAGTTTCCCCATCCAAGTGAATGAGTTGAGTTGTTTGCCTTGATTTTCATAGGTGTCACGGAGGCGACTTCTTCCTGTTCTAAACAGCCTTAGCTAAAATTTGCAGCTGATCCAGAATCATGACAGTGACAGGAACTGTGTTTTAATTCCAGTCTGTTACTTATTGACTGTGTGACTCTAAGAAACCTATGAGACTTCTTTGAGACTCAGTTCTTTTCTCTAAAGTGGGGACAATAATACCAACCTTTCTAGCTTGTTGTGAGGCTTAAGTGATTTGATGTGCATAAAGCATAGTGCCTGGCCCACAGCAAATCCTCATTACGCATCTTGCAGGGAGGTGTCAGGGAACAGTGCCTTCTTTGCTTTCTTTTAAGGCCTACAGATGCCCTTGAGAACTGGCATGGGCTTCAGGTCTCTGTACGTAAGGAGAGACTGACAGTAAAGCCAGCTATTCCAGAACGACGTGGAGCTCCTCCAGATGGTTAATAGTTACAAGCAGCTTTAGGTGGACTCCAGGTTAGTTAGCTAACAGATATAGTCATGTAATATTCTGTAAACACATGCACACTCGTGGTGACGGTTTTCTTCTCCCCAATAATGGAAACAAATAAACAGGCTTAAAATTTCTCCATCCTGATCAATAGCCTGAACAAACATTTTCAGGTTCTCTCCCAACCCTGATCCATGTGGAGATATTTATTTTACACATTTGTGGAACTAGAGTGCAGAAACTTTTCAGTGTTCTCCTTTTTAAAGCAAACTCACCTGCTGAACTGATCATTACCGTAAAGTCTAGGCAGGAGAGCTGCACAGCACCTGGCTACTCTTACAGCTGGATGCTCCATGTATCACTCCTGGAGTAAGAGCAGAGATTTCAATGTCTGTCTAGGCAAGTAGTTCTCAGTTGGGGCAGTTTTTTCCCCCAGGGAACATTGAACAATGTCTGCGAACATTTTCACAACTGGTTGAGGGTAGGCTGTTAGTACCTGAAGTGTAGAGGCTAGGCATGCTGCTAAACATTCTAGAATGCTTGCTTCTCTTGCCAACCAAGACAGAGCCCGACAACACTCACTCAATCCAAAATGCCAGTATTGCTGAGATTGAGAAACTCTGCTCGCGAGAAAGAACTGGAGGCAATGAAGTCTAAGAACCCCCTGTGTGTAAATAAAATGTGTATATATGTGGGTTTCAAAGAGTCTGAAGCTCTTATGAGATTCTCAAAGATCAAGAATGGTTTAGGAGCCTGACCTCATGTGAGTGAATGATTTTCAGGACTGTTGAACTTGGCTGTAACCAAATGAATGGCATTTCATGTATGTACCCGTCAGAAGAGGTGGTGGTCAGTAAGGGGCATAGAAAAACTGAGTCAGGGAGGTAAACTTGAGCTCTCTCCAGGAGATTCTGTGCTCTGACAGGCAAACAACTACTATTTACAATCTTCCTGTCAGATCTGTCTCCATGGTTGACACCAACATATGTATCTGTCAGAGCCTGATGTTACAAAGGTTCAAATCATGTTAACTAGTCTGATATGGCTCTGTGCTCAATAAGGATTTTAATTTCTTTTTGATATACATCTGTTTACAGTGTTACTATAAATTCATCACTAGGCCCCTCCAGGATGGGAGTTAGGTATTACCCATTTGTATCCACAATTTTTAGAAGTAGTTGCTACAGTGTTAATAGTCAATATTATGTACTGCTGCTGCTGCTGCTAAGTTGCTTCAGTCGTGTCCAACTCTGTGCAACCCCATAGATAGCAGCCCACCAGGGTCCCCTGTCCTTGAGATTCTCCAGGCAAGAACACTGGAGTGGGCTGCCATTTCCTTCTCCAATGCATGAAAGTGAAAAGTGAAAGGGAAGTCACTCAGTCGTGTCTGACTCTTCGCGATCCCATGGACTGCAGCCCACCAGGCTCCTCCACCCATGGGATTTTCCAGGCAAGAGTACTGGAGTGGGATGCCATTGCCTTCTCCATATTATGTATAGTAGTTAGCAAATGAAGTGAACTGATTTTGTCAAGACAAACATGTCACTCTGCATTAAATTACAGGGATATTTCTTTTTTAAATTAGCATATTGGTTTTCAGGCTTGTGCTTCAGGCTTCTATAAGCTTGGTTAGTGGGAGTTATCCTTCCCAAGTCTGCCTTTGGGACAATAACAAGATTGAGTTTCAGAGTCTCCAAGACTGGGGGGAAGATACAGGTTGTATCTTATATCCACTGGGACAGTGTTGCCTTGTGCAGCATCTTGGGAGAGGGAAAGCCAGTTAGTTTTTCCTGGTAACACTTACAACTCCATTCAGTCCCAACACTGGATACCCAAGGGACATTGGATGGGCTGATATGCCAATCCCTGGCTTGTCTGCTCTCAGATCTCCTCCTTGCCCCTACCCTGTTTGGTTGCATGTTATGGGGAATCTGATGCTGAAATCTGATCCAGGCTCCCATGCCAACTGGCTTGTGGCTGAGTTTGGCCAGTGAGAAGTACGAGCAGGAAGTCAGAAGGTGGACAGAAAGGAAAAACCAGGGTATTTCTTCTCATCTCAGCTTGGGCAACAGCTCCAGCACTGGTGATATTTCCTCCATGGCTTTTGTGAAGACTAAAAAGCTTATACAATTTGAGGGAACCTTTAAAGGAAAAAGAGTACAAAATTAGATCCAGGGTTTTAGAAGAGGCCCAGGAGGGCAAAGATCCCTCCAATATAAGCCTTACTAGCTTCCTGGTAAATCCACCTCTGCCAAGGTTCCGGCTTTCACTGAGTAGACCAACTCCTGGTCCCCTTTTTCTTCCAGCCTGGAAGTGTTAGCAACTTTGTGCTTCCTGGGTCACCACACCATCATTTGCTTAAATGTCCCCATTTTTCTATCACATGGGTTATTAAATAATCAATTATTTTTATGGAATTTCATTTGTATTAAGTAGAATGATTTCTTGTTTTTCTCATTGGACTCTGATCAAACAAGTTAAATACAAGTTAAAAAAAAANGCTTTTGAACTATGATGTTGGGTAAGACTCTTGAGAGTCCCTTGGACTGCAAGGAGATCCAACCAGTCCATTCTGAAGGAGATCAGCCCTCGGATTTCTTTGGAAGGAATGATGCTGAACCTGAAACTCCAGTACTTTGGCCACCTCATGCGAAGAGTTGACTCATTGGTAAAAACTGTGATGCTGGGAGGGATTGGGGGCAGGAGGAGAAGGGGACGAATGAGGATGAGATGCTGGATGGCACCACTGACTCAATGGATGCAAGTCTGAGTGAACTCCGGGAGTTGGTGATGGACAGGGAAGCCTGGTGTGCTGTGATTCATGTGGTCGCAAAGAGTCGGACATGACTGAGCGACTGGACTGAACTGAACTGAACTGAATGATAGCATTGATGAGGTCACAAAGCATCCAGATAGCTCAGTCAAAGGCAGGCAGGTATCCTTAACCCAAAAACCAAGAGTTAGGGATAAGTGATCATTTTGTAGCATTATCCATCAAAAGAATTTTCTTGGTATGAGAAAAGAAAATATTTACTGAGTAATTACCATATACCCATTACCATTATCACATGCTTTCCTGTGGCATCTAAAATAATCTGGTAATAAACCTTTTATCCCATAGAAACTCTCTCTAAGCCCCAAACAATATAACTGTCAGACTTGTAATATCTTTCATGATCCAGTGTGGGACAAAGTGGAAAGATGACCAGACTTGGACTCAGATGCTCTAGATTCCATTCATTAACTTTCTGGGGCCTCAAATTTTCACTTGATAAATAAACCCATTTAAACCACTGTGTCCCACTTCATAGGCTTTTTGTGAAGATTAAATTGGACTGCAGATAATAAATTGTAATATTCTGTATATTATTATCATTTTTATTAATGTCAGATAACAGTAACCCTGTGACCACTTCAGCTAATTTTCATTTCAATCGCTATATCTCAGTTATTGATTTGGAAATTCTGTTTAAAATAATTATTTGCTTTCTTGTTGCCAAATGTGCAGAGCAATAAAAATATAAAACTCTCATTACAGCAGAACACAAAAGTATCATATATAGGATTATTTCCTCTAAAAGCGTCAGACAATTCCTTCTAAGAATGATTCCCAACTTGAACATACATGGTGTTATCCAGTTGTATAATAGTAAGTTTTCTGGAATATTATGATTGTATTGTAAACACATTAGATGAAAAAATACATGTCCTTTTGGATATGAGATATGGATTTATTTAATTTATTTATAGAATTATGGTCATGCAAAGCCTCTGGGAAGTTTGAATAATGAAACAAGATATAAAACAACAAAAATGTGTAAAAGGTAAGCTCTGATTCCGTCACTGGTTAAAAGAACTTCTAATCCCATCTGATACTAAACTAATTAAATGGCTAGTCCCTGAGTTACATGTGCTTATACTAGGATAGTATTAATAGTTTCCAAAGAGTTCTTTCTAGTATTCTAGATCATTGATGCTCAAAAGAAATATGATGCAAGCCACAAACCAGAGCACATATATAATTTTAAATTTTCTAGTAATGACACTAAAAAAGTAAAAAGAAACCAGTGGAGCTAATTCTAAAAGCAGATTTTATCTTAACATGTAATCAACATAAGAATTTCAATGAGATGTTTGTATTCTTTTTTTGAACTAGGTCTTCAAAATCTGTTGTGTAAAAAGCCTTATATCACGTCTCAATTCAGACAGCCACATTTCACCTATAAATAGACAGATGTGACAAATGGCTAATGTACTGGACAATAGAGCTCTGGCTTTCGGTGTAGGTGATTTTTAGATTCGGAAAGACCTGGGTTTAAATGCCTGTTTCATCATTTATTTCCTGTGTGACTTGAACAAGTTACTGTTCTGCAGAACAGTCATTAAGACTTAACATGAGAAAAGTCACATGAAAGACTACCTCTCCCATCATCTGGTCCCTAGTGGGTAGATGATCAATAAGGGTTAGTTCTCATTCCAGAGTTTCAATATGGAGGTGGAGGGTGGCTTGGGAGAAAGGCAGAAGCATTTGTAGGAAACCTAGATGAATCTTCTCACTCCAGGCAAAGCTAGCATGGATGAAAGGGCTGAAGGGTGGAGATGCTGAACTGAGTGAACAGATGGAGACCTGACAGGCATTTCCAGATTAGTGCTACATGGTTACTTCATAGTTACTCAAAAAGCTGAAGCGTCTGTCTCCTCTGTGCTGGCCTAGAATGTTAAGATATGTAACCCTTTTGAAGAAGAGCTGTCAAGGAATGAAGAAATGATTCAAAGTCATGCCCTCAAAGGAATAATTGAAGGAGGTGGTTGATATACTTCTATTAGAGATGAGGGTTGGGGAAGGGAAGAGATAAGAGAGAGATGAAACTGGGGGAGAAAATGGTTTGTCTTTAAATAAACCAGCTTTTTCTGGCTCTAAGAGGCAGAACTATTGAACACTACAGAGAGGAAGATTCTAGCTCAACAAGAACTTTTTAACAGAGATGCTTTGAAAATGGAATGAGTTACCCTTTGAAGTAGTATTTTATAGAAGAGAGGATATCACTTAATTACTTGGAGGGATACTGTTAATATGAGGAGAATCAAACGAGGCAACACATATAAAACACTGCGATTTACTATATACCATTACCATTATTGGCTTCCTTGGTGGCTCAGGCAGTAAATAATCTGCCTGCAATGTGGGAGACCTGGGTTTGATCCCGGGATTGGGAAGAATCCCTTGGAGAAGGGAATGTTAAGTAAATGCAGTGACCACTTAACACAGGTGTCATTAGCCTAGATGAGAGTCCCTGGAGTCTCTACATCACTCTTCCTTTCTGGGCACTACTGCCCAATTACCCAACACTGGACTTGACACTTTTTCAAGGACATGGCACACTAGGAGCTGAATATCCATTCTCTGGTTCTGACTGCGGAGTGTCTTACCAAGAATCAAGTGTTTCCCTTTCAGTCCCTTCCACATTGGCATCAGTTGTCTCTTTGTGTGACAGGGCCTGGAGGAGTTGGAATGCTGTCCTACTTTGTTAAATGTTAGTTGCTCAATTGTGTCCAACTCTTTGTGACCCCCATTGACTGTAACCTACCAAGCTTCTCTGTCCATGGGATTTCCCAGGCAAGAATACTGAAGTGGGTTGCCATTTTCTTCTCCAGGGGATCTTCCTGACCCAGGGATCGAACCCAGGTCCCCCACATTACAGGCAGATTCTTTACTGTCTGAGCCACTAGGGAAGCACCATCCAAATTTGGGGTTTCTCATTGCACGTTCAGTCTTGACGTTCTCTACCACCTTGGTTTCTGGGTGCCACTTTCTTCCAATTTTCTTTCTGACTTTTGTACTGGACAGTATAGCTCTTGATTTCAGTGAGGCTGATTTGGGGATTCAGAAAGACCTGGGTTGGAATGCCTGTTTCATCATTTATTTCCTGTGTGACTTGAACAAGTGACCGTTCTGCAGAAATGTCATGGGATTTAACGTGAGATGCGTCACGTGAAAGTGTACCTCTTCCAGCACCTGGTCCCTAGTTGGTACGTGATCAATAAGGGTTAGTTCTCTTCCTGGCTTTTCAAAATGGAGATGGAGGGTGGGTTGGGAGAAACCCTCTTTTAGCTTCCTACTCTTCAACTATAGGAGCTTTTGTAGAGTCTGATCACAGCCCCCTTCTTTCTTCCCCCTCTCTCTACTTTTCCATGGTGATGTGATCTTTTGTCTTGGCCCTGCTCTTGATTGCCACATCTTTTCCCTCCAGCTCAAGTTTCCTCCTTGAGCTGCCTTCCTGATGTCCTCCCCAATGTGTCACAGGCTCCTCTAACCCAGCATGCCACACCTGGATGGTTGTTCTTCAGCCTGCTCACCCTCCTTGGCTGCCCGTCACCCACTCACTTGCCTCATTCAGACCCTGCAGTTCGTTTCTTCTTCTCCTCATCCCCTGCAACTAGTCTGCTACCAGGAACTGCGGGTTTGATCCTGGCTACATTTATGCTCTTTTTCTTCTCTCACCTGGGCTATTCTTGTCTTGACCCAGTGCACACACCACTTTCCAATGTTAAGAGCCTTAAGATTTTATAGAAGGGCCTCAGGTGCTATTGTGAGGCTGACAGAGGCCATATAGCATGACTCCTGGTCCTGAGTTACTGCTTCTACCAAAGCAGATGTGCTTTGGTTTGTTTCATTTCATTAAGCTTCCACTTAAGATTTGACTTGAAAGAAGGATTCTGCTATATAAAAATAAGCAAGAAAAGCATTCTTTTAATGGCTTTCCGACTTCTAGGCTTTTCTCCTCCTATGCCATATTCAAAGCACACAAAAGAGATTTTTCTGAAGTGGAAATACATCTTGCCATAGCCAACTTTAAGCTGTTTCCTTAAACCCCACTACCTACAGGGTAAATGTCAGCTTTCATTCTCGGGCTCTTATGATGATTCTTACCTGTCCCTTTTACCTGTCTCTAATACTGTCCCCTTTCCTCTCATAGTCAGATCACTTTCAGTTCCCCTGGAACACTAAAGCATTTGCTCTGTTTCCTCTCTTGGGAATTACTCCCAGCTGCCATCTTCCTGGCAAGTGCCAGCTTCTCTTTTATGGTTTGGTTCAAGAATCACCTTTTCTTTGAAGCTTTCATAATTGCATAAGTAGAAATGACCCCACTTTCCATAGCTTGTGTACCAGTTACCATAACCTGAATGTTTTACTTGTCTCTCTCCATGGTTCTACCATGAGCAGGAAACGTGGCTGTCTTCATTGTGTTTGTTTGTTTGTCCATTTACCACCAAAGGCCTTGGACTGCAGGGAGTGCTCAGAAACTGTTGACTGTGTATAGTATTAGTTTCTCAGTCCTATCTGACTCTTTGTGACCCCATGGACTGTAGCCCATCAAGCTCCTCTGTCTATGAGATTCTCTAGGTAAGAATACTGGAATGGGTTGCCATTCTCTTCTTCAGGGGATCTTCCTAACCAGGGATCAAAACCGGGTCTTCTGCATTGCAGGCATATTGTTTACTGTCTGAGCTGCCAGGAAAGAAGGCTTAATTAAATCTTAAGAAGCAAAGCTATGCAGATGAGCTGGTGCTAAGTCCCTGATGGGAGGCCCAGGGTGACATTTTTTCTACAATTTTACCATGTTGTAAGTGGAATAGATAGTAACCAGCAAACATTCTGCTGACTACACATTAGTTTATAAATGCACTTACTTCTGTGGATGTAAAGCAATCAAATCAGCTTCTGTCTAGTCTCTCCAAATTTGACTTTTGGATGATGTCTATTACCAAAAGCAATGGTTATAAAATATTATTTGTATTGAACTTTGTGGCTACACTCTGTTTTACTTTCATTATCTTGTTTGATATTTACAGCAATCCTGTGGGTCATGCAGGGCAGATATTACTCCCATTTTATAGATGTGTGGAACCAGATTCTCAGATGTCACCTGAATTTCCCGAAGTCACATAGCTGTTAGTTAATAGAGCCTGATACTTAAGTCATTTCAAAATCAGTTGATCATTCATATCTATTTGAGGGTACCCTTGCCACTTAAAGGACCACCCTCCTGTTGTATTGAACATGATAAATAGGTTCTGCTGCTGCTGCTGCTAAGTCACTTCAGTCGTGTCCGACTCTGTGCGACCCCATAGACGGCAGCCCACCAGGCTCCCCTGTCCCTGGGATTCTCCAGGCAAGAACACTGGAGTGGGTTGCCATTTCCTTCTCCAATGCATGAAAGTAAAAAGTGAAAGTGAAGTAACTTAGTCGTGTCTGACTCCTAGTGACCCCATGGACTGTAGCCCACCAGGCTCCTCTGCCCATGGGATTTTCCAGGCAAGAGTACTGGAGTGGGGTGCCATTGCCTTCTCTAAAATAGGTCCTTAGGGTCAGATAAAAATTCCTTTTTACATACGTGTCTGACAGCTGGTCATCAGGAGAATGGAGTTTTTCATTATCTTACTTGCTGGCTCCCTCATTTCTTCCCCCAAGGCTTCCCCATGTCAAGTTGCCAAGACTTGCAATGGTCACTGCAGTTTATTGACAAATAACAAAGATACTCCTTGTCTAGCTGTCAACTTTACATCCTCTGGGTTTGCCAGGTGAGCGCAACTTGCAAGGAAAGGTTTTGTTGTGGTCTGTGACTCACTGCACTCACTCTTCCTGCCACTCCCTGGGTGCAGGCGATTACCATCTGCCCATTGCACAACTTTAGAATATCTCTGGATGAACTGGCACATGATGTAAAAAACTCCAACTGACTGAAGGTTCAGCCACTGCTACATGAATCAAAAGGCATACTACCATAGAAAAGTTACTCTAATTTCATCTGCAGATTGCTTCTCTTATCGTTGAGAGATTTAGCGGAGGCATTCACTACTGAAGGAAATGGCTTCTTTTAGGTGGTTCTATCTCCAAAGTCTTGGAATGTCCTTTGGAAGAAAGGATGTGAGTAGGAGAAAGGGCCCTTCTCACTTGTTCAGAAGTAGCTCAGTTCAGGTCCTGTTGATGAGAGGTGGTGTTCTCTTGGTTTGCTTCAAGATTTCCCCATGTGCTCACAGTTTAAGTCATCTTCCTCAACAGGACCTCAGAGGGTCAGTTTTTTTGGGGGAGGGNCTATGTCCAGTTCTAACTGTTGCTTCCTGACCTGCATGCAGTATTTTGGCCACCTCATGTGAATAGTTGACTCATTGGAAAAGACTTTGATGCTGGGAGGGATTGGGGGCAGGAGGAGAAGGGGAGAACAGAGGATGAGATGGCTGGATGGCATCACTGCCTCGATGGATGTGAGTCTGAGTGAACTCCCGGAGTTGGTGATGGACAGGGAGGCCTGCCGTGCTGCGATTCATGGGGTCACAAAAAGTCGGACACGACTGAGCCACTGAACTGAACTGCTGTTGTTGTAACTATTCATTGCAGATATTTTACCCCGGACATTGTCTTTTAGCTTAATGGTGGTCGGGGTGTACGGAAAGTTATTAATACAAGTTTTAAATCAATTTCATCCTTTAGGTTGTGATTTTGAGTGCTGTGTTTTGGAATATCCTCTTCTTTCTAAGAAATATATATATTGATATAAGTTTTGTTCACATTTAAATCATTAGTCCATTGTGTATATTTTTCCAATTTACTATCCAGTTAATACTATTCATTAAAGTTTTTCCTCTTCTGATTTGAAAGGTTACTTGTTGATCTTAGTCTAAAATAAACTTGAATTTGGTTTTAAACTGCCTATTGTTTTCCCTTGATCCGCCTGCTTATTTCTGTACCATCACCATCTGTTTATTTGTCTTCCCACTAGAGAGCATTGTATCATCTCACTGAGCAAGTCCTCATTTCAATTCTTTTCTGTGTGTGGATCCAAGAGGTAGAATTATAGCTAGTAAGAGGAAGCTACAAGAAGGCTATAATAACTCAGTAACTGAGTTATTGAGAGAGAGAGAGAGAGTCCAGGTTGTAAAGGGGAAAATAGTTAGATGGACGGATTATAAAAAATTTAAAGCACCATGAAAAACACACAAAGCACCAAAGTGTGACTTTGCTCTTGAATAATTAAAATCATTGAAAAGATTTGAAAAGAGAATAGTAGTCTCACTTTGTAAGAGAGTGGTATGCCAATTAGGTGTTCTGTGTAGAATTCTCTCTCACGCATCTCTTACCTGTTCCTCGCCTTGGGAATCTATGTGGTTCATAGAATTTTTTTGAGGATTAATGAAGATTAACTACTTTTGTGACCTTCTGGTGCATACTGGTGCTCAGTATATGGTAATTATTAAAGATGAATAGGCAAATTCAGAGGAAGCCATCTCCCTTTCCCTTCCCAGGTGATGTGACATGCGCATGGTAGGGGAGTCCTTTTCAGACTTGGGGCTTCCCCGTGGTTCAGAGGTTAATGTGTCTGCCTGCAATGTGGGAGACCCAGGTTCTCAGACTTGAACGTGCGCTGAAGTCACCTGAGGTTCTTGTTAAAGCAGTTTTTTATCCAGTAGGTCTAAGACGGAGTCTGGGTTTCTGCATTTCTAACAAGCTCTCAGGTGATACTGATGCTGCCGATCTGTGGACCATATTTTTAGTTGCGCAATTGTAGGGCTGATTCAGTAGTTACAGTGGAGGCTGAGCTGAGTGCTGTAAGACCCCTTTCAGGCTCCAGATTTTTTCAATCTGTGCTTGGACAGACCATTCACAATTCCACAAACTGAATTAGCACCAGGGAGTGGTGGTGGTAGAACAAAATTTAAAAATTACATTGGCATTATTGTAATTTTTAAATAGGTGGTACTTATGTTACAAAATTTAAAAGACACATAAAGGTACTCAGAGAAAAATAAATTACCTTCCCAATCCTTGTTTCCTGGCCACCCTGATCCTTTGTACAGCACTCAGTACTAGTTTTTTTGTTTGTTTATTT
Source organism: Neotragus moschatus (assembly GCA_006410615.1). Taxonomy (NCBI): domain Eukaryota; kingdom Metazoa; phylum Chordata; class Mammalia; order Artiodactyla; family Bovidae; genus Neotragus; species Neotragus moschatus. The sequence goes on along the minus strand of SJYA01001300.1, from coordinate 195,595 downwards.
TTCTAGAGGTAACTTATGCAAGTACACATGCATATTTTCTTACTTTTCTCTATGTTTAATGCCGTGCTTTTTTCACTTGAAAAATGTATCATAGTTGTTTTAGTACAGACAAGGCTGCTTCAACTATAAAAATAACTGCATGTGGGTATTATAATTGAATCAAACAGTCCTCTGTGGATATGTATCATTTCTAAAACTTGACTAGTACAAATGTTCCAGTGAACACATCTCATTTCAAACCACTAGAATAAATTCCTAGAGATGTATTTAAAATTCTGATGGATACTGCCATACTGTTCCCCATAGCTGTTTTGGCAATCCATAGTCAAGTCCTACCAGCCACAAATGGGATGTTTCTTTCCTCACACGCAGGTACACACAGTGTTACCAAACATTTTGATCTTTGCCAGAGTGATAGATGATAAATGATATCTCACTGTGGTTTTAATTTGCATTCTACACTATGAATGCCATTGAAACATCTTAATAATTGTTCTAGGAGGGCATTCACATTTCATTTCCAAGAACTATCTGTTCATCTTTGTTACTGATTTGTAGGAGTTCTTTATAAATTAAAGAAAATTAGTCATTTATCTGTGGTATGAGTTGCAGGCATCTTCCCCACATTGTTTTTCTTTTGACTCAAGAAGTCAGGCATGATCAGTTTTATGTGGTCTCATTTATCATGTTTTTTTTTTTTTTAATGTGTGTGTGTTTTCTGCCCAACTTATAATCACCCTCTCCCCCACTTTGAAATATAAAAAGCTCTTATCCTGTGTTTACATCTTCTATTTTTATGTTTTAGTCTTTCACATTTAAATCCTTGATACATCTAGAATTAGCTTTACGTAAGATGTGAGGTATGCATCCAGCTTTATTTTTCTTTCCAGATAGCTACCCAGTTGACACAACATCATTTACTGAATAATAGCCTCCATATATTTTCACATATATTTACATCTATTTCTGAACTTTCTACTCTTACTATTGATCCATCTGCTCTTGATCCTATCTCAAACAATTTTTAATATCCTTTAAAACGTTAAATATTTGGTAGGACTGGTCCGCAGTCCCCAATCACTTGGTCCCCACTGATTACTTTTCTCTCTTTTCCCTCCTCAATAGTCGAAGCAATAGCAGATTGCTCCCACTTGCTTATTTCCTGTGTAAACTATAGAATATGCTTGTCTATTCTTGCCTGGTTGAAAAATCCCATTAGTATTTCTATTGAAAGTGTGTTAAATTTATAGATTGATTTAAGACAACTTCTTCCATTTGCTTACTTTCTCTTTGCCTCTGAGTAGCATTTTGGAGTTTTATATATATATAGACCTTAAAGATCTACTTTCTTTATCTAAATTTTTTTATTCCTAAGTTTTTTATCTTTTTTGATTATATTGTAAGTTATTTTTCTTTTATTATATGTTTTGATTGACTATTATTATATGAAAGTTATTAGTTTCAGTGTATTAATTTTGTACCTATCCATCCTAAGTGAATTCTCTCTTTTTTTCCTTAAACATTTGTCAATTGCTTTTCTTGGATTTTCTAAGCATATAATATTATCTGCAAGTACTCACAATTTTATTGCCTCTTTTCTAGCTTTTATATTTGTTGCTTCTTTAGCTTATCTATTGTGCTGGTGAGTAGATTCAAAATAAGTGTAAATATTAGTGGTGGCAAAGAACTTCCTTGTTGTATTTCTGACTTTAATGGAAATGCTGCTTCTACTGTTTTCTTGATAATCATGATGGGATTTTGGTTAAGATGCATATTTTCTAGTGTTGAAATAGCATCTCTCTGTTTTTATTTTAAATATTAAAAAAATTGAGTGGGTTTTGAATTTTTCAAGCACCTCTCCAGAGTTTATAGGGATCACATATGATTTTTCCCTTTGACCTACTTTTGTGGCAAATTATATTAAACTGTGTGTATTTGAACTCATCTTTCTTATGCCTAGTCCTTGAAGGATTTCCTCTGTAAACTTCAGTGTCATTTTCATTATACTACCAGCTAGCTTTCTTTGAGGCCCAGGAGGCAGATTATCCAGGGTTCTGTATCTGCAGTTACGTTGTTTTTCACCCTTTCTATCCTGAGGTTTCCTGATGCAAGTAAATTGCAGCCCTGAGTTCAAGTGACCTGGGTACTTTTTCCATTCAAGTCTGAGTTTCTGCTTTGTTCTTCAGTGCTCAGCTAAAAAGAGGTGTAGAATGAAGAGCTGCTTCTTGAGTTTCTATTCTGACAACCCAGTGGTACTGGCTTCCCTCCTGTTAATTATGTACCTGTTAAAGACCATACTCAGTAACAAGACAGAAAACTGCTCTAGAAGAAAATGAAACTGACTTCCTTGGCAGGAGGCACTCAATATCAATCCTTACATGTGTGCTTGATCAGTTGCCTCACCACCAGGCAGTCATCCACAGCCAGCCTCCCCACACTGCCTGGGGTGTGACTAGCACCGACTGATTCATCTAGCCAGGGCCTGGAGATGGGGACTCAGCCAGGCTGGTCCGACACGTACGTCCTCAGCAGTTTCTCCAAGTGCCGAGTCAGCCCAAGTGCTGGTCTTTCGTGAGGACTGTGATCTTCCAGTATGGAGTCATAATTCCTCAAGTCTGTTTATCTCCCCATCTCATGCACAGACTCTGGGGCCGTGATGCTTTGCCATAGGTGGCAAAGATTTCACCCTGGGAAATGTCCTTTTTGCAATGGGAGAAAGTGTCAATTCAGTATAATAGTCATTATCTTTCATTGATCAGCTCACTTTTGGCTGCAGGAGGGGAGGATGAAAAGATGAATATGACTGCTNTCAGCTAAAAAGAGGTGTAGAATGAAGAGCTGCTTCTTGAGTTTCTATTCTGACAACCCAGTGGTACTGGCTTCCCTCCTGTTAATTATGTACCTGTTAAAGACCATACTCAGTAACAAGACAGAAAACTGCTCTAGAAGAAAATGAAACTGACTTCCTTGGCAGGAGGCACTCAATATCAATCCTTACATGTGTGCTTGATCAGTTGCCTCACCACCAGGCAGTCATCCACAGCCAGCCTCCCCACACTGCCTGGGGTGTGACTAGCACCGACTGATTCATCTAGCCAGGGCCTGGAGATGGGGACTCAGCCAGGCTGGTCCGACACGTACGTCCTCAGCAGTTTCTCCAAGTGCCGAGTCAGCCCAAGTGCTGGTCTTTCGTGAGGACTGTGATCTTCCAGTATGGAGTCATAATTCCTCAAGTCTGTTTATCTCCCCATCTCATGCACAGACTCTGGGGCCGTGATGCTTTGCCATAGGTGGCAAAGATTTCACCCTGGGAAATGTCCTTTTTGCAATGGGAGAAAGTGTCAATTCAGTATAATAGTCATTATCTTTCATTGATCAGCTCACTTTTGGCTGCAGGAGGGGAGGATGAAAAGATGAATATGACTGCTGTTGCTTTCAGTAAGTTCTCAATTAAAAAAGACCTGATTATATAATTGGAGCAAACAAGTGTTCCATGAATGTTGTGAACTAACCTTTCTGCCTCCAGTCTCCTCCTTTAATCCTTCTTTCACCCAAATTTCAGAGGCTCTCTCTAACATAAACCTAATAATGTCAGTCTTGTGTTTAAATATCTCTCTTTGCTTTCAGGATAAACTTCAGATTTAACTTGACACATGAGGCCCTTCAGGTGTGGTTTCAGTCACAATGGCCTGCCTCATCTGCCTCTGTCCCCATTTATAGACAATAAAACTACATTATCTGAATATAGCACACATTATCTGTATCTTTGGACAAGCTCTGTTCCCTGTATAGAATACCCTCTCCTGTCCTTTTTGTTTGCTTGATGATCTGCTCATTCCCAAGACTCAGACCTAATGTCTTTCTGATATCCCTTTCCTGCATTTGGTCCCCCCTGCCTTTTTTTCTAAGCCATGTTAATTTTTCTCCTTAGCACTTTCCACAACATCCTATAAGTCTTCTAGTCTATTGGCTTTCAAAGTTGGAATTCCCCAACTATTTTTCATATGCTTTGTAATGTAGCTAATATGTTGATACAATGGAACACGTGTGTGTGTGTGCGCACGCACGTGTGCGTGTGCTAAGTCACTTAAGTTGTGTCAGACACAGCGTGATCCTTTGGACTGTAGTCTGCCAGGCTCCTCTGTCCATAGGATATACTTCATGATTAATAAATATGCCTATATTGTGGTCATGTGTTCAAAAGTTGTCTTACTGGTGGGGTTAATAATCTGAAAAGTTGAGAGTCATTGCTCTGGTATAATAGATCTTGGGGAGCATGAACACTGTGTTATTTGGAGAAGTGCAATAAAATTTAGTTGAATAAGTAAATAGAAGGAAATGATGATAAAAACTTTAAATGGGATATAAAGAAGATTCTAAGAGTAGAAGTATAATTGTGCATTAGTTTAGAAGTCAGAGTCTGACTTCAAATTATTTAAGAAAGATTCTTAGAGTCTGTTGTACTAGCTAAGGTGTTACTCATTTTTCTAAACCAGGGCCGGCAAACCTTTTCTATTAAGAGCCAGATAATAAATATTCAGCTTCTCAGGCTGTAGTAGTATTTGCATCTACTCAATCCTGCCACAGCTAAAGACAATATGTAAACAAATGGCTGTAGCTGTGTTTCAATAAAACTTTATTCACAAAACCAGGTGACTGGTTGGTCTGGGAGTCATATTCTAGATGGCCAAGGAGTCTGTTCTAGATGATGATTCCTAGTTTTCATGATCTATTACATGAAATACCTTTGCAGTATGCCTAGCCAATGATTTTTTGTTTTAGTAGTTATTAAATAAATGCTTAAAAATCTCCACAATGATTAGCTCTGATTTAGGGTCTTAGAAGAAAAGAGCTGAGTCTTTAGGTCTGAGTCCTGTAGACAAAGGAGGCAGTGGTGGCAGGGTCCGGAGACGGAGTGATCAGGTCTGGGAAACAGCGTATGTAAAGGTCCTGCTGTCCTGATAAAGTGACCCTGGAAGTTGCTGCAGCATCCCTGGGTAGTAATATGGCAGAAATAGTGAGGGGTAAATTCTCCCTTAACTGTGAAGTAGCAACCTCCTTTCCTGTAGTGAGGATTGGAGAAAAGGCATGTCAAACACCCACTGCTTGATTGTGTCCTATGACCTGCTGGGAGACATCTTTTGATCCTGACCTCTACCAGCTGTCTGATGCCAAAACTACTGGCTCCTCTGTTTTGCTGAACTGAACTTCCTTCCAGTCTACATGTTTAGGGCCATTTGCTCTCCATTCTGAGCTCTAACCTACCTCAGTACTTCTTGCTCCACCCCCACTGGATCAGAATCAGCCATCTTTTAACATCTGAAGCATGGAAGAAAAGGGACATCTTGGCTGGGATTATTTAAGGTGCTGTCTGTGGAGCACCTGGACAGAATCACCTAGAAGTGACTGTTAAAAATGGAAATTTCTGGGCTTCATCCAGAGTTCTGGAGTCAGGATCTCTGCTCTGAGGCCCATTTAAAACTAGGTTTCAGCTGGTTCTTACAGACCTGCTGCTCTTCCAATTAGAGTATTAAAAAATTTTTTTTCTCCAAGGCCTCCCTTTGGGTTGCCTTATCTACTCTGTTAGCTCTTTGAAACCAGTGTAATCAGTGAAAGATGGAAAATTAGGCCAACCACTAGTTTACCTATTTTTTTTTCCTACACAAAATTCACTTTAAAAATAACAAATTGTGCAGTAAATAAGTTTACATCTATGTAGGTCCTAAAGTTGCTGGACTCTTCTAATGTGTTCATTATCAAACAGCCCTGTCCCCAAGTAGAAGCTGCGCACGGGACTTCCCTGGTTAGGAGGCTCCTGCAGCACTTCTTTCTTTGCAACTTTCTGATTTGCTTTCCCAGGTGGTCTCCCTGGGAGGGAGACTTTACCTTGGATTTTTCTGGTTAGCACTGTCGTGCACAGACTCCCTGATTAGAACTCTCCCACAGGTCTTCCCTTCCTCAGGTCTTCCCTAATATCCTCTCTAAATTAAAAAATAAGGTTAGGCAGCCTCTGATGACGTTATCTCAGGCATTCTCTGCTTTGGTGATCTTTCAGTCACGTCAGTATATCTGTATGAAAATTCAGTGAAATGTGAGTTTTATCTATTATATATAAAAAGTTGTAGCCACTTATTTGTTCATGTATTGATACTATTTTCATCTAAACTTCCATAACAGTGTATCAATATAATCATTATGTGTGTGTATATATTTAATTATTTTCATGATTATGAATGTAAGAGATTCACACATTAGTGACCTCATTAATTGTAAAAATTTCTGGCAGAACTATTCTTTCTGTCTTTCAAATGNGAATGTGAGTTTTATCTATTATATATAAAAAGTTGTAGCCACTTATTTGTTCATGTATTGATACTATTTTCATCTAAACTTCCATAACAGTGTATCAATATAATCATTATGTGTGTGTATATATTTAATTATTTTCATGATTATGAATGTAAGAGATTCACACATTAGTGACCTCATTAATTGTAAAAATTTCTGGCAGAACTATTCTTTCTGTCTTTCAAATGAACATACTGAAGCACCAGAAAGTTCACACGACTAGCACTTTGTTGAGGTAGGGCTCATATGTAGAAATTCTTGAACCTGCAAAGTTGTTTTCCAGCTTTTCAATTTAGGCCTGGGTCCAATTCTACCCTGGACTCCCTATCCAAATAAAATTAAAGACTTGAAGGCACCCTGAGAGAAGAAATCATCGAATATTTTGCAAGAAAAAGCATCCAGATAATAAGATGGCTTGGGGTTCTGGCACCCAGGATCTCTTAGCTACAGCTGAGGCACAATTGTGTCTTTATGGGACACACCTCTTGAAAAGCCAAAGGAACCACTAGGTGGCAGTATATGAACATTAAAGGGGAAAAAGGCACCTACTCTTCATTTTGAATACCTTGAGTTGAACACGGTGAAAGCCTTGGCAAGGACATCCAGTTGAAACTAACCTTCCTAGGAGAATGAATTCAGAGATCATTGTGACTTTGGGCTCCAGCCCAAGACACGATGGCCATGTTTTGGTTTTATGAGAAGCTGAATCTGCGGTTCTCAGCCCCACTTGCACGTGAGAATCATCTAGCATTCTGATTTCACTTGTTTTGGGGTGGGTCCTAGGCACCTGTATATTTTGTTAAAACTCCTCAGGAACTCAGTTGTGTTCCCAGTGTCCGTAATCTGTGCCACCTGCCCCTGGGTTGCAAGAACCCAATCAAAGCTCCTGTGAAGCTCCAGGCACAGGGAAGGACACTGTGGCTGCAGGATAAACTGAGACATTGAGACCTGGTCTCTGTACTCAGGAAGCCATAGTTGTAAAGGAGCTGAGATTTAAAATTCCAAACAGGATCTGCAGTGCAGCCCCTGATCTGCTGCATGCTTTGGAGTGTGTCCCTTGACCACTCCACAGCTCACTTCATTTGGTGAGTTTTGATGGGATTCCTCATTAGGAGAAGGAGGATGATGAGCTATGTGCCTCCAGGGATCTATGTAGCTGTGTTCCGAAGGGCCGCATCTTTTCCCTGTCAAGTTCTGTGTGTGCCAAGGAGCAATTTGGCTGTTTTGAAGAGAGAAAGACTCGTCGGCCTGGCATTAGCTCAGCACTTCAGACAGGACAGAGGGACCCTGCTGCTGTGGCTTTAGGGTCTGACTGTTCTCATTTGCATTTTATTTCATTGCAAGGAAAATTGTTGATGATGAAGCCTTTAAAACATACCCAAATTACATGTGCTTATTTTGTAGAAATGTGTTCCAGACCAGTGGGACCAGGGGGATGATGGAGGGCATCTCCAAACCACAGAGGGTATCTTACTCCTGTACTCTTGTCTCTGTCTACATAGCTTCAACATACCGCTGGGGTTTCCTCTAAGGAGTGTTCATGTTCTGGGTTCTTGGCCTCCTTACAGAAATTGGTAAGAGGCCAGATAAGTAATTTGGGCAGGGCTTTGCTGGGACTCCTTCTGCAACAGGAGGGAGCGAGAACAACAGGTTCCCTTGCTTGCTTCCTGAGAAGGGATAAGCTGGTTCTTTATATGGGGTGTGGGTAGGGGCGGGTCCAGGGGTCGGGCCAGAGGGGTGGCTTAGGTACTTTGCCCGCCCCTTTGGGGGTGCTGTGTGCAGGGGCCATGAACAATAAGTAGTCTGTTTTTGCTCCTGGCTCTTTAGAAGTGGCAATTAGGTTTTAGGTCTTTCTATGTCTTCTTGTCCATAATTAGCCTCAATGGTACATGTACGCAATTATTTTTAGTCCGTTATAGTTTCTTTCTGTTTTGTTACTTGAGGAGGCATTTGTTCAGGTGCAAGCACTGGCAGCAAAGATCCTAGGTCCCAGGTTCCAGCCTGTCTCAGGATGACTTCTAGAAGGTTACTTCATAATCTCCCCTTTTTGTGGGGGATTGGTGGGGCATAGAGGAATCGACAGCCGTAGCCTGCAAATCCTGAACTGCAGTTTATGCTTAAGAAGGACTTGAAGAGCACAGACTAGGTGTTGCTCATCTCACTCATTTTAATAACTGGCACAGGAGCTGGTACAGAGTAGGCGTGAGTGAATGTTTGTTGAATTAAGGTTTCTGTAGTTGGATGTATTTAGCAATGTCAAGCTGATCCTAAATATTCACTTCTCAGCATCAGAAACAGCTTTGATGCTATTTGTGTCTTACAGACACAGAATTTTATGAAATAGATTGTTCCCCTCTTCACATTGACTTCTGAAAAGCTCAGAGATAAGATAGTGGCCCATCTCTAGCAAATAACTTAGAAAGATATGCTACACATTTGATTATATGATCAATTAGATGATTATATGTGATTGTGTGATGCCTGCTTTCATTTTATTTTCCTCAAACTTGATAGTTATTATACAGAATTATTATTGCAAGCTGCCACAAATTCTCTTTGGAACAAGGAATGGGGAAACTTACTAAACGTAAAACAATGTCTGGGACAGTTCCTGGTACATGGTAGGATCTCAGAATATTTGTTAAGTGAGTGAGTGAAATATTTTCATCTGAATCTTTAGATTGAATTCAGTGTTTAAACAAATTTATCAACCTGAAAGTCACAGGCTCTCAAAATAAACTGGAATAAATGGGAAGATCTTCTGGGAAGTAGACCCAGTGAGGCAGAGTGACCTGTCTGAGATGACACAAAAGTCCAGTGGCTCTAAGTTAAGCCCAGTTATTTTTGATTCTTGATCTATAGCAGATTCTTTTACCCTGAAACTGCTTCTTTTGATTTTCCAAGAGTGATAACTAGCCTCAAATGCTTTCAGAAATGAGTATGAAGAAAGGTGTGTTCATTCAGTTGCCCCTCAGGTGAAGCTGGTGGGAAAACAGGAGAGTGGTGCCACCTGTGTTTGATGAAACAGCTTCGTTTTCCCTTTGACCAAGTCAACGACAGCTCATTTGGTGACCCATGAAGTGACCTGTGTTCCAGGTTTCATAAGGAGAAGTTAGGGAATGCTGGTAGCTCCAGTCAGCACTCTCCTGAGAGGTTGGGAAGGGATTGTTTTACTGACAGTGTTTACCCTGGACAGAAGCCAGCAGGCCTGTTGGCTTGAAGCTTGAGCTGCTTTATCTTGTCAAACATCTTCGTCCAAAACATGGTCAAAAGAGAAGTGAGGCAGCTGAGTTTTGATGGAAATTTCTCTTTCATGTACTTATTCAGTGTTCCTATAGAGAGCAAAAGAAGTCATGTTCCTATTTAACACCCTGGCCTGTCTACTTTTCCAGCGTTTTCTGAACCATCCCCCTTTGACTCCACTGTTTTTATTACTCTATATGCAAGTGAAAGTGTCTGCCCAGCAAACATAAAAAATGCTCACTAACCAAGAGAAGTCTTTTTCCTTTCTTAATAACTACCCTTGGATATTTTTATAGGCATGTATACAATTTGCTCCAAAGCCAAATATACATTTTCTTCAAACCAGTCAATTTTCACTAGCAGTCCCTCAATGGCATGACAACCTGGGCGCTCTGGGTTAGACGACATAGTGTCCACGGCCACCCTGTGAATGATTTACTCTCTCCTCTCTGTGCTCCTGCAGTGGGCCCACCCCCATGATGGCACCACCACAGCGTGTTACTATTATAAGGTTATCTATCTGCTTTTCCCAGTGGACTGTTAGCTTCTCAAGGGCAGGAACCATCTCTCCTTCATCTGTGAATTTCCTGAGCCCACCCATGGCCAAGGGTATAGTAGGTGCTCACGTTCGTGTTTACTCATCCCATCGTTGACTCATTGCGGTTGCTCCTATTGTCTCACTCAGATTTCTTGCCTGCCCTGTGAGGAGCGTACTCTGCAGAAATCCTGTCCAGAAAGCAATCTGATGTGCTAGTCAGAGCAGCTCACCTGTTGGCTGACTAGTATGAATGTGATGTGACGATCATGCAGCCCAAAGGCCTTGGCTTTGTTCACAGGCACAGAACTGTCTTCTGAGTCATGCTCATCCAGCAGTTGCCTGCGTCTTAGTCCAGGGATGGAGAAGACCCAACTCTCCTGCAGTTTCTTTTGAGATTTCAGCTGTTGTTTTCAACTCCTGGCCTCAGCTTTCTCTGGGGAGTCTTTGAATCTGGCTCAATCCGTTGGAGATGAGACTGTGGAGGCAGATACCCTTGGGAAGGGAGAGATTGTCCTTTGGGAGCCTGTGTTTAATCCAGTGTGAGATGATGAGTTCTCAGCTGTAGCCCAGCCTATCAGGCAAACCTGAGGTCTTTCTCAGGCCAGAGGTATAATGGACTGTGGCAATGTAACTTGTCACCATGGAGGAGACAAACGGTCTGGAACAAAGTCCTAAGACAAAGGAATAGGAGAGGCAATAAACTGCTTATTTTTCATTTGAGAGAATAGAAAGGAACATCTTAGATTTAGTAAAGGAGAATACCGTTCGATGATTTTATTTGGAAAAATGTCCTTTGCATTTGAAAGTTGATGTTGGGCATCTATGAGCCTTAAAGCTTTGGGATCTTTAAAATTCAGATATTTGTGTTTATTCCTCCTCTTCATCCTAATCTTTGTATCCATTAGGAAGGTCATTAAACCAAGGCTCATCCCCTGGCTTGCACATGCTTGAATTGCTCCATTATACTTTTTCCAGAAAATGTCATCCGGGAATCTATAGAGTCTATAGTTTCTATAGATTCACAGATTCTATAGATTCCTGGATGACATTTTCTGGAAAAAGTATAAAGGGGAAAAGGAAGAAGAGATTAGAATCTTCTAGCTTTATTTTATTAAATTTGAGGTCCAGTTACTTGGAAGTAAAAAGATCATTTCTTTGCTTAGTATTTTTGTCCTTTTTTTTCTTTATCAATAATTACTTTATTTTTTTAATACATAAATAATTTAATTTAAAAAATATAAGACTTACAGCAAAGAAACAAATCTATAATGGCAAATATTAAGGCAACAAAATATGAATAAGAAAAGGTGATTTTTAAAGCCAGGATCATTACCAATGACTCAAAATCATACAATGCATAAACTATGCCTATAGTCTACCGAATACTAACATAATAATAATATCACTTATAAAGAAAACAAAGTATAAGCATTCCAAAAAGTCAAAGCAAAATAGGTATCATTTAAACATATATATATATATTTTTGATTACAGTTTCAATTTCCATGCTTGTAATGGGTCTGTTAAGATTTTCTATTTCTTCCTGGTTCAGTTTTGGAAAGTTGTACTTGTCTAAGAATTTGTCCATTTCTTCCACGTTGTCCAATTTATTGGCATATAATTGCTGATAGTAGTCTCTTATGATCCTTTGTATTTCTGTGTTGTCTGTTGTGATCTCTCCGTTTTCATTTCTAATTTTATTGATTCGATTTTTCTCTCTTTGTTTCTTGATGAGTCTGGCTAGTGGTTTGTCAATTTTATTTATCCTTTCAAAGAACCAGCTTTTGGCTTTGTTAATTTTTGCTATGGTCTCTTTTGTTTCTTTTGCATTTATTTCTGCCCTAATTTTTACGATTTCTTTCCTTCTACTTACTCTGGGGTTCTCCAATTCTTCCTTTTCTAGTTGCTTTAGGTGTAGAGTTAGGTTATTTATTTGACTTTTTTCTTGTTTCTTGAGGAATGCCTGTATTGCTATGAATTTTCCCCTTAGCACTGCTTTTATGGTGTCCCACAGGTTTTGGATTGTTGTGTTTTCATTTTCATTTGTTTCTATGCAAATTTTGATTTCTTTTTTGATTTCTTCTGTGATTTGTTGGTTATTCAGAAGCGTGTTGTTCAGCCTCCATATGTTGGAATTTTTGATAGTTTTTCTCCTGTAATTGAGATCTAATCTTAATGCATTATGGTCAGAAAAGTTGCTTGGAATGATTTCGATTTTTTTGAATTTATCAAGATGAGATTTATGGCCCAGGATGTGATCTATCCTGGAGAAGGTTCCGTGTGCACTTGAGAAAAAGGTGAAATTCATTGTTTTGGGGTGAAATGTCCTATAGATATCAATTAGGTCTAACTGGTCTATTGTATCCTTTAAAGTTTGCGTTTCTTTGTTAATTTTCTGTTTAGTTGATCTGTCCATAGGTGTGAGTGGGGTATTAAAGTCTCCCACTATTATTGTGTTATTGTTGATTTCCCCTTTCATACTTGTTAGCATTTGTCTTACATATTGAGGTGCTCCTATGTTGGGTGCATATATATTTATAATTGTTATATCTTCTTCTTGGATTGATCCTTTGATCATTATGTAGTGGCCTTCTTTGTCTCTTTTCACAGCTTTTGTTTTAAAGTCTATTTTGTCGGATATGAGTATCGCTACTCCTGCTTTCTTTTGGTCTCCATTTGCGTGGAATATCTTTTTCCAGCCCTTCACTTTCAGTCTGTATGTGTCTCTTGTTTTGAGGTGGGTCTCTTGTAGGCAGCATATATAGGGATCTTGTTTTTGTATCCATTCAGCCAGTCTTTGCCTTTTGGTTGGGGCATTCAATCCATTTACATTTAAGGTAATTATTGATAAGTATAATCCCGTTGCCATTTACTTTACTGTTTTGGGTTTGGGTTTATACTCCCTTTTTTTGTGTTTCCTGTCTGGAAAATATCCTTTAGCATTTGTTGGAGAGCTGGTTTTGTGGTGCTGAATTCTCTCAGCTTTTGCTTGTCTGTAAAGCTTTTGATTTCCCCTTCATATTTGAATGAGATCCTTGCTGGGTACAGTAATCTGGGCTGTAGGTTATTTTCTTTCATCACTTTAAGTATGTCTTGCCATTCCCTCCTGGCCTGAAGAGTTTCTGTGGAGAGATCAGCTGTTATCCTTATGGGAATCCCCTTGTGTGTTATTTGTTGTTTTTCCCTTGCTGCTTTTAATATTTGTTCTTTGTGTTTGGTCTTTGTTAATTTGATTAATATGTGTCTTGGAGTGTTTCGTCTTGGGTTTATCCTATTTGGAACTCTCTGGGTTTCTTGGACTTGGGTGATTATTTCCTTCCCCATATTAGGGAAGTTTTCAACTATTATCTCCTCAAGTAATTTCTCATGGTCTTTCTTTTTGTCTTCTTCTTCTGGGACACCTATAATTCGAATGTTGGAGCGTTTCATATTGTCCTGGAGGTCTCTGAGATTGTCCTCATTTCTTTTAATTCGTTTTTCTTTTTTCCTCTCTGATTCATTTATTTCTACCATTCTATCTTCTATTTCACTAATCCTATCTTCTGCCTCCGTTATTCTACTATTTGTTGCCTCCAGAGTGTTTCTGATCTCATTTATTGCATTATTCATTATATAATGATGCTTTTTTATTTCTTCTAGGTCCTTGTTAAACCTTTCTTGCATCTTCTCAATCCTTGTCTCCAGATTATTTATCTGTGATTCCATTTTGAGTTCAAGATTTTGGATCATTTTCACTAACAATATTCTGAATTCTTTCTCAGGTAGATTCCCTATCTCTTCCTCTTTGGTTTGGTTTGGTGGGCATTTCTCCTGTTCCTTTACCTCCTGGGTATTCCTCTGTCTCTTCATCTTGGTTATATTGCTGCGTTTGTTGTGGCCTTCCTATATTATGGGAATTTGTGGAGTTCTCTTTATTATGTAATTTCCTCCCTATAGGTGGGGTTGTATCAGTGGCTTGTCAAGGTTTCTTGGTTAGGAAGGCTTGCTTTGGAGTTCTGGTGTGTGAAGCTGGATTTCTTCTCTCTTGAGCTTGGAGTATCACTACAGGGCTGCCCCAGCAAAGTGCAGCCTCCCGCTCCCCACCCTGGAGGAAGGGCGTCTCCTAACCGCCGCCCCTCCCGACCCTCAAGGTGGGACAGCTCCTCCAGGCCCTCCCATGTCAGCGTAGCCACCGATCTTGGATGCGAGTTGATCTTCCCAGTCCCCGTCCCTGCTCTCGGACGTGAGGACGTGGGGTAACTCCTCTCGGGCAGGCTGAGTGCGCTGGTCGTTGCAGCCACCCGTGCTGAGTGCTAATCAATCAGTGGCTCTTCCCAGTCCCCGACCCTGGGCTCAGACATAGGGTGGTCCTTCCAGCCCCAGACCCTGGCCTCAGGCTCAGGGTGGTTCTTCCCAGCCCCCGACCCTGACCTCGGACACGGTGTGGTTCCTCTCAGCTGTTCCTGCGCCGCCACAGCCCGGGGCTCTCAGCCGCTGTCTCTGTCCTCCGACGTGGGGTAGCTCCTCTCAGCCGCGCTGAGTTGGAAGTGGGGAGGCTCCTCCCAGCCGTTCCTGCGCCGTCACTGCCTGGGACTCTCGGCGCTGTCTCTTGGACGTGGGGTGGCTCGTCTGGGCTGCGCTTAGTGAGCCGGCGGCTGGCAGCCGCCTGCGCTTAGTGACCCCTCAACAATTCTTTTATTTTTGTCCTTTTTGTGTGTAACCAAAGGACAGAAATAACTCTGGTGACCCCTCAGTAGGACCACCTCACCCCTAACCTCAACTCCACCCCCAGCCTCAGCCACACTATCTTGATTGCTTGAACTGTTGCAGTTTCCAGAGGTCATTTGTGGGTTTGAAGATAGTACTTCCCTTCATCCTGCATGTCAGTACAGTGGGAACCCCTTTACCTGTTCCCAGCGTATGTAAGTGTTGATTGCTGACTTGAGGGTGCTGTTACAGGCCCTTTACAGGTCTTGGGTAGTGGAGTGGCCAGTGATTTTCTCAAATGGCCCTGTGTGCCCTACATCTGACAGAAATTTCTCATTTGTTTTGTTCAATTCATGATACCATTCCTGAGATATTTTCTTACTTTAAAAGTAGGCTTGGTCATTTTAACAGAAATTTGGGAATGAAGAAGATTAAATCTATTAGAACTCAACAAAGATTAATTTCAGCCTCATTGGATGAGACAGGATGGGAAGGAATGGTATACTGTGATGAGGCTAGTTGTTTTGATGATCATAATGTTTCTTTCTACAGTTTCCAAAGCATTTCCATACCGGTTATTTCACTTGATTTTTATAACAGATTTGAATAGAAAAAGTAGCAATGATTACATACTCTGCTAATTCATAAAAACATGCTGAAAAAAGTTCAGTAACATTCCTAAAAGCAGAAGACTTGTGACCCTCCTGAATCTTTTGTCTACCAAGACTTTATTCACTCAAGCTATAATAGGTATACCATCCTTTGGATACCATCCTCTCTATTTTTGTAATGCTAACAAGTACATGTAATGATATTTCCTTATTGTTTTTCTGTAAACTGACTTATTTTATAACTTAAATAAATTTAACAAGAAAAATTCATAGCTCCACAGTAAATAAAAAGTTAATGTCACTTTGTAAAACTGGAAAGTAACCATGAAAATAAAAACACAGAGAATGAAGCCATGCCCGTATACTTTAGCTAGGTGCTGACTGTCACTGAAGTCTCTGAGCTTAAGTCCTGTTCTGTCGATTCTGTCATTGAAGTCTTTGATCCTAAGTTCTGTTCTCTCTTTCTTAAAAAGAAAAAATTTAACATGTTTTTAGAGAGATGCTGAAGTCATATGGCATCAAACCGAATCTTTCTCCTTATATCATCAGGACTGAAACAGAATTGGAAAAGGAATAATTTTTCCAACATGCAAATCAGTGTTACTTAATATTGTATCCATGTAGATTTCTCTCACACATAAATTTAAGAAATTTTAAGTTGTTAACCACCCTGTGAGAAACACTGCAGAATACCATTGTTATATTATTAAGGAGTAAATGTGGACTATATATTTGTGGCGTTCTGGTAGGCTATGTGGAAATCAATAACAATTGTGCTAATTGAATTCCATAAATCAGTATTACTATTCATCCATTCAGTGTCATCTAATGAACACCTATTATGTGCTGACCATACAAAGATGAAGACACAGTCTCATCCCTGAAGGAAGTTTGTGGTCTTATTTTCATTAGCAATCATATGAATCTTTAAGATGTCCATTATGACGAAGAAAATCAGCCGTGAGTGAAGGAAGGCTTCCCAGTGTGGTGATATCTGAGCTGTGTATTGAAGGATAAGGGTTTGTCTGCTGTAGATTCCCCAGAAGGACTATAGCTTCTACAAAGAAACAACGATAGGAAAGGATAAGGTTATCTTGAGGAGTAAGGAGCTTCTTGGTTTGAGTAAAGTATAGAGCTGAAAGGGTGAAAGGATAACGGGGTAGGGAGTTGTCAGAAAAGGAGGCAGAAATGGTAGACACAACCCAGTCTGAGCAGACTTTTGTGTGCCTTGTCAAGGTGTTTGGACTAGTCCTGTAGACAGTAAGGAGCCATCCAAATTATGTAAGCAGGGGAATGACATGCTTGGATATACATTTTAGAGAGGTCATTTTGGTAACAGTGAGGAGAGATGAGAAGGGAGAGAGTAAGATGTCAACACAGATGTCTTCTTGGAATGCCAATATCAGCTTAAGTTATTCCATGCAAATTCTATTCATTAGCTCCCTTTGCTCATGTAAAGAGCTTTGGCAGCCATGCTTTGGCCAGAAGGGATGATGCTCTGAACGGAAAGTCTTTGCTTTGACCTTGGCAGGATTGTCTCTGGGATTCTTACTTGTGTAGAACTGCTTCATGAAAGTGGGCCAGCCCATGTGGGCTGTATAAAGCACAACTTAGCAAAAAAACAATATTCGTTTGACAACCAAGAAATTACTTTGAAGTTTAGCCTCCTTTTGACTTGGAACAACTTGAGTGATTAGGGACTGATTATGTATATTATTATTAATGCTGTTGCAGTTCCCTCCACTCCCTGATATACACATAAGATGGGAATCTATATAGCATGACCAGACAGGAGATCGTCAAGATAATCTAGTCCAGTTTCTTGGGAATCTGAGACACGGCTCAGATCCTTAATCACAGTAGATGCTCAGGAAAGGAGCCATAGGCAGTCTGCATTAGTTGGCACTGTTTTCCATATATGTTTTCACAGTACGAATTAACAATTTAATTTTTCTTTGTTTGTATTATTCGTTTCTGTCTATAAAGACATATAATTTTAACCAAAAAGATTGAAAAATAAACTCTCTCCTGGTGATGATAACGTGACATACTGTGAACTGGGCACTTAATTCAAAGTCAGAATTTAAGTCTTTACTAGGCCAGTTCCTATATATGTCAACTGGGACAGTTCACTTTACCTGTCTGAGACTCACTTTCTCTATCAGTAAAATGAATGCTTAGGCTATCCGGGTAGGCAGATAGCTTTCCTTTAATGTGCCATCTTCAGGGGTGTGTTAGTGATTGCCCAGAGTGATGGTTCTCAACCTCACAAGAAGGTCAGACACTTTTTTTTAGTCACCATACCCCGTGTGATTTTAATGTCCCAGATATACCATATATCTCTTTACGTACTGCAACCCTTTGAAAGGATACATATATACAGTACCATTGTAATATCAATTTTTTTTTTCATCTTCCTAGAACTAAGTTTGGGCCCTGGCCTTCATGTGGATTTGGATGCTGTACTGTCTGTTGAGAATGCTTTGCTTAGAGGGAGTCTGCTGAGAGGCATTGTGAGGCCATTGTCATGTTAGCTGAAAGTCTAACATTATTGTTTTTAATAATTAAGGTATTGGATGTTGATTAGGTGTATATATAACTCTGAGATAAAAGAATCTCAATTTAGTAGTCATAACCAGATAGCCATATCTGTATAATAGCTATTTGTAATCCTTAATATTTCCTGGGTAATTAAGATGTTGTTCTAAGATATGCCTACATGCCATTGTAGTTCATTAGAAATTATTCGGTTCTGTTCTTGAAAATTTCTCAGGATTAATTTTAGAGGCAAAAGTATCAGATGATTTGGTGGGCTTCCCTGGTGGCTCAGAGGTTAAAGTGTCTGCCTGGAATGCAGGAGACCCGGGTTCGATCCCCTGGAGAAGGAAATGGCAACCCACTCCAGTACTCTTGCCTGGAGAATCCTATGGAGGGAGGAGCCTGGTAGGCTACAGTCCATGGGGTCACAAAGAGTCGAACACAACTGAGCGACTTCACCTCATCTCACCTCCTAGTGGCTCTTTTAAAGTGTGCCCCTGACCTTGATTGAGTGGAGCCTCTTTATAATGAGAATGTGTGGGAATAAACCCTGTGCTTTTCTGTTGGATGATTTGTTGTATTCAAATCCTACTTGGAGTCAAGAATTATGATGATGGGGATGGAGAGATTATCCACTTTTAAGAAGCTTATAGCTTAAGGGAGGCTATCAGCAGAAGTAACTCCTACCACCTATAAAACTGTAAAATGAGGTCACATTCCTTTAAGAACTGTTGCTATTGGCTTGAGCCTTTGTCAGCTTTGATGGCCAAACTGCATCTTCCTTGATGTGTTCTCAGTTGGTTCCTACAGTTTCTTTGGATACTGGCTTATGTGTGTAAATAAACAGATCCCTAGTGTAGACCTATTGGGGCTTCCCAGGTGGTACCAGTGATAAAGAGCCTCTGTGCCAATTCAGGAGACTTAAGAGAGAAACACAGGGAAGATTGGGAAGACCCTCTGGAGGAGGGCATGACAACCCACTCAGTATTCTTGCCAGGGGAATCCTATGGACAGCAGAGCCTGGTAGGCTACAGTCCATGGGGTCGCAAAGAGCTGGACACCACTGAAGCGACAGCACACACTCACACATGTAGACCCATTATGAACCCCTTTCCCATGCTGTGGAGTTTCTCTTGTTGCCAGTCACTGCTCCGTTGGGTATTGGCATCCTCAGCTGATTATATTTCCTCTTTATCATTTCATTTAAATACAGAGCAAGTTCTTTATTTATCACCACGTACTTGAGCCAAGATGATAAATTTAGAACACAACTCTGTTGGATGTTAAGGCTTATAGGAGGTAAGTGCAAGCAGTAAATATTCTAGAACTGCTCTTTCCAGTGTCTGTTTTCAAGGACTATAGGTTCAGACTCATTCTCCCAAGGCCTCTGAATGGTCATTCCCCATCCTAGCTATTTCAAAGAAGCCATTTTACTTTATGGGAGTCTCTGTGACTTACAGTATAGCCCTTTCACCAGAGTTTAGACCTCAGTTTATGAAGGTCCAGAGAAAAAGAAGAGTTTTATTCTTTCCCCTTGTCACTGACCAGTTTTGCAGCCTCAGTCCTCATATGTTATCCTTCTCTTGAGAATAATATACCACAAGGACACCCCTTCTTTTCAGATGAAATTTTGCCCCTGGGCCTATGATCTCCAAAATACCATCACATCAGAATGCAATATTTCATCATCATTTCACAAAGCCTAAGTTGTTGTTCATCTTAAATAACATCTTATTATAGTTCAAAATGACATAAACATAGCCAATCTAATCTCAACCTCAGCTTAATGTAAAAACAGAGTCTTTTCCATTTTTCTTGTAGCTTTTCAGATCTGTACTTCTAATCTAATGTGTAAAAATTCTAGAAAACACACACACAGTTCCTCAAAAACAAGCAATGATATACAATCATAGAGAAGATAAAAACTAAAGAAATTTTTTTCTCTAAAGAAGCCACAAAGTCTGCAGAGATGCAGCTATGCTAAAAGAAACATCTGACATATATATCAAAGAGAATTCTTTACTTCTTTGTATAAACATTTACATTAAGATTAATGGTTACTTCATTTTTTTCTCAAATATATATTGCTTTACATTTGGATAATTAAAGGCCACACTGGATTCCTTTTTCAAGAACAAAGGACAAAGGATAGCATGACCCAAAGGTAAATTTAATTCCTTAGCTCCTAGAAGAGAATAACTACTGAGAACTTCGAGACAGTTTTGTTTTTTCAGCATTAAGATCTATTTAAAAAAAATCTTAGCATCCAGTTGAGTGAGAGCAACCTGTTACCTTAGAGCAGGTGTTGGCAAACATCTGTAAAGGGACAGATAACAAATATTTTAGATTTTCAGTTCATATAGTCTCAGTTTGCCGACTAAGGTCCGTCTAGTCAAGGCTATGGTTTTTCCAGTAGTCATGTATGGATGTGAGAGTTGGACTGTGAAGAAGGCTGAGCGCTGAAGAATCGATGCTTTTGAACTGTGGTGCTGGAGAAGACTCTTGAGAGTCCCTTGGACTGCAAGGAGATCCAACCAGTCCATTCTGAAGATTAGCCCTGGGATTTCTTTGGAAGGAATGATGCTAAAGCTGAAGCTGCAGTACTTTGGCCACCTCATGTGAAGAGTTGACTCATTGGAAAAGACTCTGATGCTGGGAGGGATTGGGGGTAGGAGGAGAGGGGGACGACTGAGGATGAGATGGCTGGATGGCATCACTGACTTGATGGGCATGAGTCTGAATGAACTCCGGGAGTTGGTGATGGACAGGGAGGCCTGGCGTGCTGCAATTCATGGGGTTGCAAAGAGTCGGACATGACCGAGTGACTGAATTGAACTGAACAACTACTCAATACTGCCACTAAGTCTCATGGTGGCCATGCTGCTGCTAAGTCGCTTTAGTTGTGTTTGACTCCGTGCGACCCCATAGATGGCAGCCCACCAGGCTCTCCTGTCCCTGGGATTCTCAAGGCAAGAACCCTGGAGTGGGTTGCCATTTCCTTTTCCAATGCGTGAAAATGAGAAGTGAAAGTGAAGTCGCTGAGACTATAGAGAGACGTAAAGAAATGAAATGATCATAGCTATGTGCTAATAAAGCTTCACTTCAGGCAGTCAGTTCTGCCGCTCAGTCATGTCCGACTCTTTGCGACCTCATGGACTGCTGCATGCCAAGCTTCTCTCTCCATCACCAACTCCTGGAGCTGCTCAAATTCAAGTCCATTGATTTGGTGATGCTATCCAACCATCTCATCCTCTGTCGTTCCTTTCTCCTCAGGCCTTCACTCTTTCCCAGCATCAGGGTCTTTTCCAATGAGTCTGTTCTTTGCATCAGGTGGCCAAAGGATTGGAGTTTCAGCTTCAGCATCAGTCCTTCCAGTGAATATTCAGGACTGATTTCCTTTAGAGTTGACTGGTTGGATCTCTTTGCTGTCCAAGAGACTCTCAAGAGTCCTCCAACACCACAGTTCAAAAGCACAGGCACTCAGCTTTCTTTATAGTCCAACTCTCACATCCATACACGACTTCTGTAAAAACCATAACTTTGACTAGATGGACCTTTGTTGGCAAAGTAATGTCTCTGCTTTTTAATATGCTGTCCAGGTTGGTCATAACATTTCTTCCAAGGAGCAAGTGTCTTAATTTCATGGCTGCAGTTACCATCTGCGGTGATTTTGGAGCCCAAGAAAATAAAGTTTGAAACTGTTTCCATTGTTTTTCCCATCTATTTGCCATGAAGTGGTGGGACCAGATGCCATGATCTTAGTTTTCTGAATGTTAAAGTTTTAAGCCAACTTTTCCACTCTCCTCTTTCACTTTCATCAAGAGGCTCTTTAGTTCTTCCTTGCTTTCTGCCGTAAGGGTGGTGTCATCTGCATATCTGAGGTTATTGATATTTCTCCTGGCAATTTTGATTCCAGCTTGTGCTTCATCCAGCCCAGCATTTCACATGATGTACTCTGCATATAAGTTAAATAAGCAGGGTGACAATTTACAGCCTTGACGTACTCCTTTCCCTATTTGGAACCAGTCTGTTGTTCCATGTCCAGTTCTAATGGTTGCTTCTTGACTTGTATACTGGTTTCTTAGGAGCCAGATCAGGTGGTCTGGTATTCTCATCTCTTGAAGAATTTTCCAGTTTGTTGTGATCCACATAGTCAAAGGCTTTGGCGTAGTCAATTAAACAGAAGTAGATGTTTTTCTGGCACATTCTTGCTTCTTTGATGAGCCAACGGTGTTGGGAAGTTGATCTCTAGTTCCTGAGCTTCACTTAGGAACACTGAAATTTGAATTTTATATAGTTTTTGCATATCACAAAATAATATTATTCCTTTTATTTTTTACAAGCAAGTTAAAAACATAAAACTAGTCCTAACTTGCAGTTCATGTATAAATAGGTGGCCAGTCATATTTTGCACCACTTGTTTGGGTTTGCTGCCCCTTGCACTTGGGCCCTGTATTATATTATAAAATTATATCTCCACATTAAGTTTTATGGTAAGTATTAAAATAAAGGAAAACACAGAGCACTGTGGGACCATGCAGAACCAATAAACTCAACTTGGAAGGATCTTTACCTTTTCAGACTTTGTGTGTGAATCTAAACACATCTAATTCCTTCCAAAAGCAGCCTGGAATCTTATGTGATTTCAGAGTGTTTTTCTCTTTGGAAAAAGGCAACTTCCTACATGTCAAGAGAGGAAAAAACTTGGAAGGCTTCTGGCTATCCAGACTCAAATGTGAAAGACAATTTTGATGAACTAGGCAGAAATAAGGCAGAAGCATATGGTTTAAATTGTAGTTAACAGAGACCTGTGTTTCAATCCTGCCATTATGAGAAGTGTGACCAGTTTTATTTCTAATGGTTAGTGAGAAATCCTGGGGCTGGGCCCACAGTAACCTAGTGAATGGGTACAGGTGTGTGCAAAGGGACATTCTGACTGTGGATAACTTGTGTGTGTGTGTGTACATATGTGCATGTCATGGTATAATAACTAATCATTTGCCTTTGGTAAAATATTCTTCCTTCACTTCCACCTGTCAAAGCCCATTCTTTTATGGAAGTTTAAATTGAATGTCATGTCCTCAGAAACCAGCCCCAGTTTCCAGTCAGCCTTCCTGCTGTTCCATTCTCTTGTCAGAATTAGTCCTTTCTTTGTTGACTTTTACAAGTCCAACTTGAATGATAGCTAAATCTCACAAGATTGGGGCTCTTGAGGTAAGAATAATTTATTTTCTCCTCTTTATAGTGTCTTTGCCTCATCTCATACTTGCTACAGGATAGCAATAAAAGCCATTTGCTGAATGTGGCAAAGTGTCGTGAATGTATTACTGACCATGACTAAATGATAATAGTTTAATTTTAGAAGATGAGGTGTTTAATGAATTTTTTTTTATATTTGCATGTTTCCATGATTGAGAGAGGGTTCCCCCTTGGGCTCACAGAGACTCGTTCTCTCATATGTCAGATTAAAGAGAAGCCTGGGTCGTGGTTGGTTGTGTTAACTGTTCCTCCCTCTGGTAGATAGACACCAGCCTGTGTTTTTAACAGTAACTCATGTGCATGCCTACATTCCTGCCTAGCCTGAAATATGACTCACTGGGGCTCCGGCCAAAGTGCTGTCAAACTAAGCACCCATTTCTGCGAACGTGGATTCAAGTTTGGGGTTGGAGATGGGGGAGCAGACAAGCTTCCAATGCAGGCTTTAGGTGCTGGCTGGCTAGGTGAACTTGGAGCAAGACCCTGAATCAGATACCATCAAAAGTCATCTAGTCCAACTCTTTCATTGTTCAAGTGAGAAGGCCAAGGCCCAAGGGGAATTGCCTGGCTCAAATTCACATGGCTTGTTACCATGAGAGCTGGCTGTCAACTAGCACCTCTGCTCCTAGTCTGAGATTCTTTAAATTTGCCCAGTTAATTAACTAATTGGCCAAACATCACTAAGACCTACCATCCATCAGGGATTCTGCTGGGCACTGGGGGACCCAGATGAATTAGGCATCCTGCTCGTCGTTTCAGATCCTGTGTTTCAGTGGGGACAGAGTGTAGCAGCAATGGTGCCAGCTTGGGCTTCATGTAGACTTGAGTGTGAGCTCTCCTTCCGCCTTTTTCTGATTGTGGAAACTAGAAAAATGAAGTGCATATGTCCACATCATAAAACTTTTGTGCAGATTTAATGAAATAATTCATGTAAAACTTTTAACATAATGATTGCTACGTAGTAAGTGCCAATAATTAGCTATTGATCACAATAATGAAGACACTCAACCCTTGGGCCAATAAGCTGTCTTAGTAACTTTATTTGAAAAGTACAGGTTGGAAGGCAAAATATTTGGGGAAAATTGACCTCAGAAAAGTAGTGCAGGATTAACTCCCTTGCCTCTTATAAGGGTGATTCTAATCTGTCTACTAAAAAGAAAAGTCACTTTCTACCTCTAGCTAGAACTGGATTGCGAAGATTGGATAAAAAAGAATTTCATCTGTGTGGAGATAGTTGTATTCACTGCATCCCTGGAAAGTTTAAGCTGCATGTAATTCCTGCCATGTTTGCATCTTACTCTTCACAGTGAGACATGATTTCTCTTACAAATAGAGGCCAGATTCACATTACCCAGCTGACTGCCGTCCCAGCCCTGCCCTGATCTGGCCACCTCTGGGGCTCCACTAGAGCCAGGCAAGGGATCCAGGCTGCTCACTGCTGACTGGTTGGCAGAAGCAGGTCACTGCCTTAGAGGCACTTTTCCGATCTCGTTTATGGCTGGCATCCCATGGGGTGCAGTTCCCCTGGTTTCATGTGGTGTTGCAATCGAAACTATTGAATCTCAAAATGGAATATAATTAAGGTCGGGTTAATAAAGTGTATTCCACTCCTAGCCAGTAAAGGGTGTCATGTTTCTCCTTGCAGCTTTAGGCAAGGAAACTTAATCTCCAGCTTTGTCAGGGCAGACTGAATCACAGGTGTGTCATTGAGCGGAAAGCCTCTTGTTTTACTTGCTGTAGTTACTACACAGCCGGTCTCATCTTGGTGGATTTGTACTGAGCGCACAGAATCCAGCCCGTGGCTGGGCCTGAAGGAGAAGCCTTTGTGTAGGAGGAATTAGGGGACTTTCACTCTCTGCTGGGTCCTGAAAGCAATCCAGGAGAAGGTGCCTCTGAAGTACAGAAGTCCTTGGGAGTACAGGGATGAAAGACTGTGAACGAAAAGGAGGCCTCAGAGTAGCTTCCAGTGACATCTTCTTAGTCTTGATCTTGTCTTTCTTGGTGATTTGAGTCCATTTCCTTTCATTTTTTTCTTCCACTACTCCATTTAAGGATACAACGTCACAGACTTCTCTGAACTCCCAAAGTAGAGATTGTTAATGCTTATTAATGCTCCCTTAGTACTGTAAACAACTGTATCATCAAAATGTAACATTTAAGACCACTTACTCTGTTTATTATGGCCTACCTCTGTGCTGAACCCATGTGTATGTTATCTAACCTAGTCTTCTTGACAGCCCCCATGTTATACATGAGGGAACTAAGGCTCAAAGAATGTAAATTTCCCAGGGTCAGGCAGTGAATTTATTTATTCATTATATGTTTATTCAACACCAGTTACATGCCAGGCCCTGGAAGACACATTCCCAAACAAACAGCCAAAAGATCCCTATCCTCAAGAATTTATATTCTATGTATGTGTGTGTGTGTGTGTGTGTGCATAACAAAATAAACAGGCAAATTATATAGTACGTTAGAAGGTCAGTGCCATGGGAAAATGCAGATGTGAGACTATGCAGGAATTTGAACCCAGAGCTCGTTTACCCCTGGCATGTTCTTAACCATTCAGCTGTGCTGTCTGTGTATCTTGGATCTCCTTGTAATTACCTGTTTACTTCCAGACTCCCCCCTCCTAGACTGTACATTTCTCTAGGGCAGGTCCTTTCCTTAATTAGTTTTCTCTCCTGGCATACAGCTCAATGGCTGGCAGGGAGTCAGCATTCAATGAATGTTTGCCCAGTGTATGAATAAGAGAGTGACCATATGATGACACAAGAATCTACCAGAAAACAGTAATTTCCCAGGAGACTGGCCAGTCCCGGAGTCTGGGCTCTGCCACAAACGTGTCCTGTTACCCTAGGCAATTGTTGGAACCCATAAAATCTGCAGAATGGGAAAAACATAATGACTGCTTTGGACTTCCTTATAGATATGTCATGGGAATTAGTGAGACAGTGCCTGCTCGGAGACTTCCGTTTCTTTGAAGAAAAGGACTCATGTTTTTCTGATGGTGTGCTCATTGTTCAAACTGCCAGCAAGGAACTGGCATGGTATTTTCAGAAGGGACTGGTCCCAGAGAAATAAAATTTGTTTTACTGACAAGGTTTCACAGCAGGCTTTATGAGCTATACCTCTTTCTGGCTGTGGGGCTTGGTGAGAGTTTGCTATCACTTGCAGCAACTGTGAAAATTTTTTCCCCCTTTGCTAAAAGTGGGCTCTAAGCCAGCTCAAACGCAAATTTTCATGAACATTTCTCTCCCATTGTGAAAGTAAAAGGCTATTTTCATTTGAGTGAAATCCCACTTGTTGGCTCTAGGAGGGCAGCTATTAGAATGCTTGTTGGCCAAGTGTAAGTTACCAAGAAAAGTGGCTGTGGATCCATGTTCCCTAGGGGAGGAGGGCTCTGCCATTGGATGGTAGATAGAAGAAGCGGGAAATCCCAGAAATGTCAACTATAGCATGAAAACTAAACAGGAAGGTTTGGTTTAATTTTCTTTTGTTGCTGACGAGTCAGCACCCCAAACCTGTCCCGTCACTCCCACAGATAGAATGCAGAGGAGGCCTACTTGCTGTTTTCCTGTTCATTTGACGCTGTGTCCTTAAGCATAATGAACTCAGTTAACAAAAAGCATTGCTAAGATTATATTTGACAGTATTAACTAGGTCAGCATTGTAGTATTTGCTTGATATGGACAATATGCATTCTTAGGAGTGGAGCCCTGTTTCCTGGTAGGGAAAATCCCCTAGTATTACTCACCAAGGTCAGGTAATAAGAGTTTGGATTTCTCTGGTCTCTCTTCTCTAAGAGTTCCAAGGTCTTTCTTCTACTTTACCTTGGTCACCTCTTTAGCTCTGTTGTAAAGGCAGAAGCAGGTGTTTTGGAGAAAGGAAAGCTGATGCAAATTTTACTAAGTTGACCCACTTCATGTTTATTTTTCTTGAGTCAAGATGAAGTCTCTTGCCTGATACAAAGTCATTAATCAACTTAGATTATATGTTGAAGACATTATGTCCTAAGTAGGCTCATCCTGTGCTGTGCTGTGCTTAGTCATGTCTGTCTGTTTATATATATGGTAGCTTACTTGATAAACATTATTATTGCTATATAGTAGCTGGCAACCCACTCCAGTGTTCTTGCCTGGAGAATCCCAGGGTCAGGGGAGCCTGGTGGGCTGCCGCCTATGGGGGTCACACAGAGTCGGACACGACTGAAGTGACTTAGCAGCAGCAGCAGCAGCTTAAATAGATAATCCAAATTGACTAGTAATTTGCCATGCCATTACTTATGTACTAATTGTACCCAAGTTCAGTGTCTTTGTCTACATCAAGATGCCTCTTTTTGGGACTTCCCTGGCGGTCCGGTGGTTAAGACTCTGTACTTTCAACGCAGGAGGTGTGAGTTTGATACCTGATCATGGAACTCAGATCCCACATGCTGTGGGTCATTGCCAAGAAAAGAAAAAAGAATGCTTCCTTTTATCAGTAGAAAAATAGAGTTGGCTCGGATTCTGACAGAGCTATATTGTTGCCAAGGCCTGGAGACATGGATGCCTCGGGCAGCTACTATGGTATTTGCTTGTATCAATGTTTAAAATATATATTCTCACCATTTATTTTAGTGAGAGAGAAATTGATTTTTTTTATTAAATTAAGTTCCTTTCATGTTTAGATTGAAAATGGGGAACCCACTACATGCATTGATGCTAATATAACATTTTCATGCATCTGGCATAGCTGTCTAGCCCACACTTTTTTTCCATCACTTATAACTGGATAGTATAAGTCACTCACACACAAGAGGATTGGGGTAGCTTCCAAGAATATAGTTGCACAGTCTCATTCAGAAAGAGTTTAAAAATTGCTTTTCTTGGTTTGGTTTGCCTTTTGGCAAAAGTTTTCCACTTTTCTATTTCTCATTCTCCCTTCAACTTTTTTGTATGATTTGCTGAGCCAGACAGCTTCTTGGGAAGCCCATTAAAGGGATTAACATTTAAATATCACACAAAATCATTTGCTGCCAGTAAATGGCATGACCCCAGGTATGGCTTGGTTTCCGGTTCTCCTCTGGCTTCCAGGAACAAACAGTCGGCTGGTCTCTCACTTGGTGGCCTGGCATCTATTGCACCGAGCAACCTCTGTCATGAAACTGATCAGCAGAGACAGGGTGGCCCCAGTGAGCAGCAAACATGAACTTCCCAACTGAAGGTGCTTTCTGTTTCAGTGACAGTAGACTTAAGTTCAGTTTGACCAGTTGTGTGAGTGGAGCCCTGAGGTAACTGCTGGTGGGTTTTGATATAGTCCCATGATGTTCAGGGCTTCCCTGGTAGCTCAGCTGGTAAGAGCATCTGCCTACAATACGGGAGCCCTGGGTTTGATCCCTGGGTCAGGAAGACCCCCTGGAGAAGGAAATGGCAACCCACTCCAGTACTCTTGCCTGGAAAATTCCATGGATGGAGGAGCCTGGTGGGCCACAGTCCGTGGGGTCACAAAGATTCGGACATGACTGAGCGACTTCACTTTCGTGATGTTTAAAATTTTGAGATGGATACTTCTGTTTGTATCCTAAGATTTCACATTTTAAGATATCTTATCTGAAATAAGATAGGTTATTGCCTAATTCTGGCTAATGAGCACTGAGTGGAAGTGATACATGTCATTTCCGGCCAACCAGTTTAAAAGCAAAGGCGAGTCCCTTGCTCCATCCCATCCCTTGCTGAAGCCTGAAGCCATTTTTTTAAGCTGGTGGTGTGACAACCCGACCAGTTGCTCCACTGCCAGACTAGGTCCCTGAATGACTAGACGGAGCTGAATACTTTGCTGACCTGCATTAGATGTATCAGTACCAAGAAGCCAAGAAGTGTCGTATCCCTGAGATCTGGGGAATCAATTTGGCATTCTGATTAATACAGTTGGTGTTCTGGGCAGCTACCTGGCTGGCCCACTCCTTTCTCTGATTGGATTTTGTATCTCTTTTATGACTTAATCATGTTGTTGTTTAGTCATTAAGTCATTTCCAACTCTTTTGTGACCCCATGGACTGTAGCCCGCCAGGCTCATCTGTCCAAGGGATTTCTCAGGCAAGACTACTGAAGTGGGTTGCTATTTCCTTCTCCAGGGGATTTTCCTGACTCAGGAATCAAACCTGTGTCTCCTGCATTGTCAGGCAGATTCTTTACCACTGAGCTTCCTGGGAAGCCAAATTCCATGTTCCTTTCTTCTTTATTTGTGCTTCATGGACAGTCCAGGTTTGGCTTGACTTTTCTTGAACTCTTGGAAGGAATACTTCATGAGTTCTGGACTGATGAGTGCTGTCAACAAGCCATATAGCACTCACTCAGTTTTGAGTTTTCAGGATAGGAAGCAGAGAAGGGAGTGAACATTGGAAAAAGGAGTGGAAAGAAGAGAGACTAGGGCACTGGGAATAATGAATGTTTTAAAATGATTAGAATTGACGGGAAATAGATACAAAGAGAACTAAGGTCTTCTTGCATTGCCCTCACTCATGGACTCAATCTATAATGCCCTCTTTCTCCCTGCTAAAATCATTTGTCCAGTACATACATGATAAGATTTGTTCCAGGCCAGATCCTGAGCTACAGAGGAAGGACATATGCCTTGGCCTCCAGGAGCTGATATTCTGGTAGGGGAAGTATTCACAGAGCAGGGCATTTGCAGTTCATGGAAGCAAGCAGGACAGCAATATAGAACCTGCAGGTGCACTAGAGTGGGTATGAGGACTTCAGGGTGGAGTGAAAGCTGCTGCCAGGGCAGTAATGTCTTTAGGGACTGACTCAAGGGTTTGAGGTACAAGAACATTATCATAGCAGTGTCCCTAGACATTAGCAAGTTAACTTTTGTACTCAGTGTATTCTTACTTCTTACAGTAATGATGTAGAAACTAAATATCAATGTCTGAATTTTTAAGATAGAAAGATACCTTCCAGATATCATGTCAAAGAAGTAACAGTGAGAATTTGTCACTATTAATAACTGCCAGTGTACTGAGGGCTAAGTGCAAAGCTTGTGCACTGTGTGTGCATTATATCATCTCTTCCCACAAACACCTTATAATGTTGGTGTTTATCTCTTTGTTATAATTTCAGAGACAAGGAAACTGAGCCTCAAAGAGATTATGTCAGTTGCCTAACTAAGAAAATGGTTGTGTTGGGTTTTGAATACTGTAGAGTTTGTGACCATAGGCCATGCTTCTCTTCATTATGTTGTATTGCAAGCTAGCAAGGAGAGGAAGTTAATCCTTGAAGTACCTTGGTGAACATGAAAGAAAAGCAGATGGGACTGGATGTCTTAGAGCCACAGTGATCCCTGTGCCATGATAAAACCTCCTCTCCAGTAACCAGAGGGCTGCTACAACCTAGGGTCAGTGTTGGCTCTTCAGGTGGGGCTATACATGTTCTGACAAGTTATTTGTTTAGGGTTGCTTTTCTAGACTAGCACATGTCCTCCAGTTGTGAGCACTTGTTCAGAGTGTCAGAATATTAACTTCTAACTCTGACAAATGGAGCGATAATAATTATAGTTTATTGACAGAACCGAGGGTATATGGAATACCGTCTGAGCTGCTGTTGAGTTACAAGAGTGTACAGACCCTCTTGCTTCTCTTCGTTACCTTCTCTTCCACGGGATTTCTTACCATGGGTTAGTTTACATCTTTCTCCATCATTACCTGGTTGCGTTCTACTTCCCTTGCTTTGAGTTGGAAGGTAAATCAAATTGGCTTGGGAGAGGGTGGCCTCTTCAGCTGTGGAGACTTCCTTAGTTCACTTTTGCAAGGATTGCGGGCTCTGAATGAGAACTCCTCTACGTGTACCCCGGTGCACAGAGCCGAGGCAGAGTCCTGGGCAGCATGAGAAGGAACTCAGAGGGGTTCCACAGCCTGAGCTGCACCTGGGATGAGCCATGTGGCTGGACTTGGAAAGCTGAGCAAAATTTTTTCAGGAAGAGAAGATGGGAAAGACATTCCTCAGGAGGAGGGTGTGGCCTGCGTAAAGCATGGAAGTCTAAAGAATGACCTGAGTGTTCAGGGCAATAGTTAGCAGATTCATGTGGCTGGAAGTCAGGATGCTTGTGGAGACTAGAAGATTCTGGAGGCCAGAGGCTCTTCTCTCTGTATATCCAGCAAGGGCTGACCAGAGCGGACACTCAACCATAGTTTGTTGCATGAACGCATTGGTGGTTGAGCAAATGAAGGAAAAAAGAAATCATGGGAAGACCTATGCCCTTCCCTAAACCCCTTGCTTTAATTAGTTCCCTGTTTGATCTTAGTGGGAGTGGGGCCACACTTGTCTTTGCTCTGTATCTATGGACTTTAGACTTAAGAGAAGAGGACCTCTTCCTTCTCTTTCTCTCCTTTCAGTAGTTAATTCTGTTTAAAATGTTAGCATAATCCACCTGTCTTTTTTTCTGTTAGTTTCTTTGTTTCTCTATCTAGTATCTGGTTTTAGTGGAGAAAGATCTAGATTTGTAGTCAGAAGCCTTGGATTCTAACCTCAAGTGTACCCTTCCTGACTGAGTAAACATTTATAACTCACTTGATCATTTGATGCCTCAATCATTTATAAAATGTGAATAATAACACTTACCTCATAGGAATGTTATTAGGCTCAAATGTACCATATGAGTGTTTCTCATTGTATGATCTGTAGATTTTTGATAGAAAGTGAGGGAAGCATCCATTTTTTGACTCTTTAAGTGTGGAAAGTTTAGGTTGGACAAAATAACATAAAATTCTCAAACTTTTGACGTGTTAAAAATATCTTTTGATCACCAAAATGGGAAGATGGTGGGTGGAAAGTATAAAATGCAGTTTTGGGGACACAGGTACTGTTTATTGCCTCCTTGATATCCCTTCCACTATCTTCTACAAGAACCCTGACTTGTAGTATCGAATATGCCCAGCTTCATTGCACCTGGTCTTTGGCAGTTCAGAACTTGGTACTGTAACTCCATCCTCTCTGCTGGCACAGACTACAGATCAGAGGTGATGTTTGAGTGGGGTCTTGTGGGGTGGGTAGGAGCTTCCTCGAAGCACAGAAGCAGAGGTAGGGAACTCTGTGCAAAAGGCCCAAACCACTCACCATGTCATAGTTCATGTGTGAAAAGGGCCCCAGCTTACTCAGACCTTTGTCCTGGGTCTGAGTAATGGAGCTTTGTGAACGTCAGGGGTAGAGGGAAATGACATAAATCATTAGCTGCTTCTTTTCCAGTCCCAGCATTATTTGCTCACAGGATTGTGCCCTCTGATACAATTGCGTGCTGTATTTGGGGAAACAGAGTTTTCCCCAGGCCAACTTGAGATGTACCTTAATCCTCTCTGCTCAAATGCACAGGGAGCAGCGGGGAGGAGCAGCTCTCCAACAATAGTGGAAGCGTTCTGCCTCTCAGACACTCGTAGGTGCTGCCCCTGGGAGGTAGGGGTGAGTAATCTCCCCGGGGAATAGGGCACCATGAGCTCAAGCCTCGGGTTAGCAGCAGCAGCTACTCTGTCCACAGCCTTTGTTTCTGTGCCTAAATGTGGAGAGCCTTGTCGAAAACTACCAATGCGGCAAGCAGCTGGGGATGACAGGTGCTCCTCAGAGACAGGTGCAAAGGCAAGGTTGTGCCAGACAGACCCCAAAGGCTACTGACACTTGGGTGGAAAAGGAGAGGCACACTTGGGCACTCTGGAGCATACTAAAGGAGGTTCACTCTGCTTCTGCAGGCGCACCCTTAGACTTCAGTCATCAGATCTATTTAAGAGGGAATTTGCTTCCCTCCAGTCTGGGTCAGGTGTCCTCCTCCAGGCTAATGCATTCCTCAGTCCGCGTTGTTATAAACACCTGCCCTGTTCTGCTAATCTCTTCACAAGACTCTGGGCTTGGGCCCCCTTCACACTGAGGGCTCATGCCTCAGTTTCCCCAGTACCTCATAAAAGAAGTGCCCAGTGAATGGAGGAATACATTTATTTTAAACAGCTCAGCAGCATTCAGGCCCGATTTTCTAAGTTTAGCATCATCATCACCACTCTCCACATTCCTTTATTACTCAAAATGACAATTTTAATTTTTAATCTATGACCAGCTATCATACTGAAAAAAAACCACTGAAAAATTCATTGCAGCACTATTTTCAATAGTGGAAGCAACCTAATTGTCCACTGACAGAGGAATGCATAAAGAAGATGTGGTACGTATATACAGTGGAATATTACCCAGCCATAAAAAATGGAATACTGCTTTCTGCAGCAACATGGATGAACCTAGAGGTTATCATACTACGTGAAAGTAAGTCAGACAGAGACAAATATATCACTTACATGTGGAATCTAAAAAACATGATACAAATGAAATTATTTACAAAATGGAAACGGACTCACAGACTTTGAAAACAAACATATGATTATCAAAGGGAAAAGGTAGAGGGAAGGGATAAATCTGGAGTTTGGGATTAACATATGCATTCTACTATATATAAAATGAATTCTCAACAAGGATCTACCATGTAGCACAGGGAATTCTACTCAGTATTCTGTAATAACCTATATGGAAGAAGAATCCGAAAAATAATGAATAGATGAACATGGATAGCAATCACTTTGCTGTACACCTGAAACTAACACAACATTGTAAATCAACTGTACTGCAATATAAAATACAAACTAAGAAAAGCCTAGTTCCTTCTTTACTTACGATAAACCAGAGGCCACCCTACTGTTTATGTCTGTCATGCCCCGAATTGAAGGTATACAGTTGACAAAGGCATTTTACACACAGGGTTCCAAAGTGGTTCTCATAGTACCCTTAGGTCAAGAAGAAGCTGCCGTTCTGTTTGGAGGCAAGGAACCTGAGGCTTACGGAGACTGGTGACCTGCCCTGGTCAACACTGTGGGTGTGTGGACAGCTGAAACTTGGTTCCCCCTTCTCCTAGGCTCCACTCAGTAGACCTTCTGCTCCATTTGCTGCCTCACCCAAGTCAAGTGGTTATTGAATAATTACTTCTTTAATAATAAAGGTGACTAATTACCAGGTTTCTCTGTCTTGATCGTTTGAATTCTTTAATAGGCAAATAAGATACTTTACAGAAATGCACAAGAAAGAAAATTAATGCTGCTCTTTACACTAAAAATAAAGTGGTTATTATAATAATGGTGGTGATATGGTCAGGATTTCTTCCACTTCCTCAGCAACGTTTGATGTCTCACTGTATGTACATTTTTGGATGTTCTTCCTAAGCCCTCCCATGTTAGGTAACACTGCTTACAGCTTTGGAATCTCAGTGAGAGGATATGGCATGAAAATAAAGTTCAAAGTATTTTCTTCTCAAAATTTAGAAGATTGGGAGGAGGGAAAGATCAAATACTTGAGTAAACACGGCAGAGAGGAACAGTTCTAACACATTAGAATTCTGGAATTTTTTTCCTTTTTAACATTTGTCAGATTCCTCATTTCATGCTTATGCTTGTTTCTCACCATTATTGCCTCTGAATGTCCTGATCACACGCTGAAACCAACCTGACCACCCAGCATGAAATTTTTACCTAGGATTCAAGAGATGAGATGAAGCCTCTTTCAAAGCTCCCTGCCAGTGTCTGTACTGGCTTCAGGGTAAGCGATCTGGAAGAAGTTAAACTTTTTCCACTTTTATTCAGCTTAAAGGATTAGCCCCCATCTTCATCCCAAGGCACCTTAATGAGAAACTTTAGAGAGTGCCTCTGATGCTATTTTCTGTGTGCTGTTTTCTGGGTGAAACCAGGGATAAGCCCTTTCTATGACCCATAGAAGCTGTGTAGACTTCTCCCATTCCTCAGGACTCTGAACTGTCAGCTGCTGAGTGAGAGCTGTAAGGAATATGCAAGTTGAAGTCATTTCTACTCTCAAGCCTGGACTTCCCCTCGAGGAGAGGAGAAAGAAGTCCTCTTGGGCCATTAGCTGGCAGCCCTCTTCCCGCGGGTGGCCCCCTGTGGGAAGGCCCACGTGGTGAGCCCCGCCATGAAGCTGAAGCTGGCATTCCCTCTCCAGACCTCTCTGGCTGGCCAGGGCATGCATCAGCTGCTGAGCACAGTGTGCTCTGGGAACCCTCCCAACAGTTTTGATCCCACACCCTGTGTGTTTTTGGATTGGATTGCAGTGAAAGTAGCAGAATAATGTCAAGGAGACCCAAAGCATTCAGGGAAATGGGAATCCTTTATCACATGGAACCAAGGGCAAGGAACCTCGGGGCTTGGAGAAGCCTTGATGGCTGTCCAGTCCAGCCTCCCATGGCCCAGCACATGGCATCCGGCAAGCAAACCTCTACAGATAGGGAATGTTCTGCTTCACCTCTCCTTTCCCACTCGTACCATCCCATCCCACCCAGAAGTATCCTGACTCTCTGAATGTGGAATGTGGATCACAACATTAACTATGGATAGAGCTGAATTTGGGTTACATATAAAAAATACCAGAAAAATATCTACCCTTTCCCATAAGTCTGACACCCCATTATTCCCAACTCCTTTGATACCTTTTATTGCATATAACTGACTTGATAGAAAATTCAGTGAGCAGTCTCAGGGGCTTTTTGAGTATGCTCTCAGTTCCTACTGGGAACCTCTCCCCAGGTAAGAATCACAGACAGAGTTGTAAATTTCTTTACTTTAGACCCCCGAAGGCCTTCCATTCAAAATTCCCCAGTCTTCTTTGCCCTGGAATCTACTCTGTCTTCCTGACAAGTACCTCCTTATGTGCATGCAGGGCTAGGACTGGAGGTAGTGGTTAAAGGAGTAGCGTTTGCACCGTCCCTTTCTCCATACAGAGCAACTTCTCAGCGCCTGGACACTACTGCCCTTCCTGACTGCAGCCGCACAGTGGGTTCACTGGGCTCTTGGCTCCGCTCCTTGGCGACCTGCCTCTGAGAGGGAGATCGTTCTTTCTGACCCTTTTCTTTGTCTCGGGTGTTCTCGCAGGGAGCAGGAGAGTGGTGGTGAGGTGGAGGAGGTGGTAGCAAGGCTCCATGTCTGATCCTCTCAAGCATTCAGGATAGTGCTCAACTCGTGGTATGTGATCAGTGAATTTTTACTGAGTGAGTAAATGAACGCGTAATAAGTGATTGATGTTGACTCAGAGGAAGCTGTATTCCCTCCCCAGTCTCTCTGGGTACTTGCTCATCTTCTGATAGGGACCAGGTATGAAAGAAGAGCTCTTCTTCCTCAGCATGGAAGAGGAGATGAGCATTTTTGAACACCTTCTATGTGTTGGGAACTTTATATACCAGTCAGTCAGTTCAGTCACTCTGTCGTGTCCGACTCTTTGTGACCCCATGAACCACAGCACGCCAGGCCTCCCTGTCCATCACCAACTCCCGGAGTTCACCCAAGCTCACGTTCATCGAGTCGCTGATGCCATCCAAACATCTTATCCTCTGTCATCCCATTCTTCTGCTCTCAATCCCTCCCAGCATCAGGGTCTTTTCAAATGAGTCAGCTCTTCGCATCAGGTGGCCAAAGTACTGGAGTTTCAGCTTTAACATCAGTCCTTCCAATGAACCTCCAAGACTGATCTCCTTTAGGATGGACTGGTTGTATCTCCTTGGAGTCCAAGGGACTCTCAAGAGTCTTCTCCAACACCACAGTTCAAAAGCATCAATTCTTTGGCGCTCAGCTTTCTTTATAGTCCAACTCTCACATCCATACATGACTACTGGAAAAACCATAGCCTTGACTAGATGGACCTTTGTTGACAAAGTAATATCTTTATCAATATGCTGTCTAGTAATATCTTTATCAATATGCTGTCTAGGTCATAACTTTTCTTCCAAGGAGTAAGCATCTTTTAATTTCATGGCTGCAGTCACCATCTGCAGTGATTTTGGAGCCTAAAAAAACAAAGTCAGGCACTGTTTCCACTGTTTCCCCATCTATTTGCCATGAAGTGAGGGGACTGGATGCCATGATCTTTGTTTTCTGAATGTTGAACTTTAAGCCAACTTTTTCACTCTCCTCTTTCACTTTCATCAAGAGGCTCTTTAGTTCTTTTTCACTTTCTGCCATAAGGGTGGTGTCATCTGCATATCTGGGGTTATTGATATTTCTCCCGGCAACCTTGATTCCAGCTTGTGCTTCCTCCAGCCCAGCATTTCTCATGATGTACTCTGCATATAAGTTAAATAAGCAGGGTGACAATATACAGCCTTAACGTACTCCTTTTCATATTCCCTCAGAAAGTCCTCACAGCAACCCTTTGAAGCATGGTCCCTCTTTCTTCATTTTACAGAGGGGGAAACTGAGACTCTGATTGGCTCATCACTTGTTCAAAGACATAAAGCAGGTAAACAGTGTGATAAGATTTAGAATATCTCAGTCTGTCTGGCTTTAAAGACTTGCTTGTCTTTACACTGTACCAAGTTGGCCTCTTGACAGGGTTGTGGTAAGAACTGGTTGGGCCTCTGCACCAGGCCCACAGCCTTATATCCACAGGTTTTTTCAGGACACACACCTAAGTAGGCCTTTGGTGTCTGACACTGAGCACCCACTTGGTACTAGGTCATCTTCTTGGGCCTGAGAGCTGCTGCTTACCATGGTCTGGGCAATGGATCATATTCTAGTCTACTAGGCATTCAGCTTGATTTCCCGGACTGGCTGGTAACCATGTGAATGTAGATAGGAATAGTCCCTGGAGAGGCCTATGCTCTGTGCCTATAGGAGGCAGGCAGAGCATCTTCCAAGTATTCCCAAGAATATCTGTCTTCCACGACTGAGTGATCTGGACACACTCCTTGCCTTTCTTATTTTCTCACTCCAGAGTGATTTGAAGGTCAAAGAGTTCTAGAAACATGTTGGCCCAGTTTATCTGTGTGGGCTCAGGCCTCTTTGTGCCGAGGTTCTTGGGCCTGTGAGTTGCATCATTGAATCCTAAGAGTAGGGCCTGCAGGACCAGACAGACTTGAGTTCAGATGCGCCAGAATGGTTCTAGGACAAGTGCTTACTAGCTGTCTCAATGTCCTCTGAAAAATAGGGGTAAACATGCCTATTGAAGTATTGAAGTACATTAGATGCTAAATAGATACAATTATTACTGTTGTTGAATTGGAGCTGGAAAGTCCTTTAGATGTCAGCCTGTGATTTACCTAAAATGTTTTCCAACTCACCCTTGTATAGTATTTATGGTGGCTATTATTGGTGTTACTATTATTCCTATACATTATGGAAACACAACATCTTAAAAGAGGTTCAGTGAGTTACCATCTTACTTTTAGTGCGGAAGAGTGGAGTGGTAAAGACTGTCAATCCTATTGCCCTTGAGCAAGTTGTCATCTCTGTGCCTCAGTGTCCTCACTTATCCCATTCCTCCCATGGGATGATTCTCCTCATGGGGTTAGTTATAAGGATTAATTGAGTTAACACCGTAGAGAGTTTGGAATAGGCAAAGAGTGAACACTCAGCTGAGCCTTGCTTGGGAGGACACGTGGCCAGTAAGCAAGGGATTGGGATTCGGAACCAATTTTGATTCCATACACCACCCACTTTCTGCTGCCCTGGACCATCCCTTGCCTAAATGCTTCTTTCACAGTGAAAGACTTCGGCATGGTCCAGCCACAGGATGCCTCTTATTATTTACTTCCTCAACCCCTGACTCTCCACCTCTGCCCCTTCTCCCAACCCTCCTACTTTGTTTTTAATAGATGAGAAAATCCGGAAAGGTTAAGTAACTAAATCTTAATCTCATTTGTGGCAACTCAGGATTACCATCTGAGGCTCCTGACTTCCAGACTTACTTTTTTAGTGAACCTAACCTAATATCTAGAAATTAAGAAAGGAATGAGATACACCCACACACAGAGTGAAATAGCATATCTTGAATTTCATTCCTCCCTCCAACTAACACTCATAACTCTTGTGATCAGTAATTCATTCCAACAGTTCTGAGTTCTCCACGTGTGATTCAACATAGATTAATAGTGGCAAGTAAACAGGATTTGGAGTCTCCATGGGAAAAGCACTTCTTTAGAAGTTCTGCATGACTTAGCTGCCACGCATGCTTCTTCTGGACAGTGCCTGGAATTCCAGATTAACGTTTGTTCAGTTCCACATCCTCTTTTCCACCTCCCCAAGGGTAGGACCAGTGAAGGCTGGGGTGGTGAGATTCACATGTCAGATAAGGGAAGATGGTCCCAGTGGCTCCCTAGAGAGTGTGCTGAAGCGGGCTGGCTCATATGCTGGAATTCCCAAGTAAAAAACAAACAAAAAAATCTATCATCACATTGGGGTAGAGTTCTTACTTTTCAAGAGTTGGATTTCCTGGTGCCTGTTTCCTCCTGCTGCAGCACAAACTGTTTCTGTAAGTGGGAGCTCCTAGTGCCAAGAGAAGATATATGGATCAGCTTGGGAAATAACCTTGGCATTCAAGGTGGCCCTGTAGCATTTAACCTTAGCCTACCTTTGAAGTTTACCTTGCATGACATTCGTTCATGCACCCTGTACTCCAGCCAAGGTGAATGGCTCATAACGTCCATGCCCTAGTGGCCTCCTTGCCTTGGTTCAGACAGCCCTCTTTCCCTGAAATATCTTCCTAGAAAGCCCAAGCTCGTCCTCTCTACTAGCCTGATCCTACCTGGTCTTCAAGATATGGCTTACATGCTGCCTCTTAACATCCTGTCTGAACTCGGGAACAGCTTCTTCCATCCTCTCAAAGGCTTGTCTCATTATTCATTCAGCAAGTATTTACTGAGTTCCTCCCATGAACGCGTGCTGCAATTCATGGGGTCGCAAAGAGTCGGACGTGACTGACGGACTGAATTGACTGACTGAACTGATGAACTAGGTATTCGGCGTATCTCAGTGAACAAAGATCTCTGACTTTGGAGAATTTATCTTATGGTATTTCCCTTAATTTATTGTTAACGCTGGACATACGTAGTCCTCCTGACAAATATTATGCCACTCAAGATCAAATTGATGTCATGTCTTATACCTCTGTGTATCCTTTCAGGGGCTTCTTATTGCTCTTGGTATAAGCACATAAGTGCTGAACAAACATTTTTCCTTAACCCTTTTTGCGTCCAGCCTACTTCACATTATTTTCCTTCTGGCGTTCTCTGTTCCTGCTTCCGTTTAGTCTCCTCTGCTTACTCCGCCACAGGGCCTTTACTTCTGAATGGAACTGCCTCCTCTCTACTTAGTTACCTTCAGATCTCAGCTGAAGCGTTATTTCCCGAGGAGCGCTTACTTGGCTTCCCTGACTAAATTAAATACCTTGAGAGCATAGCAAGTATATCACATTTGCCGGTTTACTTTTATCCATCACTGCTTTACTAATTTCTGTCTCCCATTTCAAATGGCAAGTAACTCATAGGCAGAAGTGGTGTCTGTTTTTATTTATCATTAGCATTCCCAGTGCTGAGTAGGGAGTCGGTAAGTATTGGTTGAATGTATCAGTGAATGAATACCCTTTAAACGTCCTATAGGCAAATTATCCACAGTGTGCTCATATAGTAGATAATACATTGGACTTCTGTCCACAGTGGGCTCACTTGGAAGCACTCTGTTCTTTCTGTGCATTTTTGGTTGTTTGAACATCCGACCTGATTTGTGTTTCAGAAAACATAGTTGCCCTAACTGGAGCAATGTTCTGTGCATAGAGAAGGTGCTCGGTCTATTTTTGTGATTGCTAATTGAATAAAGAAATGAATTCAAAGTGTGGTAGAATGAGGCAGTTGATGGGAGTGAGAATCATGTATCAGTGGAAATTTTGTTGTAGCTAAAGCTGACAGTGTTACGTCTACTAAGATATGGATGTGCACATTTCAGAAAGGCTCATCAAAGGAGGCTCAGGCCTGCTGGAGGTCTGTTTATATTGTGTCAGTGAGGGATAAAGTGGATCTCACTGGAATTGTCACTTGAGGCCTAAAGACCTTGCTGTCTGTGTAGAAGACTAGTTGAAATGGAAGATAAAGTTTTCTTTTAAATGAGAGAAAAGAGTAACATTGGGTAGTAATTCTTTCTTTTCATGTTATTTGCTTTCTAAAAAGAAATCAATAATTAAATCTTAAGTTTACTAAATAAAAGAAAACAGTTGTCAGTTTTCAAAGTAAGTTCAAATCTATTAGCTTATTTTTATTATTATAGTGTTTCAGAGTGATATCATTGTCCCCCCCTTTTTTTTCCATAGATAAGGAAATGGAGGCTCAGAAATCCATGCCCAAGGACACGTGGCTGTTGTTTCAACCAGGAATGTCTAGGTTATGCTGTGGTAATAAGAATTCCAAAACCTCTGAGTGCAACGTAGGTTTGTTTTCT
Source organism: Neotragus moschatus (assembly GCA_006410615.1). Lineage (NCBI taxonomy): Eukaryota > Metazoa > Chordata > Mammalia > Artiodactyla > Bovidae > Neotragus > Neotragus moschatus. The sequence goes on along the minus strand of SJYA01001300.1, from coordinate 154,107 downwards.
TGCTCATGCTGTTTGTTTGTTGTCTGTGCTAGGAGACTGCATGTGCCTCATTCCAACATACAACGTTTTCTCCTACCCCTGAGCCTTTCTACAGGTTGTTCCCTTTACCTGGAATCCTCTTCCTTCTTCTCTATCTGGTAAACTTTTACTTGTTCTTCAAGATGTAGATGAAGCTTCACACTTTCTTCTTTTTTCTTTTCATTTTTTAGTAGCTGACAGGTAGACGGTTTATGTTTGTTAGAACATTACATTACCCCACTGTTTATACATCCAGAAGTATATGTATCTCCCTTCCCACTTATTTACAGAGTCAAGCAATCTATGTTAGCAAGATACTGAAATAAAGGTAGCAAAATCTTGGGGAATCTTGATTCCTAATGCCAGAGTTTATGTAAACAGAAAGATGATTGAAATCTATCTGCCATCCTTGGTCAAATAGCCAAAAAGATTGCACTGTAGCACAACAGACATCCCCAAATTCTTCAGGCCAGTTATTATTAGATAACCGGAATGCCTTTGATTTTCTATGCTATTGCTCACACTTATGAGTTATTTTTTAATTTAATTTTTTATTTTATATTGGAGTAGAATTAATTTACAATGTTGTAGTAGTTTCAGGTGTGCAGCAAATTGACTCAGTTATATGTGTGTGTGTGTGTGTGTGTGTGTGTGTGTGTATGTGTATCCATATATCCACTCTTTTTCAGATTCTTTTTCCATGTAGGTTATTATAGAATACTGAGCAGAGTTCCCCGTGCTACACAATAGGCCCTTGTTGATTCTTTATTATATATATAGTACTGTGTATATGTTAATCCCAGGGTCCTGATTTATCTGCCTGCCCCCCATTCCCTCTTTGGTAACTATAGTGTGTTTCTTAAGTTTGTGAGTCTGTTTGTGTTTTGTAAATAATTTCACTTGTATAATTGTATTCTTGAAAACCTTCCCTGAACTGGGTGAAATGGCTCTGAGCCTGACATTCACAGAATTCTCTGGACTTATGCCACTGGATTATCTTGCCATTTTTGGTTGACTTGACCATCAACTTTGTGCCACAAAGTAGACTTTGTGCCTCTTGGAGGAAAGTACTGTGCCTTGATTATTTCTGCGTTCTCAGTGACATTCATGAAGCCTGACTCCAAACGAGTTCTAATTGAATGAAGAGTCACTTAAGCATGATTGAGAGAGTTTAGCTTGGGAAAAAGTTGAGAATGACGGGCTGTCCACTATAGTCATTTATACTGCAATTCTGGTATGGTGTTTAATTTTGAGAAAGTGGACCCTGTGAGGCATGTCAATATTCTAGATTAGTTGATCCATATTAAGCTATTGACTAAGATATTTAAGACTCACCATTTAATCCTGATGAAAACCTAGCAAGTACAATTGTTTTTCAGACATTCATACAAAGTTTCTTGCTTCCGGCAATAATAGATCATCAAAACTAACCACATCTCAAGACCATTCCATCTAAATAAATTTGAATAAAATTTAACCTGTCAGTTTTCTCAAGAGCTAGTTGCATCTTTTTTGTTGTTTTTGAATAGCTTGATATATTGTTTTTTCTTTTCTCTCATAGCTCTGGACTTTGACAGATCATCATTTATAATTTGGTAAGTCACTTTGGTAATACACCTGTTGACTGATTAATAACAAAGATTGGAAATATGAACTTTCAGTCAGTGGGGAGCAGTGAGTTTTTAAATGAGTTTTCTCATTACATCCCATTAGCATCATCCAGAAGGGAGTAGTTGTCAGAAAAATAATGGACACATGTTCCAGGTTCTCTCTAAAACTTGTGTGGGTATTTCAACTTTACAGGACTATGTGTGATTTTAGTAGGGTGCTGCAGACACGATGTAGCTATATATTCCTATATGGGCACACCCAGAATATGAACATGATCAGAAAAAACAGGCCTTCCTTTTTGAACCCCAGATTGGAGTACTAAGAGCATCCGTGATGCTTCGAGGTCCTCTGGCCCATTCTCAGGTTGCTGAAGTATGAGAATGAGCCTGGTTTTGGAATCAAAACACTGGAGTCCACATCACACTTTTTCTTGCTTGGTTTGTGAAAGATTTATCACACAAGAGTCATCTTAGCTTTCCTGCTGGCCGGCAGCCTTTGGCTCAGGGCTTAATAGGCAGAGAATGCCTGTAGGAGGTCATGGTTTTCAACTGAACTGAATTTTGCTGTTCAGATGTCCCTGCTACATGGTCCTCTGATCCTGGGAAAGTTGCTTAAATTCTCTTAGATGTGGTCTTGTTTGTTCAGAGGAGGATAACATTTACCTTACTGAGAGTGGCATTTATGATATGTCTGGTGTCTTGCTGTTCACTGATGATCAGCTCCTTTTGCAGTTGTTCTCTACTATTTGTGGGCGGAAGAGACTGATTCAATAATTCCTCCTCTTTTCTCCACAACTCTCACATACATCATTTATGAAGGGGACAGGAGAAGCCATCTGGGTCAACTCCAGTACCTTGTATGTGAATCTGGGTGGGGTGAATCTATGTTTTATTTCTGCCAAAACTGACATGTTATCGTTAAGTGTCCTTACACTGAATGTTGGATAACTGAAATGTTGACTGACATTGGGAAACGAAAAAAATTTTTTTTCCACTTGTTATTGCCCTTGTGGCTCCTGATTCCACTAAGAACCAAACTTAGAGATTTCATGGTACTGCCTTAAAGTCTTTTGAAGGTACTTTTGGTTAGCCAAACTACAGAGTGCAAAAAATCCTGAGGACTTTTTTCCCCTATGAGATTGGAAGGTAGATTTTAATAAGGAATAGTCATGCAAATACCTCTCTGACTCTTTCCAAATGTTCCAGCTTTATTATGGCTTTGGTCATCTTATGGCGTTTTCTTCCATCAATATGAATTAAAATCTCAAAGTACAAAGGAAAGAAAAAAAAAATAACCCAAGTTCTAGGATCATCTACAAAGTCTGACTATTTCTTGTTTCAAATTGCAGGGAAAAACTAAGGCTCTTTCTCTGTTCAGCTTCGATATAAACAGATCACTTTCAGATCAGAAAATTTTTTGAAATTTCTCAGACTTTCCTATATTTCTCAAATATATTTTAGAACATAAAGCATTGTGATACCACCTATATGTGAAATCTGAAAAAATGATTCAAATGAACTTATTTACAAAACAAAAATAAACTCACAGACATAGGAAATAAACTGATGGTTACCAAAAAGGAAAGTGTGTGTGTGGGGGCGGGGGGATAAATTAGGAATTTGGGATTAAAAGATACACACTACTATATATATATAACAGATAAACAAAGACCTGCTGTATAGCACAGGGAATATATTCAGTATCTTGTAAGAACCTATAATGAAAAAGAATCTGAAAAAGTATATACACACACACACACACACACACACACAATTATTTTGCTATATACCTGAAACATTGTAAATCAACTATAAATTAAAAATTAAAATTATAAAGGATAAAGTAGAATTAATGGAAAGATAAAATTGCTGCTAATCATAATGAAAACAAAAATAGAACTGCCATATGACCTAGTAGTTCCACTGCTGGGTATATATATTGTAAAGTAAAATAAAGTAAAAATAAAAATTAAAAAAATAAAAAATAAAACAACAACACCAAAAACATTAATGTGAAAAGATATATGCACTTCAGTGTTCGTAGCAGCATTACTTATAGTTGTTAACATATGGAAGCAACCTAAGTGTTCATCACTTCATGGGAAATAGATGGGGAAACAGTGGAAACAGTGTCAGACTTTATTTTTCTGGGCTCCAAAATCACTGCAGATGGTGACTACAGCCATGAAATTAAAAGACGCTTATTCCTTGGAAGAAAAGTTATGACCAACCTAGATAGCATATTCAAAAGCAGAGACATTGCTTTGCCAACTGAGGTCCGTCTAGTCAAAGTTATGGCTTTCCAGTAGTCATGTATGGATGCGAGAGTTGGACTGTGAAGAAGGCTGAGCGTTGAAGAATCGATGTTTTTGAAGTGTGGTGTTGGAGAAGACTCTTGAGAGTCCCTTGGACTGCAAGGAGATCCAAACAGTCTATTCTGAGGAGATCAGCCCTGGGATTTCTTTGGAAGGAATGATGTTAAAGCTGAAACTCCAGTACTTCGGCCACCTCATGCGAAGAGTTGACTCATTGGAAAGGACTCTGATGCTGGGAGGGATTGGGGGCAGGAGGAGAAGGGGACGACTGTGGATGAGATGGCTGGATGGCATCACTGACTCGATGGGCGTGAGTCTGAGTGAACTCCAGGAGTTGGTGATGGACAGGGAGGCCTGGCGTGCTGCGATTCATAGGGTCGCAAAGAGTTGGACACGACTGAGTGACTGAACTGAACTGAACTAAATGTTCATCAACAGATGAATGGATAAAAAAAAGCTGTGGTGTGATATATATACATAACAGAATACTTTTCAATCATAAAAAAGAAAGAGCAAAAAGTTTGCAATTTGCAGCAACATAGATCGATTTGGAGGGCATTATGCTAAGGCTATGGTCTTCCCAGGAGATGCTGAAGGACAGGGAAACCTGGCGTGCTACAGTCTGTGGGGTCGCAAAGAGTCAGACATGACTGTGCAACTGAGCAACAACAACAGTGCTAAGTGAAAAAAGTCAGAGAAACACGAATATTGTATGATAGCACTTGTATGTGGAATCTAAAAACACATACAACAAACTACTGAAAATAACGAAAAGGAAGCAGACTTACAGGTATAGAGAGCGAGCTAGTGGTTACCAGTGGAGAGGTAGAACAAGAGTGATGGAGGGTGCAGGAGTGTACAAACTGTTGGGTGTGTAAGATGGTCTACTAGGATGTATTGTGCAACTTTAGGAATATAGCCAGTATTTTGTAATAGCTATAAATGGAGAGTAACCTTTAAAAACTGTGTACAAAAATTGTCATGCCCTTTTGGGCTCCAAAGTCACTGCAGATGGTGACTACAGCCACGAAATCAGAAGACGCTTACTCCTTGGAAGAAAAGTTATGATCAACCTAGATAGCATATTCAAAAGCAGAGATATTACTTTGCCGACTAAGGTCCGTCTAGTCAAGGCTGTGGTTTTTCCAGTAGTCATGTATGGATGCAAGAGTTGGACTGTGAAGAAGGCTGAGTGCCGAAGAATCGATGTTTTTGAAGTGTGGTGTCGGAGAAGACTCTTGAGAGTCCCTTGGACTGCAAGGAGATCCAAGCAGTCTATTCTGAAGGAGATTGGCCCTGGGATTTCTTTGGAAGGAATGATGCTGAAGCTGAAGCTCCAGTGCTTTGGCCACCTCATGCGAAGAGTTGACTCATTGGAAAATACTTTGATGCTGGGAGGGATTGGGGGCAGGAGGAGAAGGACACGACCGAGGATGAGATGGCTGGATGGCATCACTGACTCGATGGGCATGAGTCTGAGTGAACTCCGGGAGATGGTGATGGACAGGGAGGCCTGGCGTGCTGCGATTCATAGGGTCGCAAAGAGTTGGACACGACTGAGCGACTGAACTGAACTGAACTGAACTTCACCTAAAGGAATAAAAAGTCCAAATCTGTTCAGTTCAGTCGCTCAGTTATGTCCAAATAGAAATAAATGTATATATCAAAACCAACATAAAGTAGTATCTTGACAGTGAACATGTAGCATATCTGATTTAACCACAGAATATTTGCCATCAGAATACATCAAAGCTGTTACCTGAACAAACCATAAGTAAATTTAGCATTCCTCTAGTTTTTCAAGCATAATGCTGTGTTTATTGAGATATTGTTAGCATGCAATTCAGATTGCCTTGATTTTGACAGAATTATAAGCAGTGTTGGGTAAAATCCCTAAGAAAATAGCATACTTTGAGTGAATCCAAACTCTAGGCATGAAATATGAGGGCAAAACTTGAAATCTGGTTTTCTTCTTTTTTTCTCTCCCCCTCCTCCCTTTCCCTCCATTCTTCCTTTCCTTTCCTTTCCTCCCTCCCTGCCTCCCTCTTTTCCTTTCTGTTTTTCATATTTTTGGTCCTTGATCGCAGAAAGCTTTGCCACATTTCTAAGGAAAGATTGCTCACCCACTCACATTTCTAAGAAAAGGTTTCTCACTCACTCATTGACAGCACTAGTTTATCAGCTGTAATATTTTCAGAAACTTCAGATTGTCATGAAAACTACCCCAAACTTGGAAGTAGGCAAATGAGGCTACTGTGTGTTCTGGTGTTACAGTGTCAGTGCAGTTCAACAGACTTTCTACTGACTGTGCTATTCTATAGCTCAGGGATCCCCCAACTTCCAGGCCTCAGATCGGTGCCTCCTGTCAGATCAGCAGCAGTAGCATTAGATTAAAAATAGAGCACACAATAAATGTAATGTGATTGACACATCCTGAAACCTTCCTCCTACCACCCCTAGTCTGTGGAAAAACTGTCTTCCTCAAAATTGATCCCTAGTGTCAAAAAGACTGGGAACTGCTGCTCTAGTTCTATAGGGATACCATGGTGACTAGTAGATTTTTGTCTGGTAGAAAGGCAAATAATTCCTATTTGGTGGAAAAGAAAGCCCCAACGATCAAGGGCTATGGCTATGTAGAACAATGGCCAGTTTTCTATCTAATGCAGAGATCTATTCTATGTTACCTATGTCTAGAATAGATCTCTGCATTAGGTAGAAAACTGGCCATTGTTCTACATAGCCATAACCCTTGTTACCTATGTGTACCTAATGGAGAAGGCAATGGCATCCAACTCCAGTACTCTTGCCTGGCGAATCCCATGGATAGAGGAGCCTGGTGGGTTTGCAGTCCATGGGGTTGCTGAGAGTCGGACACGACTTCACTTTCACTTTCACTTTTCACTTTCATGCATTGGAGAAGGAAATGGCAACCTGCTCCAGTGTTCTTGGCTGGAGAATCCCAGGGACGGGGGAGCCTGATGGGCTTCCGTCTACGGGGTCGCCCAGAGTTGGACACGACTGAAGCGACTTAGCAGCAGCAGCAGCAGCATGTGTACCTAATTTCTCAAATACTTGTTATAGCATTTATTAATTTCCTCATACATTCATTTTATGTTTCTTAGAGTCTGAAAATATACTTGAACAGTATGTGTGATGTTTTATTTGTGTTTTAAGAGAAAGTATGGGCTTCCCTGGTGGCTCAGATGGTAAAGTGTCTGCCTGCAATGCAGAAGACCCAGGTTCGATCCCTGGGTTGGGAAGATCCCCTGGAGAAGGAAATGGCAGCCCACTCCAGTATTCTTGCCTGGAAAATCCCATGGACAGCAGAGCCTAGTAGGCTACTGTCCATGGGATCGCAAAGAGTCAGACACGACTGAGTGACTTCACTTCACTTCAAGAGAAAATATATTTTATATTTATTCATATTGGTAAAAGCAATAAATCTAATGACATCTAGTGAGCTACAAGGTAGCACTGACCTATCAGGGAGCCAAGGTGATCTCTAGAAAAGTTTCCATACATTGTTTTATACCTGGTATGTACTCAATGGTATTGTTGCTGTCACTGCTGCTAATGGAAAGACAAGTATTGGGAGACCAGCTCAATGGGAAGCCATGAGTGCATGGCTGGTGCAGTCAGTTTTAACCCAATTATTGCTATCTTGGATCAGAGGATGAGGTAGTAAGAAAGTACCATGCAAGCATTGATAAGCAAGTCTAAATAAATTTCCTGTATATTAAAATATATTTTAACATACATTTTAAGGAAGGAAAGGATAGCAAATAAAGTTTAGATTACAAAACCACAAGCATATGAAAAGTATAAGATACTTTTGAGAATTCTTTGAAAGAAACTGATATTGAAGTATGCTCAAGGACAAAATAACCATTAAAATTTTGACAACTTAAATACACTTTATCTTCAAAATGTTTTTTTAAGAACCTCTCCTCAGTTCAATTCAGTTCAGTCACTCAATCGTGTCCGACTCTTTGTGACCTCATGAATCACAGCACACCAGGCCTCCCTGTCCATCACCAACTCCTAGAGTTCACTCAGACTCATGTCCATCGAGTCAGTGATGCCATCCAGCCATCTCGTCCTCTGTTGTCCCCTTCTCCTCCTGCCCTCAGTCCCTCCCACCATCAAAGTCTTTCCAATGAGTCAACTCTTCGCATGAGGTGGCCAAAGTACTGGAGTTTCAGCTTCAGCATCATTCCTTCCAAAGAAATCCCAAGGCTGATCTCCTGCAGAATGGACTGGTTGGGTCTCCTTGCAGAATATGGTCCACTGGAGAAGGGACTGGCAAACCACTTCAGTATTCTTGCCTTGAGAACCCCATGAACAGTATGAACAGTATGAAAAGAACCTCTCCTAGTCAAATTTAAAAAGCAGTGATAACTCTCTCATGGGAACTTCCATGAAAATTAAAGGCTTGATAGGTTTTCAGAAATTAGCTCTTTATAAGAGGCTGATTTACACTAGAATTGCCTAGGGACAATATTAAAAATACAAATTCCTAGCTCCAATCTTAGACTTACTGAGTTACAGTCCTTAGACAGTGGATCCAAGAATGTAAGGGTGTGTGTGTGTGTGTTTGTGTGTGTGTGTGTGTGTGTGTTATGAACTTTAACATGCCCCCAGAAGATTTGGATATGCCTTTGAGTCTAAGAGTGGGGAGATAATTGTATGGATGGGAATCTGAGGTCAACAGCAGTCTAGGATGTTGCTGATTTTCTTGACAGAGTCTTCTCCTGTTGACATACCTTAGGCACCACTGTGCATCATTCAGAGCTATCTGATCCTTAGGTAAATTTTTTGCAGGGAAGAGCCAGTTCTGACTCCATGTTAGAGCTGGTTCTTTGACTTGCTTTTCACTGCTTTTGGTATTATAATCATGCATAATGGCTGTGCCTCAGAGAATCCTGCCCCTCTGCCTGTTAAACTAAAGTCTTTGTTCAGGACCCTGTCCACCTGTGTATGGCAGGAAGGAAGAAATTTACACACCCTCTGCCTGCTGTTTGCCATTTTAGGATATATTTACAAGATTAATGGCTTTTTTACTTTGTTTCCAGCTTCAACCCACCTCCCACCCCCACCAGTCTATAAAAGAACCTGGCATCCAGACCCTGAGAAGATGGTTATTTTGAGACATTAGTCTGTCATCTTCTCAGTCAGCTGGCTTTTGCCTCAACAGTCTCTAGATTTCTTGGCCTGTCAGTGCAGCTGAGAAGAGTGAGCTTGGACTTGGTAAGTAACAAAATTATTCTTGTGAGTGGAAGTGAGCTGTACAGTTATCCCAAGGGCCCAATATTGGCCAGGTCTGAATTTAACCTCCTCACTTTTTTCAAGGTACTTTGTGTGCTTGTCTACCTTCCTAGGAACTCTTCCACCGTGGGGAGTAAAAACCAGTAACCACATTTCCAGAGCATAGGAACTTTCTAGAAGACAAGTTAGCTTTGCCAATAAGAAGCCTTAAAGCTGATCATATCTGTTGTTCACTCTTTTATTTCACTTTCCCAATATGATCTAACAAAACTAACTTCATGCACTCATTTTTTACAAAGTTCTTGGCAGTTTATATATATATATATATATATATATATAATTTTTTTTAAGGAAACAATATAAATACCATGATACAGGGTAATGATCCAGTCTTAAGTAGTATCAATAGAATGTAGTCAACAGTATCTACAAATAATGTTTAATGATGTAAGAAAATAGTTATTGAGTGCTCACTTTGTTCCAGACATTTCTTGTCTGTATTTTTCAAATTTTCTATGATAAATATTTATTAACTTTATGATCATAGCAGTGCCATAAATTTTACCTTTTAAAGTCATTATTCCTATTTTTCATGAAGAAATTTGTTAACAAGTCTTAATGGTTAAGTGAAAGTGAAGTTGCTCAGTTGTGTCTGATTCTTTGTGACCCTGTGGACTGTAGCCCACCAGGCTCCTCCATCCTTGGGATTCTCCAGGCAAGAATACTGGAGTGGGTTGCCATTTCCTTCTCCAGGGGATCTTCCTGACCCAGGGATTGAACCCAGGTCTCCCGCATTGGAGGCAGATGCTTTAACTTGTGAGCCACCAGGGAAGCCCCTTGATGATTAAGAAGATTAATATTTGACTAAGAGACTAATTCTGTTAAGAAATGTATTATCTTTCATTTTACATACTATCAGCACTTTGCTAAATGCAAACAAGAAAGCTTTTTATTATTTAATCGGCCTGTCTTCTGCCTGGCAATACTTTAGCAGTTTCACTTACTTTATTTTAAAGTCAGAGACTTATTATTCAGATGTAAATTCAAATTATACTCCTTCTTACTTCCCTTGAACCTACTTTTCTTAATCTGGGTCAATAATGCTTTGTTTTCTTTTACCTGCATCTAACAGTGTATATGCAAGAGTCAGTTAATTCTGTGGTTGGAGGGCATTGCCAAACTTGAATAGAGTCTGTCCAGTCTTCCAATTCATCTGAGGCATATTTTGTCACAAATGCAGAGAGTTTGTGCTGATAGCCACTGCAGACCAGGGTTGGAGTTTTCCCAGAGGAGCTTGATGGACAGGACAAGAAGTAGAAGGTGCAAGGGAGTGATTATGAAGTACACTGAGGAAACCCATGTGGGGAAGAAGAAAGTGAGGATATGATAGAGTTGATGGAAAGTAACAAATTTGCAAACCCAGTGGATTGGAGCTCTTCACGGGGCCAAAGAAATATTGCTGTGGACGTGGTCGATTATGTGAGCTCGTAAGACAGGAGGTGGGCATCCACAAAGGGGGTGTTAAGGAGAGAAATTCCAGCCAGGTGTAGTACTGATTGATAAGGTCCGGAAAGTAACAAGGACAGCAGTGGAGAGGCCAGGCAGGGGATGAGTAATCTACCTGGAGGATGAAGTCATCAAGACTTTTATCAAGATGGGGAGAGAAGTGGTGAAAGAGTCACCGAGTTCTAAACTCTTCAGGGAATGAAGGCAGCGACAGTGAGGTGGGTCTAATGACATATCCTTTAATGAAGCTGACTTGTTTTTGTTTTGGAGTAGGAATTAGGGAATGGGGAGGAGAAATGATGTGCAAGCAGCAGAGGGGATCAAAAAGGGCATTGCCCCTGAGATAAAACATTCCTTTATGAGACTCACCTTGGAGACTTCAGGCTGGCAGCTTTCCTCCTTTCTTATTCTTACTTTTTCCCTCTGCACTCTACCAAGTTTATGGCTTGACACTGTGTATCTGTTTCTCCCTCTTGATTCTAGATAAAAAATACTTAGTGAATGTCAGATAAAGAACTTATGTCATGAAAATGTGCATATGGAGCTTTTAGGATTTTCAAGATTTTGGTTTTCCACAAATTGGGGAACCAACTTTCTTTGGAAATCTATTCCCTCAGAACCTCAAATAGCTTCATCAAAGTCCTCTCGTCTTTGGGTCTTGCAGGAGTTTTGGCTTGAAATCTCTCATTTGGCAGCTACCTTTCCATCAGCATTTCTTTTCCTAAACAACTTCTCTCATGTACCCTCCACCATTACCTGGTCTCTGGTATCCCTCAGGGGAGGGTCGGGTTCCCTGGTCTGTACCCTCCACATGTGCAGGCTCACTTGTCTTCTGAAATGTGCAACAGGCCTCTCCTGAATGGAATTTGAGTTTGAGTCCTGGCTTACCTGACTGTGAGATCTGTAGAAACTTCTTAACCTGTGAAGAATTAAGGATCAAAAAGATTGAAAAACTGGCCCAAGATCTTAGAACTCAGTAAGTTTTAAAAACCAGGGCAATGAGATTATAAAATTTGGACTTTATTGTCCCAAAGTGCTTTTCACATGTTTTCTAGCCATTGGTTTCAGGGGAACACTTTTCTCTTAATTCTAACACAGTATCTCAGATCATTATTTCCATTCTTTTTCAACTCACCTAAGAATGACAGTAACAAACCCACTCCTGTGGATCGGTAACCTGCACACCTTCCTGTTAATAGAATGTATCTTTGAATTACATGACTACTGCTTTCTCTTGGGTCAGTCCCTAAGGTTGTTTCCATCATAAGCAATGATTCAAATGCGCAGTGTTTGGGAGGAAACACCTTTCCTGCACATCTCGTTCATGTGATGATGGGTAATTAGGATAACTGTGACTTCATTGCAGTCAGGAGTTAGGCAACCAGGAGATCACGTGTGGTGCATAGAGTGATCTGCTTAGCACAAGCCATTTTCCATGATCTACTCCTCTGTAGAAATTAGAGGTTTTCAGGTGGTTAGCCTATATTCAGTACATTACAGTGCTACTCAGTGGGCAAGGAAAAGAGGCAACTCATTTAAAGTAAAAGGACAAGAGACTTGGAATCAAATGTGGATTTGAATACTGGTCCTGAAAGTTTCTGCCTATGGATCACCTCATCACTCTTGGTATCAGAGTTTTCAACAATAAAACATGATTCATATATCCCTTTCTTAGGTCAACAATGAAAAACATATATATATGCTCTGAAAGTATTACTTTATATAAAAGATTTTTTTAGAGACTTGATATCTTAGTATTTGTTTCAAAGTATTTGATACATCAAGGTGACTTGATGCAAATAACATTTTAAATTGTAACTTTCTTTCAATGCAATATTTTTAGTATATTAAAGCAAGGACTCATATGGCTATTTGAATGGAGATTTTTTTTCTTATGTTTTACCTGTTTGTGGGGTTCTAGATACTGGGCTAAGTTATTTTTTTTTCCAACAAAGAAAAATAATGATGTTCCTAATGTGATTTTGTATATCTTAACACAGTAGGCAAGAACAGATCTTTGTTGGAAGTTAGTGTTCTTAAGAAATCAGAGTAAAATTAAATGTTTATTACTTTTACTCATACAACAATAAGAACTTCTCACAAAAGTTACAAAGGACTTTCAGATCTGTTACCTTATTAGAACTAAATCCTGAACACTCCTCAGAGGTAGAAGGATTTGCATTTGCTATTGAGCTTAATCTTGATCTGATATTTAAGATATCAGCTTCTAATTAAAATGTATTTATCATTATACAAATTCAATTATTGGTCTATTTTATAGGCAAGTGAATCACATGTATTCTCTTCATTCTAATTCTCAACTTCTCCTTACTAATTTTCAACTTGCCCTCTCCACACACATCTATAAATCTCATCCATCAACTCAAAATAATAGTGTTTATGCTGCTTGGAGTGGGTGGTGTGTTTAGATGGAAAGCTAACCAGTGTTCTTTCATCCTCTGCAATACCACCGAACAACTGTCAAAATAATAGTATCCTAGGCCCATGAGATCCAAAGGCAAGTCTTGGCTTTGTGAAAAGGGGGATACAATGAAAAGAAAACAAACTGTGGGGTTCACCTGAGCCAAGCAGCATTCCATCCTGTTTATTATTTGCAGAGTGCTGGTGTTATTTCAGCCACATTGTCGTTTTGAATGTGGCCGTTGAAATTCCTGCCATTACTGTGAGAGTTATCATTGTAATCTCATGTCCCAGAGATGGACTTTTTGGCCATTGCTGGTGACATTTATGCAGGGGATGAAAAAGAGTCTCTAGATTAGCCATGTGTGTGAGCTTATGTATGTATAGTTAGTTGGGGGAGGGGCACAGCATTAGTTATTTGGTTTCAGGTAATCAGTTTCATAGTCTTAGTGTTGGAGGAATGCTAAATGCCATCAGGACTAATCAACCCTTATTTAAATATTTTAGTCTCAAAACATTATAAAAACTATAAATTTACTCTTTAAAATTAGCAAATACATAAAATAAAAGTGAATACAACACCAACAGCAACTGTAATTTCACCACTCGTGAATAAGTATAATTAAGAATTAGGTGCATTACTGTCCAGAGTCTTTTTTGTAAATGAGATTGTACTATATTTACTTGGCAGTATATTGCTAAGTATATAAATATGTAGCTATATCTAATTTTTATAGTGTCCCATTGTCTAGGTTTACCATACTTTTTGTAACTAATCCCTTTTTGTTGGATTTTAGTTTGTTTCTCTTTCTCTCTCTCTCTAGTAAAATGAACAACCATGAGTTATAAGTACAGACTTAACTATGTAACAACGGGCACTAAGCCACTACTAGGTTAAGTCTTCCAGAGAATATCAGGTCAAGCTTCTCTGGGCATTTCCAAGATTCTCTGCTTAGGAAGTGAAGGGGCAGGTTCTTGAGTGAGTGCTAGGAAATGTAAGGAGTCTCTATAGCTAGGCCATCTGTCAGGGCTGTAGTGCAAGTAAGATTCTGAAATATCTGACGGGACAGTGGACTGCTCTGTATTTTCTGTCAAAGCTCACCCTGACCAATTTCCAACTACAGGAGTATGTCCAAGTAGATCACTTCTCTGGGGCAAAAAACGAGTGACCTTGATTGATCTAGGTGGTAAGGCATGGAGAGGAGAGCAGGAACTTCATCAATCTGCATGTAATCCAGGCAAGCCAAGTGTAGAGACAAGCCAGTCAGAGCCCTCCTGATTGTCTTCTGATCTTCACTGGTTTCTTTGCCCATTTTCTTGAAGGAGTCTCAAGATATGGAAACTTTTGCAATTTAATTATAATTTAACAGCCAACATGAAAAATAAATCTGGAAAATCCAGATCCGTTCTTAGATAGTTTCTGTGTTCTACTGTGGGTCAAAATTGTCTGCATATGTGCATGTGAGCACACACACACACACACACACACACACACACGCATGCACACACACACAGAGGCATAAAGAGTGACCGTGGTAGACAGATCACTCGTGTTGCAGAACACGCTGAATTCAAAGTTGAGGGGAGAGTTCCCTTTGATAGCTCTTGTTGGCTGAAAGCATACAACAGTACCTGGAGCATGGGAAAGATGTACACAGAGGGCACTGTTAGATGATCATGGATGTATTCATTGATTTTTAGGAAATATTTTAGAGATAGGAAGTTTTATTAGATGGGGACAGGTGAGGAAGAGTGTAAAACGGACTAGAACATATTATGTTAAAAACTATTCTCCTGCACTAATTGGCCTTCATTCTCTTCTCCTGGCACATCTTAGAATATGTCTTATTGTTGACTGAGAGGTTGAAAATGATTCCTGGGTCCTCTCTTATACGGGATAATAGCTGTGTTTCAGTTACAGTCAGTATTACATTCCAGTGTCACAGGTGCACGTGGAGCTCTCTGGATCCTGATTTTGAGAAGGGCAGTAGATAACAGTAGTTTTGAGAGGGCACTGACAGTCTGAAGTTGGGTCTGTGAATTTGGGAAGTGGTTTAGAAGGGGAAATAAAGAAGGAAGGCAATTGATAGAAGAGAAAGTCCTGGACTAGGACCCTGTCCTGTCTTTTCATTTCATCTACTTCTGGAAAAGTCCAAAGAAGGAAGAAGCCAAGGCATTCACCATTTGATGTCATACCTGGGCAGCCCAGTCTCTCTTATTCCATGAAAGTTTCGTACGCAGGTGTGTTAAGAAGCTAACAAGTCAAAAGCAACACCTAAAATGAGAGACTCAGCATTAAAAATGATAGTATCTCTGGACTGAACCTTCATGTCATAGATGAGAAATCTGAAACCCAAAGAGGGGATGGGATGTGCCCGAGGACACACAGTGAAGCAGGTGCAGAGCCTAGCTCTCCTGTTTTCCAGGGTGATGTCCTTCCCAAAGCGACGTCTGTGAGAACAATGTGAAGTAAAGCAGTCCAGGTGGGCAGCTGCATCTGATGGCCAGCTTTCTCCGAAAACCTTCCTAAACAAGAAACTGCTTAGATAATTGCACAGAAGATGTTTGACACATCCTTTATTCTAAAATATTGCACATCTTTTTTTTTTTTTTCTTCTGGTTTTGCCATTTAGATTTATGTTTGGCTAGCAGGCAGCAAGGTTGTTTTGCTAGGTTGTTAAATACCTCTCTTCACTCCTTTGTGAGCAGACTATTCTGCTCTTCCTCTGTGGAATGTTTTCATCATTTGTTACAAAATGCAGGTTCACTAAATCATAGACTCAGAAGCAAACCTCCCTGGTCCTGTCAATAGTTTAGTAACGATGCTCTTACACTTCCATTAGCAACGGTTTACCAGGGGATTTCCATATCATTCCTGTTATGCTCTGAGAAATGGCTCTTAGGATCCCCATTTGGGGGCTGTGAAAACTGAGGCTCAGGAAGGGAGTTCACGTGGTCTAAGCATTTGGGCAGATTCTCTGCAACTCAAGTTTCAGAGATGCAGCCACAGGACTGGGGCGGGGTGGGGGGATCCATTTATCCCACTTACTGCATTCCCATATGGAACTCCACATTTCTGGCCCACCCAGAATTACATCCAGTCCTTCCTTTACCTCTTTCCAGTTTAGCAAACCCAATCAACTTTCCATGTGCTGAACGTTAGTTGTCCAGATGAAAACTTGGATCATTGCTAGGCTTGATCAAACCGCACTTCACATTTTCACAAAATGTAGGCAATTAACTAGGGCCTTGGTATTCTGTGGTTGTATCAGCTATTTCAAGAGTTAATTTTCTTGGTTGTTTGTACTTTCCCCCTTAATATTGGAATTGAATTTACTTCCTGTTTTATTCCTGTTTTATTATACTTTCATTATTCTGCCATTTGAAAAAATAAACCCATGATTGAATCAGTTTTTAAGACAGTGTGTCTGAGGCTGGAAGACAAGATTTTGTTTCCCAGTTCTTCCTCTCTCCAGATCTGTGACAGTGGCTAAGGCTAGTCCCCCCTTGGGGCTTTAATTTCTTCACCTCTAATGTTAGAGTTTTGGACTCAGTGACTATAAGGGCTCTTCCTAGTCTAAAATGCTCTACTTGCATACTTCTTTCTTTTTAAAAAAATAAATATTGACTTTCTAAACTAAAACTAATGGTCAGGACTTCAGGCATAGGGTTTTTTTTTTTTTTCCTTAGCAGAATTTGTTTGTTTTGATTAGATGGAAAGATATGGGAATCAGGCAGGTCAGGCAGGATGGCCTCAGTTTGGGATAATCTCTGTACGGTATCTGGATTTCTCAGAAATTGTCCAGGCAGAGGCCTCTCAGCTCCAGGTCCTGGAGACATTGTGTCAGGTGCTACAGCCTCCGTTGCTGCTCAGTGTCAGGACCTGACAGCCTGGGGATATGCAGGCCCTCAAAGCATCACAGAACTCCCAGCAAGCTGTTAACAGGTAGAATTGCAGTTTTTATTTGGTGGTTTCTTAAAAAAACATGCTTTACAGCTTCATAGATTATGAACTCTGAGGAAAACTTCAAATCCTCGTTTTACAAAGGACGTTGCTGAGGCCCAGAGAATAAGTGAGAAAGCTATGATGGCCTCTCTTTCCCCATTTGAAACCTGCCATTTTAGGTTAAGTTTACAAAGTTAATCTATCATTGTGCCGAGATTCTTTGAATCACATAGATGCCTTCCCCTGTGTTAGACTCAGAGACAGAATTCAAGTTAAAATCCTATTAATCTGAGAGGCATATTAAAAGGCAGAGACATTACTTTGCCAACAAAGATCTGTCTAGTCAAGGCTATGGTTTTTCCAATAGTCATGTATGGCTGTGAGAGTTGAACTATAAAGAAAGCTGAGTGCCGAAGAATTGATACTTTTGAACTACGGTGTTGGAGAAGCCTCTTGAGAGTCCCTTGGACTGCAAGGAGATCCAGTCCATCCTAAAGGAGATCAGTCCTGGGTGTTCATTGGAAGGACTGATGTTGAAGCTGAAACTCCAATACTTTGGTCACCTGATGTGAAGAGTTGAGTCATTTGAAAAGACTCAGATGCTGGGAAAGATTCTGGGCAGGAGGAGAGGGGGACAACAGAGGATGAGATGGTTGGACGGCATCACCGACTTGATGGACATGAATTTGGGTGGACTCCAGGAGTTGGCGATGGACAGGGAGGCCTGGCCTGCTGCGGTTCATGGGATCACAAAGAGTAGGACATGACTGAGTGACTGAACTGAATCTGAGAAGTGATACCACTCTTCTCAAATAATCTGGTTTCACACTAGGTTCCAGTTAGTGGAAGCCATTTAGCCTTAGGTACCATGAGGCCATTTGGCTGTTGCCCCAGAGAATACTGTTCAGACTCCACAGGCTGGCATTCAAGGTGGTTCAGTCTTGAGTTCCAACCTATTTATAATACCTTAACCATGTTTAAATCTCATTGGCTCATGGTTCTAAGCCTGTCCTTGATCTGCCATGATTTGCTCTAGTATACAGATGACACTCTGTCTCTAGTAACTATCCCACCCTAAGATTGTAGGCTCAATGTGAATATTTGGTATTCCCAGTTCAGACTCTTACCTTTGTCTCAAGGACTTGCCCTGGAGTTTTCTTCATGTTATGTAGCTTCTTTCCCAGAGAAAGACACCCTTATCTGCCTCTCAGAACTCATGCTCTGGTTCCATGTTGCTTGTCTGGCATCCTGGCTGGCCTTCTAGATCACCTATTGGGGTGGCCCAGGAGTAAGAAAATTCAGGACAACCATCATAGATCCCATGTGTCAGGCCTTGGGTTAAGCTGATGATATTGAGATGGATTAGATACTCTCAAGACCTAGGACCTGGTAGAGAAGCTGCTAAGTCGCTTCAGTCGTGTCCAACTCTGTGCGACCCCATAGATGGCAGCCCACAAGGTTCCCCGGTTCCTGGGATTCTCCAGGCAAGAATACTGGAGTGGGCTGCCATTTCCTTCTCCAGTGCATGAAAGTGAAAAGTGAAAGAGAAGTCGCTCAGTCATGTCCGACTCTTTGCGACCCCATGGACTGCAGCCTACCAGGCTCCTCCATCCATGGGATTTTCCAGGCAAGAGTTCTGGAGTGGGTTGCCATTGCCTTCTCCAGGTAGAGAAGAAAATGGTCCAAATAAATAAAACTAGTAATACAGTGTGGGTGCTAAGAGATACATCCATATGGAGTGAATGAGGGGTATAGACAGGGGGCAAGTCCGTTGTGCCAGGTTGTGGGAATGGTTGAGGAGAGCTTTAGTGATAAGGTGCTGAGTCCCCAGGGGCATCCCCTGTGAAGGGAGAATGCTTCATACAGAACCAAATTTCCTTCTTGGGGCCAGGGAATAGATTCTCTAGAAAAGATAAGTCTTTGGTTTGTTAACAAGGCCTTCGCAGACAGAGTAATGTGAGAAACAGGTCAGAGTCTCTTGGATGGAAATCTTTGACATTTGGGATCCAGAGTGCTCCATGGCCAGCCGGCCTGGTTGTGGGTCTAATTAGGTCTTCTTCAGATAGAGGAAATTCCCAGGGGCGGCGGAAGTGGAAATGCTAAATGTGGAAGGCTGACAGAACAAGACTCGTTTCATCTGACACGGATGAGGGGGAAATGGCTCTTGATATGACCTTTCTCCCACGGAGGGCTGTCTTTCAGACTTTGGAAAGCTGGCTCAGAAACAAAATGCCAAATGAAATGATAAGTCCAGAGCATTGGTGGGTAGTAGTTTCCTCCAGACTGTTCTTCATGTGTGTTATCCCAGAAAGGCACAGTCAGGTGTCTGCCTCGTTCCCCTCCCCACTTCACACCCAGAGGGTGTTGAACTGCCTGGCTCACGGAGATGGGTGTTTCACTGGACACACTTTTCCATGGTGACATGGGTGGCAGGGCCCAGTGTCCCTGCAGGAAGTGGAGTGGTGGGAGGAATGGAAAAGAGCAATGTTTTCCAGCAGGATCATTACCTTATGGAAACTGTGACACGGATTTGCAAATATCTCTTTTCTCCGACTACCTGAGGCTTTTATTAACATCAGATACCATGGTGTTTCGGATTCAGAGTTGATGAAATAGAGCTACATTCAATGAAAATGGATGCAAATAAATTTCAGGATCATATTACTGAATGAAAAATAAAAGGCATGGAAGAATACAGACAGTATGGGTGCCTAGACTGTATGTGCCAATGTCAAAGGTACCAATGTTGATTATATAGTGGCCACAGGTCAGTGACAAGCAGCAGGAGCTGGTGTAGCAATGAGGAGGGAGGGACATGGGATCGATGCTGACCCCAGCCACCAGCTCTGGCACGTCTCTGAAGAGAGCAAAGACCTGGGACTTGGTGTGGGGGTGGAAAGAAACCTGGAGAGGACAGTCTACTTCTCCACTGGGATCTGCTAGTTCATAGTCATCAATCATCCGCTAAGGCTTTACCCTGCCATCTTCCAACTCCCAAGTCTAGTGCTTTCCAGCTTATCAGGCTCAGTACTGCATAAAACATTATTTTATGTTTGAGAAGAAAGACAGAAAGGAATAAAACCTAACTCTTTCCCTCTCAGTCAAGCAGGAGATATAGATGCATGTATGGCTCTCATTCATTAAAATAATTCTAACATAGCACAAAGAAGGTGTTTGGGGAATATGTAACACCACGAAGAGGAAGGTATTCTGAGAGGAGTGTTTTGGAAAGAATTGATGGCCAGGTGAGATTTTTGAAGTAGGCCTTGAAAAGTGATGATCAGACTTAAGAATGAAGGAGAAGACACCGTGGCAGAGTTAACATCCCGAGCAAAGCACAGGGTGAGAACGTGAAGCTCCAATGGGCAATGACTGAAATGATAATAGTGGGTAGGAACAGATGGGAAAAAGCCGGGAGTTGAGTGTTGAATCAATATAGGATGTAACATTTACAGCCTATTCTTACATAAGTAGAAATTAGTGAAGGTTTTTGAGCAGGGATGTGGCAAAATCAGATCTCTGTTGTGGAAAAATTGCCCTTGTGTCATGGGGCATATGTTTTGAGCAAGAAGAAAGACTGAAAAGAGGCCAGTTAGAAAGGAGGCTGTTGCAGTAGCCAATCAACCACCACTCTGATATCCCCTAAGAGGCCATGGATTCCTTAGGGTAATGAAGACAAAACAGAAACTAGCTGAGCTTGTATCATCTTAAGAATATTTATGGCTTTCAAGAAGACTTGGAAGAATGACCAGTATCTGGGTTTACACTTGGCAGGCTTCTGCAGTGGGCTGTAGTGGGTCAAGAAATTGGGTCTCTCAGCTGACATCATTGATGAGGAAGCCCAGTAAACCAAGGAAGGGGGTTAGCTAGAGGGTCAAATGCCAGAAGTCCCAATTCAGGCAGCACTCAGCGGCTGTAGCATCAGTGAGGGGAAAAGGACAGACGGGAGATTAGTGAGACCCAAGAGGGTTTCATGGATGCTCAGTGGTCGTTTCTTATGCACTTATCTCATGATCATGAGAGAAGGGGAATTGGTTTTTACCACTGTGCTCTTAAAGCACATGTGGAGGCAGAGTAGCAGGGGCAAGCCAAGTTCAAGGGTTAGGGGTCGTAGGTTCCTTTGCAACTGCATACTCACCACCTCTGTGACCTCTGAGGCAGCTCCTGACTGTGCTCTGCCTCCTCTGCTGCTGCTGCTGCTGAGTCGCTTCCGTCGTGTCCGACTCTGCGCGACCCCATAGACGGCAGCCCACCCGGCTCCCCGTCCCTGGGATTCTCCAGGCAAGGACACTGGAGTGGGTTGCCATTGCCTTCTCCAGTGCCGGAAAGTGAAAAGTGAACGTGAAGTCACTCAGTCGTGTCCGACTCTTCGCGACCCCATGGACTGCAGCCCACCAGGCTCCTCCGTCCATGGGATTTTCCAGGTAAGAGGACTGGAGTGGGCTGCCATTGCCCTCTCTGGCTGTGACTAAAAGAGCCGCCTGGTCGGTGGTTAACAGGGAGGGCTCTGGACCCAGGGCAACCTGGTGTAGGGCCTTGTGGAACTGACTTAACTTCTCAGTGTCTCGGTTTCTTCCTTAGTAAAGTAGGGAAACTAGTATTGCCTACCACTTGGAGTTGTGAGAATTAAATTAGATAATACAAACTGAATTTTTAGCACAGTACATAGGACACAGTGTAACAATTAATAATATAGTGTAATTAGCATGCTATATTACCTATGTGTGCCTGTGCTCAGTCGTGTCCAACTCTGCGACCCCATGGACTGTCGCCTGCCAGGCTCTTCTGTTCATGGGATTATCCCAGCAAGAATACTGGAGTGGGTTGCCATCTCTTCCTCCAGGGGATCTCCCTGACCCAAGGACCGAACTTGGGTCTCCCGTGTCTCCTGCATTGGCAGGTGGGTTCTTTACCACTGAGCCACCTGGGAAACTGTATTACTAATGCATAATCATAATTATTAGCAACTGTAAAATGGGCATACAAATCTGTAGCTCTGAGAGATTCTGTAGGGATCAGATAATGAACATGAAAATGCTTTTAGACTATAAAGCACTGTACAGATGTAAGGTATTAATGATGATGATAACAGTGTTCAAGATGAAATGCTCCCCAGACACACAAACCGAGCCAGGGCTGTGGGTTGCAGAGGAACAGTTCATTTCTTCTGTATGCTTAGCCTGCTTTGTCTGCCCTGGCTTCTCTCACTGCTGAGAATTAGCTGGTAATTACTCATCTGTCCATGCTGTCCTGAGTGGGGTGTTTGTTCTGTTCTCACTGTGGCTCATAGCAAGGATGCTGCTGCTATAAGCAGACAATGGATGAAGCCAACGTCCAACCTGAAGGCAGCCTTGGGTGGTCACAAAAGCCATCGCTACCCAGCCCTTTGATGATGAAGAACGCAGAGCCCAGTTGCATTTTGAGCCTCATCACCTACAAAATTGTTAAGAAATTTGCCCAAATGTCATGCAGTGGGGAAGGAGAGAAGGCCTCAGTTTTGGAGGCCTGTTCTGATTCTAAACCTTGTGTTCTTTTTGCTTTGTGTTCTTTGTGCTTTTCATGGAGTTTTTTGGGGGTGATTGAAGGGGGTTCATTAGTGTCTTGGGATGGGGGAAGTTGGCAGAAATATCCTGATGAGTTCAAAAGCCCCCTTGACTGTTGATTAGAGCTGATCACTGAAGTAGTAGATAAAAAAGTCTTAGCCCAAGAGGAGTGCTAAGTGTTATCTATTTGAAAAAAGTGATGATTGCAATTCCCAGAAATCATGGCAAGAGCTGATATTCAGTCCTGGTAATCTCTCCAAGTAAGAATGAGCACTAGCCAGGATGACACAGAGCAAAAATATCTTCTCCCTCCCAATCATTTTTGCTCCCAATTTCAATAAGAAGTAAAAAATCTCTTTAGTTCTAAAGCTCAGAGTTATGTAGCCCCTTCTACGTCTCCCTCTGTCTTCAGTCAGCCCTTAAATGTGTTGTTTCACCCTTTCTACGGTCTCTGTCTCACAATCCCTCTCTCCCTACAGGGCCCTGCCCCATCTGTGTCCCACTCACCCTGTGTGTGGGTACCAGTGTGAGCTTTCAGAAGCAAAGCTCTTTTCATGTCAGATCCCTTCTCAGAATGCTTCTGACACGTCCTCAGTGTACAAATGAAGCTTGAATTCGCGCACATGGTGTTCAGGACCCAAGACCAGGCACCTTTGTCATCACTCCTGCTGCCCGCTAGCACCCTCGTTGCTTTCTCATCCTCATTCTTTGAGGCTGAGCGTAAAAGTAATCTTTGTTGTGAAGCTTTTCTGGATTCTCTTGATCCGGAATAGTCAGTTCTTCTTCCATATTTCCACAGTCCTGGCTTGAGTGTGCTTATCTCAAACTTTTCTATGTTTTCTGACTTATCCACGTGTTCATTTTTCCACCCAAATAGCAGGCGCCTTGCAGGCAGAGGCTTGGCAGTATCCATTTCAGCATCCCAGGAGCACCCATTGGTCCCAGGCACCATGCCACAGATGAGACTGAATTGACGTTTACTCACCTGCCCCCGTTCAACTGCAGCTACCTAGCTGAGCCTCATTAAAAAAGGAGACACAGACATTTTGCACACAGTAGGGGGAAGGAGAGGGTAGGGTGATATGAGAGGATGGCATTGAGCCATGTGCATGATCGTATGTGAAACAGATAGCCAGTGGGAGTTCGCTGTGTGACACGGGGAGCCCGTAGTCAGTGCTCTGTGACAACCTAGCAGGGTGGGATGGGAGGACGATGGGGGGAGGTTCCAGAGGAGGGGACGTGTGTACACCTAAGGCTGGCCCATGCTGACATGTGGCAAAAGCTGTCACAGTATTGTAGAGTAATCATCCTCTAGTGTCAAATAAAATATAAAGACAAAGTAAAGAAGGAAACTACTTTTGGCTGGAATACTCATGTATTGAGAGTTTCTGAGCTCACGAGTAGATCTCATGATTTTAGTTATTGTGCCTAAAAACTACAGGAAAAAGAGATATCAGGCATAAAATCAGTGAGCAACACATGAACAGCAGAAAAGCAGGCACAGGACACGCTCCTCCCTCTGCAGCTAATAGTGCTGTACACACATTTGGAGGTGGTGGGTGTTCATTTGTTGGCTTATTTTATGTGTTTTTGTTAATGTTTGTTTTTCTTTTTTTTCCTCTTACATTATGTGCCTTGTCAGGTGTTCCTAAATTGGGATTCAATTATGCAAGCTGTATATTTTTTAAAAGGTAGCTTGAGTATATATTATAGTCACTTCTATGACACTAAATCCAGGAAATAAATAGAAAAGACAGGTACTGACATAAATCTGTATCTACCTGATATTGGGATAGAAGTGGTGGTTTGGTCACTAAGTTGTGTCTGACTCTTATGACCCCATGGACTGTAGCCCACCAAGCTCCTCTGTCCACAGGATTTTGCAGGCAGGAATACTGGAGTGGGTTGCCATTTCCTTCTCAAGGGGGCCTTCCAGACCCAGGGATTGAACCCAGGTCTCCTGCCTTGCAGGCAGATTCTTTACCAACTGAGCTACCATGAAAGACCGGGAAAAGAAGGGGCATGGTGAATCAGGTACTATGAGAAAGCTCTGAAAGACAGCAAGTGGATGGATTTGGACTAAAGATGAAAGAACAATCTGGGACAGATGTGAGAGGATTGTGCCATGAAGGTGAGCAGCGCCAAGAGTGTGTGGGTCCTGGGGCTGGAATAAGTGCAGGAGACACTGAGGGTGGTGGTGGGGAGTCTAGAGGGAGCAGCCAGGTGTGTTGAGTTCACGTGTTGCTAGAGGAGAGGCCACTTGGTCCCAAGCAGAAGTAGCATGTGGGGTCTTTGAGCCAGAGAGACGGGCCCAAGGTTCAGGTGACTGGCAGTGCTGGGAGGAGCATTTTACGAAGTATCCTTCACAGTTAGTAAGAGAGAGAGAAACCAGAGGACGTGAAACAACAGTGAATGTTATGCAGACGTTTGAGTTGGGAATAAAACAGTGCCACTGACTTAGTCATTCAACAGATGAGAAATTTCAGCCTTGAGTCCTCACCACTTAGAGTCACAACCATCTCAGTTTGGCCAGGACTGAACGGGTTCCAGAATCACATTTACTGCCAAAACCAAGACGCTCCCAGGCAAACAGGAACAAGTTGATCATCCCACCACCATTCTTCTTTTTCTCATCTCATCAAGCAAAACAGTGTCTTCTTTGACCTCTTGTTTCAGAGTTGCTCTGGCTTCTCTGTGGCTTAGTTTTTTTGTTTTGTTTTGTTTTTTTGGCAATTCCCAATGTTGGTGAGTGGGTCTCAGATCACTTACATAAAACATCTTGTTTCCTCCTGTGTTTATTGTCATCAGTGAAAACATTTATAATTATATGAATTTGGTAAATGTTGACTGAGATATTGATCATTGTGATGCACAGGAAATAGGAAACCCATATTGTATTTGTTGTAACAATGTTTTTTTTCTGTGGCCAAACTAAGTTTTAGTTTCCATTCTAGGTGCTCCAGGTTCTATAACTGATGCTGATGTCCTTGCCCTCCTTAATCACATTGACCTAATCACCTCCAGAGAGGAATTATATACACTTAACTACAGGTAAGAAAGCAAATTTCTGGGTCTGATTGTCTAGCAGTTGGAGATTTCTTGCCTCTAATTGCTCTTTGTGCCCCAAGTTTGAGGAAATACCTGTGGATATTCCTGGGTCCTCATCCAACAGATCCCTCCCTGTCGGAGGGTTTCAGCAGCTGTGACCTATTACCCATTCACAAGTCAGGGTCTTTAAGCATCTGTAACTTAATTCATTCAATATTTGGTAAGTTGACATGTTTTTTTTAGAAACTACAATGTTCCAAAAAGTTCTAGTGTTGAAGACTTAAGAGTGAATAAATTGACAGAATCTCTGATTTCATGGCATATATTCTGGTGGGAATGGGGCACTGGTAAAAGAATGAACGGAGAACTACAGGATAGGCGTAAACAAGAAAGCTGTCAGACAGTGCTGGGCACTTAGCAGACGAATGAAGGTGGGTGCTGTGATGAGAATTTCCTAGGGAGTCGGTGATGGCTTCTTGACGGTCAGGAAGGTGTTTTAAGGAGGTGACGTTTAAGCTGAAATTGAATGGTGGGGACTGGGCCATACAGGGATGGCAAATGAGGCAAAATAGGCACACCTGTTAGAAGGAAAGCTAAGAACAAACTCACAGAAGGAAATAAGCCTCAAGTATCTGAGGATCGGAGTTGACTCGTTGGAAAAAACCCTGATGCTGGGAAAGACTGAGGGCAGGAGGAGAAGGGGACAGTAGAGGACTAGATGGTCGGATGACATCACCAACTCAATGGATGTGAGTCTGAGCAAATTCTGGGAGTTGGTGAAGGACAGGGAAGCCTGGTATGCTGTAGTCCATGCGTTTGCAAAGAGACAGACACAACTGAGTGACTGAACACCAACAACAATCTGAGGATCAGCAAAAAACCCAGCAGGGCAGGGGCTGTAGGTTAGCCTGAGGTATCAGGAGGCTGTGGAGAGGAGTTTGAATTTTATGCTAAGTTAGTGACAAATTTTTGGTGAATTTTGAGTAGGAGAGAGATACAATAGGAATTTAAAGAAATCATTCACATTGTGGTGGAGAGAAAGGATAGAAAGATCTGAATGTGGAGACAGGGAGTTCAGTCGGGCTGCTACAGTCGTGGTCCCAGGAATGATGATGAAGGTATTGGTCTGAATGGTGGTGTTAAAGGTGGCAAGAAGGAAATGGTAATGGAATATATGGTAGAAGTCAAGCCAGTGGGACTTGGGACTGATTTGATGTGGGAAGGAGGGTTGAATTGTGTCCCCCAAAGATATGACCACCTGGATTCTCAGAATGTGACCTAATCTGGAATAAGGGTCTTTGCAGCTGTAACTAAGATAAGGATCTTGAGATAAGATCATTCCAGATTGCTCAGTCATGTCCGACTCTTTGCGACCCCACGGACTGCAGCCTACCCAGGCTCCTCCCTCCAAGGGATTCTCTAGGCAAGAGTACTGGAGTGGGTTGCCATTTCCTTCTCCAGTTCCAGATTACAGTAGGTCCTAAATTCAATGTGAATGTCTGTATCAGAAATAGAAAAGAGACAGATGCAGAGACCCAGGGGGAGGATCATGTGAAGACAGAGACAGAGATCAGAGTCCTGCTGACAAGTCAGGGAGCGGCAAGGACTGCTCACAGCCAACAGAAGGCAGAAGAGGTGTGAATCCTTTAAAACCACCAGAAGGAATTAAAGCTGCCAACATGTAGTTTGGGATTTTTGGCCTCCAGAAGTGTGAGAGAATACATTTCTGCGGTTTTAAGCCAAGTTGGTGGTAAATTTGTTACGGCAGCCACAAAAAGTCAAAAACGTCTCCTGAGTTTTTGAGAGGATGATACCATTTACTGACAGGGGGAAGACTGGGAGACGAGCACCTTATCTTCCAGAGGTGGCAAGGGGGATGGAATTCCACATGAAGCAGAGTTCAGTGCTGGTTGGCAGATCCAGGGAAGGGGAGAGAGGTAAGCAGAGATGGTGCCAGGTCTAGGGTTCAAGTGTGGGGAGAGGGCCAAGAGCACTGCTCAAGTAGTAGCCTGATGGGGGATCTAGTGCCGCCTCACTCTACTCTTCCGTCCCTTACTTGTGAATGAACTAGGGGCATTTACTTAATTTCTTGGAACCTCATTTGCTTCATTTTAAAATAGAAGTTAAAAAAAAAATGTAGCACCTTTATCTCAGAGTGAAGAAAATATCCTTTATTTTTATTATTTTCCTAAGATATTATTTTCCTCTTAGGAAGGATCAACACTTTCCTCTTTTTGTTCCACGTACAACACCAAGAGAGTTAATTGAAATACATGGATGTGGTTAGGGCTTCCCTTGTGGCTCAGCTGGTAAAGAATCTGCCTGCCATGCGGGGGACCTGGGTTTNTATTATTTTCCTCTTAGGAAGGATCAACACTTTCCTCTTTTTGTTCCACGTACAACACCAAGAGAGTTAATTGAAATACATGGATGTGGTTAGGGCTTCCCTTGTGGCTCAGCTGGTAAAGAATCTGCCTGCCATGCGGGGGACCTGGGTTTGATCCCTGGGTTGGGAAGATCCCCTGGCAAAGGGAAGATCCCACTCCAATATTCTGGCCTGGAGAATTCTGTGGACTGTACAGTCCATGAGGTTGCAAAGAGTCGGACACGACTGAGCCACTTTCACTAATCACTAATCTAATGTGGCTAAGGGGAAGAATGCTCCATCAGTAGAAGTGAGCTCTGTGACCTTGTAATATTCGGGAACACAAATGTGTTCAAACCAGCTGCAGTTTCCAAGTGCCTTAAATGTTATTTCAAAACATTTTCAGGAATTTCCCAACTTTTTATTCAAGAAAGTACAAACTCCTCCCTACTCGCTGCCACTGCCTGGTCCAAAAGGGATCACTTTACTATAATATAGTATTTATAAACACACCAGCATATTTTATTGAAAATAATTTTCAAATTGAGAAATCTATGAAAAGTCTTTTAAATAAATCATTAAGGCGATTGCCTCTTGCTCTTCATGTAAGATCACAGATGCCATGATAAAATCAATGGAATTGCTCAACCCTCCTGTGTCAGTTGCCTATAAATTTTCAGGATTCAGTCAGTAAGCCTCGAATGTGCTGACAGATTCTTTAGGGTTTGGTTTCTGTGGTTAGAAAACATCTAGGAAGCTGTAAATGATGGCCTCTCTGACTTTGCTCAAGCTATTTTCTCTGCCTCTCATTTTCCCATTGTCACATCCTTCCTGTCCACCCACCCCGCCCCCAGTCCTTCAGAGCAGGCTTTAAGGCCCCATTTACAGGAAAATCACTCCTTTTATTGCATTCATGATGAGGTGGAGATGTTGGGAGACCTCTAGGTATTCCGTGCCCCGACCCCACACCAGCCAGCTGTGGCACTATTCTCCTTGAGCCTCCTTCCCATGGCAATTTCTGTACCTCTCTCAGCTGGCTGACACTGTCTCCCTTAAGTGCTATAGTTTCCCTTTTCTTGTTTCTTTCTTCTTAGCATCTTGATCTATACTATATTCACCTCTGCACTCACTCATCACAGCCTTACACAGTGAGGAATGGAGAAGGTCCATGGGCACGGATTAATGGGTACATGCTTGTAGGCATGCAGGCATACTGAATGCACTTGCTGTCTGTAGGTTTTGAAGTGGTCTTTCTTTGCCCACATTCTTGCTTTGGCAGTATACAGCAGGTGCAACATGTTCTGGCAACTGGGTCTCTTTCAGTGTAGCTTCTTTAACCACCAGTTTGGCTCCTTCTTCCTTACCTCTCAGTTCTTCCTCAATTCCTTTTAACAGCTCAGTTCAGTTTAGTCGCTCAGTTGTATCCCACTCTTTGCGACCCTATGAACAACAGCGTGCCAGGCCTCCCTGTCCATCACTAACTCCTGGAGTCCACCCAAACCTATGTCCATTGTGTCGGTGATGCCATTCAACTATCTCATCCTCTGTCGGCCCCTTCTCCTCCTGCCCTCAATCTTTCCCAGCATCAGAGTCTCTTCAAATGAGTCAGCTCTCCGCATCAGGTGGCCAAAGTATTGGAGTTTCAGCTTCAACATCAGTCCCNGTCACTTGATGCAAAGAACTGACTCATTTGAAAAGACCCTGATTCTCGGAAAGATTGAAGGCAGGAGGAGAAGGGGATGACAGAAGATGAGATGGTTGGATGGCATCACTGACTCAATGGACATGAGTTTGAGTAAGCTCTGGGAGTTGGTGATGGACAGGGAAGCTTGCAGTCCATGGTGTATCAAAGAGTCAGACACGACTGAGCAACTGAACTGAACTGATAAAATTATTAATGAAATATTGTACATTAACCTTTTATACTTATTTTTTAAAACCTGGTGTTCATTTTGCATTGGCACCATCCAGTTCAGACTAGGTACACTGCAAGTTCTCAGTAGCCACATGTGGCTATTTACTATCACACTAAACAGCCAAGTTTGGTGCCTGCAAGTTTGTTCATTGAAATATAATGGAATAGTTTCAGCAGGCATTGCTCGTAGTAAGGTAAATACTTTTTCAGGAAATACAAGGTGTGTTTTTGAATGAGGATTGTGGTTTATAAGTATGAGATGTATAAGACTCAGAGAGGTAGAGCACAGACTTTGGGTTGCCAAGGGGGAGGCAGGAAGGAAGAGGGATGGACTGGGAGTCTGGTGTTGGTAGATGCAAACTATTACATTTAGAATGGATAAACAACAAGGTCCTAATGTATAGCACAGAGAGCTATATTCAATATCCTGTGATAAGTCATAATGGAAAAGAAGATGAAGAAGGAATGTATATATGATATGTATTTAACTGTGTCACATTGCTCTGTAGCAGAGATTGGCACAAAACTGTAAATAAACTATAATTCAATAAAAAAAATGTTTTCAAAGTATGTTTGAAAGCTGATATGGTACATTCTCCCAGCTAAGTATCTATGGAGATGTACTAAAGACAGTTGCTTTCTTGGCAACATTAAGAACTCCATGGAGCACTTGCCAGGCTCACCACTTCTTGATATCTGCTCAGACCTTAGATAGCTATCAAGTAAGACTTAAAGGATTCCTTGAAGGACATGCAACTCACCAGCTGGCATGTATGCTCAGACTTCTGGACAGATTCAAATCAACAGAGATGGGGCCCTTGACTCTAATTGGGCTGTTTTTGTTATACTTTGATACGCCATCATCATAATGGTGTTCAAAGCTGCTATCACCATGTGTATGGGCACTTTAACACGTTGCTGCTGGTGCTGCTGCTGCTGAGTCGCTTCAGTTGTGTCCAACTCTGTGCAGCCCCACAGATGGCAGCCCACCAGGCTCCCCTGTCCCTGGGATTCTGCAGGCAAGAACACTGGAGTGGCTTGCCATTTCCTTCCCCAATGAATGAAAGTGAAAAGTGAAAGTAAAGCCGCTCAGTTGTGTCTGACTCTTGGCGACCCCATGGACTGCAGCCCACCAGGCTCCTCTGTCCATGGGATTTTCCAGGCAAGAGTACCGGAGTGGGGTGCCATTGCCTTCTCCGAACATGTTGCTGAGGGAATGTGTATTGTTACAACACTTGTGGTAGACAGTTCAGTGACACACATTAATGTGTGTGCCCTAGAACCCAGCACTTTAAGAAGTTTATTCTGCTTCCAGCAATAAATGAAGGTGATAAATCTGTACATGAAAGTTCAGCTATACTAAATGCATTGAGGTATGTTGTATTGGATCCTCGACCAGAAAAAGGACATTGGTAGAAAAACTAATAAAATCTGAATAAAGTATGGAGTTTAGTTAATAATAATATGTCAAAGTTTATTTCTTTGTAACAAATACGACATGGTAATATGTCAATGTTAGGAAAAACTGCGTGTGGATGTACTGCATTTTTGACTTTTCTGTAAACCTGAAATTACCCTAAAACAAAATGTCTTTAAAATATTTTTTTAATTCAGTTTTTTATAAAAATAAAGATTTTCATTATAGTACTGCTTGCAAAAGCAAGAATTTAAAAATAGCCTAAATATCCAGCCTTGATCTCATAGGATGAAATACCAGGCAGTCGTTTAAATGATGTTGTAGAATTGTATTTGCCAACAAGTAAAGATGCTCTTAATATATTGAGTGAAAAATAACTTTCAAAATGTTGTTTTATTAAAATGTATACATACAGAGAATTGGCAGAATGTTCACCAAAATGTCAAGAGTGCTTATGTCTAATATCAGTGAGATTAGAGGAGATTTTTAAAAAATCTATGTTTTGTGTGTATATGTGTTTTCTAGTTTTCCTTTATGGTAATTGTATTGATTTTTTAATAATAATTTAAAAATATTTTTTCTACTTTTAAAGAGCTTTATTGAGATATAGTTCACATAGCATAAAATTCTTCCTTTTTTAAAGTGGACAATTCAGAGGTTTACATTTGCAGAAGCAGAATGGATGAGTCAGAGTGCCCCGACATGGCGTGACAGTGATGAGTGTGCTCTCACCACAAACTTGGAAAGAAGGGACTCAGCTTGCCCTCTGAGAATTAGGCTCAGAAACCAACATCGAAAAGTATTAGCATTGAATTACATGAAATCTCTTGAAAGAATCCCAGTGACTCACAGGCCAGAATTAATGCTGGCTACAACCAGACTTGACATTCAGAAATGCAATCCAGGATGTATTTGTTGAAAAATAACTGATAAAGGATGAACGTGTCTGGAAGATCACAGAGATGGCTGGTGCCCATCTCAGCAGGCCTCAGTTTCTCTTTCTCCATGATAAGTCTGCCCAGTGGTGAATTGGAAGCATCATAATATTATCCTGATGATAACAATAAGCATTTAGATCAGGTTACTTCTCTGACTTTTATCAGGGTTAGGCCCAATGAAGAGCCTGCTGGTCTCTTGGCTCTCCATGTAGCCTGTCCACAGCTGGTCAGGCTGACATGAGCATCCATCCACTTGACAGTGAGTTTCCTCATGGCGAATTAGCAGATTTGGCAGCAAATTTGATGAATGTCTCTGTGAGCATTGTTAGAATGAGTCAGTGTTCTGGGTCCAGTCATGTCCATGGCTTTGACAGGAGGAATTTATGAACCCAGGAGGGGAGTGGCCATACTGTGGACCCTGTGAACTGCCCGAGATAACAGTCCCCTTTGGGCCTTGTCAGGCATCCTCTCAGCCTCATCTCCTCAATACTAAGAATTGTATTTCTCTTTGTATTTGGCAGTTAATTCACTTTTTTTTTTTTTTGCAATACGCTGCCATTCCATCTAATATTGAGAAAACCAATATTGGACAAGAAAGCCAATCTTGTTCCCCTGGGTAGGGCAGCAGAACCCAGTGGGTGAATGTGACAGGAACCAGGCCCAAGGCCCAAGAGAGCCGTGGGACCCTGGCCCGACTTCCACTGGAGGCTGAGTAGTTTCAGGTGTCTAACTGAGGTTGGTCAAGTCAGCTCATATCGCTGGCGCCATAGCTCTGTTGTGGTGAGGGAAACAGTAAACTCGGAGTCAGCAGGTTTTAGTGCCATGATTTTGGCCTCATTATCTGGGTGACCTTGCACAAGGCAACTTTTTGGGTCTTTGACCATGAAGTTAAGAATACCTGTAATGCATGATAATAATAAGTACTGCACAATATTGCTGTAATTTTAAATGCTATGATTGATTGAAAAGTATACTATAAGCTGAAAGAACTTTGTAATGTTATTTCTTTATTCATGAGCTGTAAGCAGAATTTCTTTGTGTGAATGATATTTGAAATGCAAGCAAATTGAAATTTTTCATGTCCTGGGAAGTGGAGAGCCAATTTAGTTTGTTATGTAATACATAGAAATTAATCTGTTACTGAAAAGACAGTCAGCAATGCCCTAGCTTGCTTAAAACTTCATAGTTGAATATTTAAGTTATATTAAGAATTCCATCACTAGGTTTTATTCTGAATGATTGCTTTGCATACAAAGTAGATTTCCGTTTGTTTTATTCTGTTGTATTTGTTTTTGGTTGTGCTGGGTCTCTGTTGCTGCACAGGCTTTTTTCTCTAGTTGTGGCGAGTGGGGGCTACTCTCCAGTTACAGTGTGTGGGCTCTTTATTGTGGCGGCTTCTTTCTGTACTTCTTTCAGAGTACAGGATTTAGGTCATGCGGGCTTCAGTACGTGGGCTCAATAGTTATGGCTCCCAGGCTCTAGAACACACGCTCAGTAGTTGGGGTACACAGGCTTAGTTGCTCCATTTCATGTGGGATCTTCCCTAATCAGGAATCAAGCTCATGTTTCTTTCATTGGCAGGTAGATTCTTGACCACTGGGCCCTCAGGGAAGCCTCTGCTTTTTTTAAGATACAGTTTTATAAAGATGATTCTTTTTCTGCCAAAATTCCAAAGTGCCACAGAAGCCTTCCAACCTAGAAGACCCTAGAATTCTTATGGGTAATTTTTTGTGAGCTTACGGCCATATTACCTGATTCTATTGTCTGGCCTGTGCGCTACTTAGAAGACTAACTTCACTTGTGACCTTTGCAAGGCCACACTTATGCAGCAAGAGAAAGACCTCTGCAACTGTAGTTAGAAGACACTCACTGTGTGACTTTTGGTATATCATTTCACCTCTCCAGGTCACAGATTCCTCTAACAAAATGGGAAAAAGACTTAACAATTGCTGCAGGATGTGGTTTCAATGGAATACTGCAGAAGAAATTACTTTGTAAACTATTTACATTTCTACTATTAATTATCTTCCTATTTTGTTTGTTCCATAAAATGGTAACACTCAACGTTTTAAACTTATTTCTGAGACTGAGACATATTGTAGGGCAGAATGGCATCCCAAACCATTGATATTTGGATACCATTCTGCCAGGCTTTCAGGGCTTGGCCATGTGTACTGATAGAAGACCTCCTATTGGTTAAAGTAACTGTTCCTACTCTGGAAGAGCTCTACTTCTGAAATTATTTCTATGAATAGAAATGTGCTTCATTCTTTTCCATTGTTCTTAATTCTTCCTCCTCAAGTGACAATAGGAAAACAAAAATGTATGCCCTCTTCTGCTATGATACATGTTCAGCTTTTGAAGACGGTTGTCAGGTTCCCTCCTCTATATCTCTCTTTCCATACCTCAGTTCCCTCTACTGTTCTTTGCCTGAGATGTTTTACAGATTCTTCAATGTCTTGGCCTAGCTTCTCCAAATATAAGCCAGTTCATCAGCATACGCCTTAAGATCCATCACCTGAATTGTAGTGATGGGTCTACACTAAATATTAACATGGCTAACATTTATGGAGGACTTACTCTGTAGTAGATACACTGTTATAAGAACTTTATGTAAATTAGCTAGTTCAGTACTCACAACAACACTGTGATGAAGGTATTCTTATTATCTCCCCTGCTCCTTTTAGGGAAAAGAAAACAGAGGCATAAATGGTCATGTGCTTACCTGGGGAGTAAGTGGAGAATCTGGAATTTGACTTTGGGTGACATTGTATTATCTGGCCCGGTATGAAAAAGGATGTTTGTCCCTATCTTTGGAATGATGATAACAGGAGAATTCATTCTTCATTCACTCATCGGTCCTGTTATTGACACAGTATGTCTTACTCTATTGCACAAGCCCAAGTGGCTTCTTTCTGGGTCTTGTTTTTCCCACCCTTCATCTGAAGGAATTGGACAAGGTAGTTTCTAAAACATCTTTATAGCAGTAATATTTGATAATTTCATGGCCCAGGAATTTACAGCGATGGCAACTTAAAATGTCTGGCCTAGTTCCTGCATCAAAATACATCTAAATGATTTAGACTTTCCAAAGTTGGTTGAAAGCAGTTCTCTTATCTAAAAAAATATCCTATCTGATCTTGGATATTGTTTCTATATGATGAGAGTATTTTGTAGAAAGTTGGAGGGTTTCTCTGGTAGTCTGGTGGCTAAGACTCCCAATGCAGGAGCCCTGGGTTTGGTCCCTGATCGGGCTTCCCTGGTGGCTCAGACGGTAAAGCGTCTGCCTGCAATGTGGGAGACCCAGGTTCGATTCCTGGGTTGGGAAGATCCCCTGGAGAAGGAAACGGCAACCCACTCCAGCACTCTTGCCTGGAAAATCCCATGATTGGAGGAGCCTGATAGGCTCCATGAGGATACAGTCCATGAGGTTGCAAAGAGTCGGACATGACTGAGCGACTTCACTTTCACTTCAGGCAAATAGATCCTGCATGCCATAATTAAGAGTTCACATACTATAACTAAAGATTTCATATGCCAAAACAAAGACTGAAGATCCTGCGTGCCACAGCTAAGACCTGGCACAGAGAAATAAATTTTTTTTTTTTTAAGAAAATTGGTCCTGGTGAAACTGGTGAGATTTATTTCAGATATGATCTATAGTCCTCNAAATAGATCCTGCATGCCATAATTAAGAGTTCACATACTATAACTAAAGATTTCATATGCCAAAACAAAGACTGAAGATCCTGCGTGCCACAGCTAAGACCTGGCACAGAGAAATAAATTTTTTTTTTTTTAAGAAAATTGGTCCTGGTGAAACTGGTGAGATTTATTTCAGATATGATCTATAGTCCTCTCTATTCTTATTTAGCCCACAGGGCATTTAACATGCTGATTTGTCTTTTTGAAGCCCAGATCTGATAGTTTAGTCTGCTGACTGAACATGGTAGTTCAGTCAGGACTTCCTGGTGTTTATTGAATGGGGCTGAACTTACTAGCATGCTATTCAGGGTCCTTGATTCATGTTTGCAGTCTTTCCTTCCACTGGGCATCTTTACCCACCATCAGCTGCTGCTTCTTTGGTTCACACTTTCTCCTCTACTTGGAATGCCCTTAACCTTTTTCTCCTGTTGAAATTCTACTTGTTTTTCATTGTCAGCACAGATAATACTTCTGTTTGAAGCCTTTTGTTGTTTCTTCAGTTAAATAATTTCCCACCTCTAAACTCCTCTAGCTTTTAAACTGTGGTTATCTCTCACTGCATTTACTCCAATTTAATAATTATAATAATTATCAGTATATAGACAAAATGATCTTTGTTTTTGATGAATACAAAGCTAAATAAAATCTCAG
Source organism: Neotragus moschatus (assembly GCA_006410615.1). Lineage (NCBI taxonomy): Eukaryota > Metazoa > Chordata > Mammalia > Artiodactyla > Bovidae > Neotragus > Neotragus moschatus. Next base: position 117,444 of record SJYA01001300.1, on the reverse strand, counting down.
ATATCATTTCTGAATACCAGGTTATATTTTAATGTGATAACTGTAAGAAAATAGGTAACTGAAAATAAAGTCCATTTCAAGGACAGACTGAGATGTTAAATCTATCTTAAACATAGTAAAGAAGGATCCATCCTAGAAAGTCTGCCTCAAGAAAAATGTTTGAGGTGAAATCTGACCGCACTTCTAAAATTTCTGGCCCTAAGTGTCTCATTTGTTAAGATGTATGAAAGGGTGTTTGCCCTGTTTATAATGCTCAGCAACTTTGAATACCATTCTCATACTAGGGGAATATCTTTATAAATTTTGCTTCCTCAAGGAAGAAGCCAGCATTTTCAGGACATACGCATATGACTACAAGCTCTGTGAGCCAGAGCTAACCATGTGAGATTTCATTTTATTTGGAGCAATCTGGGAATCAGCTGCTGTGAGAACTCCATCTTTTTTCTTTTTTAGTGCAAGTGATGACGTGGCATCTGTTTTCGGGATCAGCAGTTGCTGACTATTTGTGTCTGGGCCCTATGGTTCGTGGTGCAAGTCATGGTGTCTATTTACAGCTGAGATACCTTCACTAGAGTACGAGTATGTTGCTCCTGGCAGGTAGACTCGACACTGGATCCCAGGCTTGCTTTAGAGGTTCTGTGTACTATTTCAGTAAATATCTTTTCTGCTTAAATTCGATGGAGGGTCTTATAGTTGCAGCCAAGAACGCTGAATAATAAGGGGAACTTAATTATTACAGTTCAGTTCAGTTCAGTCATTCAGTNAAAAATAAAGTCTTACACTGTTTCCACTGTTTCCCCATCTATTTCCCATGAAGTGATGGGACCAGATGCCGTAAACTAATTTTATGACCTGCTAATGAAATGCAGGGCTTCCCAGATGGCTCAGTGGTAAAGAATCCACCTGCCAATGCAGGAGACACAGGTTCAGTCCCTGGCTCAGGAAAATCCCCTGGAGAAAAAAATAACAACCCACTCCAGTATTCTTGCCTGGGAAATTCCACGGACAGTAGAGCCTGGAGGGTTATAGTCCATGGGGTCGCAAAAAAGTTGGGCTTTACTTAGCAACTAATCAGCAATAACAGTGGGTTGCAACCCACAGTCTAACAACACTGCCCTAGTGGGCTCTGGGTTCCTGATCAAGAAATATGCCATCATCTGCACCCAGCCCACCTATCTGAGAGCTACCTTCCCAGGGACTGAGCCAGGATTCTCCATGAAAAACAGCTTTTAGTCTTCACCAGAAGAATGGATGATCTGTGTTCAGATATCTATTTCATAGACCATGATGTAAAACAGCTTAGAATTGAACAAACATTGCTGGAAAAAAAAATCAGACTTGTCATCAATATATTTTGAAGGGCTTTCAAAAAAAACTGATACCTAAGAATATATGTTTTAGCAATTGAGAATTCCACACACAGCCACTGTTAAGCTGTTTTGCTGTAACTTTTTACAACTTCACACCATTTTGCATTCTACACTGAGATTATCATACAGATAATCGGTAGAGGTAAGAACAGCTCACTAACTGGCGAATGTGAAAATGTATCATCTTTGGGATATGTTGACTTTAAGATCTAAGTGAAGTGAAAGTGAAATTGCTCAGTTGTGTCTGACTCTTTGCAATCCCATGGACTGTAGCCTACCAGGTTCCTCCGTCCATGGGATTTTCCAGGCAAGATTACTGGAGTGGATTTCCATTTCCTTCTCCAGGGGATCTTCCCGACCCAGGGATCAAACTCGCATCCCCTGCATTGCAGACAGACACTTTACCCTCTGAGCCATCAGGGAAGTCCTAAGATCTAAAGCAGAATGTTATTTATTCTGATTTTTAACTATATATCATTTAGTCTCTAGAAATTTGCATATTCTCATAAGTTCTATTTCACAATGCACTAACTATATGTTATAGTTGAAAACACAGCAGAAGATAAACTTTATTAATAATGATATGCTGAACGCTGGAAACCTGCTAAGAGAATACATATCAGGTGCTCTTACTGCACACACAAAAATGGTAATTATATTTAATAATTAACTTAGCTATAGTAATAATTTCACTATATATATGTATATCAGATCATGTTGTATACCTTAAACACATATAATTTTTATTTTTTTGTATTTTACAAATATACCTTATATAAGCACTACAACACCAGTAACATAAAATGCTTTGTCATTTTATTTTTATAACCTCTTTCATAAACTAAAAAGGAACACATGTTACACAGAGACATTGAATTGAAGTGTACAGTATTTCTTGAATTTCTCTTACCTGTGAGAGTTGGACTGTGAAGAAGGCTGAGCGCCGAAGAATCGATGCTTTTGAACTGCGGTGTTGGAGAAGACACTTGAGAGTCCCTTGGACTACAAGGAGATCCAACCAGTCCATTCTGAAGGAGATCAGCCCTGGGATTTCTTTGGAAGGAATGATGCTGAAGCTGAAGCTCCAGTACTTTGGCCACCTCGTGCAAAGAGTTGACTCATTAGAAAAGACTTTGATGCTGGGAATTGGTGATGGACAGGGAGGCCTGGTGTGCTGCGATTCATGGGGTCGAAAAGATTCAGACACGACTGAGCGACTAAACTGAACTGACTGAAGAGACAGTCAGATTCTCCCTGGCTTAAAATCTACTTCTATGTCTCTGAAATTAAAAGAAACTAATTATTCAGAGTCTATTTAGATCTAATTACTAGAATCCTTTATGCTCTACAATAAGCACTGTCAATATCGCCAAGTGGTTAACTTGTTGAGCATAAACATATTAACTTTATTAACGTGCTCATTAACCTTAATAAGCTTGTTAACCACTCTCTCTTATAGAAAATATATGCTATTGACTAAATGCTTCTTTTTTTATTATTGAAGCTGTGCTTAAGTATGTAGGTAACAAGGGCTCATATGACTACATAAACAGTCTAGAGCTATGTAGTTTAACGATCAGCTATTACACATGGAGAGGCACATTGCAACAATACAGAAATGACACACTTCAGCAGACACAATCAGACCTCTCCTGGGTTACAAGGTCTTGGAGAAACTAGGTACCATTTGTTTCTTAAATAGGAATAAAACTGAATTGTTTTCTTTATACATGTTATGTAAATCTCTTGTTAAATGTTTCCTAAATTTTATCATTTCTATCATTTCTTCATGTAATATAATTTTTTCTATTCCCATTTCTAATTTATTAATATGCATAAATAGAACTAGCCTTTATAAGTTAAACTATTTTGCATAAGGCATATATGTAGACATGCCCTGTGGTAACAGCATGGCTCAGACTCCACCATAAGTTGAGGCCTTCCGTGCCCTCTGCGTGTGTGGAGGGGACAGGGAAAAGGGAAGTAATGAGTTAAGAGTCAGTGCAGGGGGTACAAATCTGGAGGAACAAGGCAAGCGAAGCGTCCTATAGACCAAGATCACAACAGAGGTTGCTCTCTGTGCTCAGGCGTAGGAATGGGGGGTACTTATAAGTGAGAATGGGGGCGTACTCAAGAGGAGAATAGTCAAGCTGAAAAAATGGAAATGGAAGTAAAGATTGTGAGGGGAGGGTCTTAAGGGAGAGAGAAGATGTCACATTGGCCTCATGAGGCCACAGGAAGCCACCAAAGCCCCCACTTCTATTTACATGCATCACATCAGACCATGCCTCCCAAGTCTGATAAACTGAAGGGAGAGCTGCAAGGCCCCAAGCCACTGCAGGAAGGGGTGAGCTTGGGGCTTGGGCTCGGGTCTCTGTTATCTCTGTGGTATATGAAATCGGGTGGCCACGGGAGGTGACCCTGACCTCACTCATGAGTCACCCCACCCTTTCAGGTCACAACACACTTGTGAACACGCCTATCTGTCTGCCTGGTCTGTGGTGTGCCTTCACTTGATATAGATAGGGAGAAACTGACGTGGGGGTAAAAGCAGATTTGTGTGCTTCAGAAACTTCTGCATCATCTACAACAAATAATTGCTCAAGTATACCAAAGAGGAAGTCAATCAGTAAATCCACAGGCCTTTTAAGAAATAGACCTAAGAGATTCCTGGGACTTTGAGTGTCCCAAGCCAGAACACAGGTAGGAAAAACCTATCTGTTCACAGGTAGGAGGGGGAAAAGCAAAAAGGTAAAGTAAAAGCTCATATGCTTTTGGCTTCCGTGTGCTATCATTAATCACTTTCCTAGGACTGGAGGATCGTTTCCTCATTGTAAGAGGAAAAGAGAAACAGATTCCTTTGACAAATATGTTACCCAGATGTTCACCAGACCCCAATATCTTTTCTCCCAACTTGATTTAGAAAAGTGAAAGCTAGGATGACAATTGAGGGGAAGTGGTTCCCAAAGAACTTATCAGATTGTGGCTTCATTCCACTTCTACAAGGGAAAAGGGATTACACGAGGTCCTGAGAGCTTTCAAGAGGAGTATCCAGTCATTCTCTGACAGAAGCCATGGAAGCATTTGGCGGACTAGCTCTTTCCTGGATCAGCCATGAGTTAAATTGCCTCCTAAAATGGAGGGAGGCTTGTATGAAACCTGTTGGCTGCAGGACTGGCCCCAACCTGGAGTGCCTTGACACGTCCCAGCCTTGCCTGGCTTCCCATTGCACCATGTATTCCTGAGGAGTTCTCTGTCAGGAGGAAGAACTAAGTCATATACTTGGTGGAAATGATTCCTAGAAGCTCCAAATTAGAAGGACAAATGTAAGTCATCAAGATTGTGAGGTTCAATGAATTGTCATTGTGGTTCAGTCGCTAAGTTGTGTCCGACTCTGCGACCCCATGGACTGCAGCACACCAGGTTTCCCTGTCCTTTACTATCTCCCAGAGCTTGCTCAAACTCATGTCCATTGAGTCAGTGATGTCATCCAACCAACTCATTCTCTGTTGCTGGCTTCTTCTCCTGCCCTCAATCTTTCTCAGCATCAGGGTCTTTTTTAATGAGTAGGCTCTTCACATCAGGTGGCCAAATTATTGAAGCTTCAGCTTCAGCATCAGTCCTTCCAATGAATATTTAGGATTGATTTCCTTTAGGATTCACTGGTTTGATCTCCTTGCAGGTCAAGGACTCTCAAGAGTCTTTTCCAGCACCACAGTTCGAAAGCATCAAGTCTTCAGCACTCAGCCTTCTTTACGGCCCAACTCTCACTAAATTAATGCTAAAGAGAATGGGGACTGCATCTTTATTTTTCACTATGGACTTCCGAAAGCAAGAGATTCTGTGGATCTCAACAAGTGTCATTTTTTCCCTTTTAGTTAACTCACAATCTTACTTATAGAAATGTTTTGTAAATGGAAGCCTTATATTACCAGGTTAAACAGTAAGTGAACATTCCTTGCCACATGTAATCATGAAACATGAAAAATAAACGCTGTGACAAAGAGGCATTACAAAATTCACTTCACAGAGAGGGTGGTCAACAGAAGATTTGCTTCTTCTATATGCTTATGCTTTTTTTAAAAAATAAACAAGTGAATAAATAAACATGATTAAGTCACAGAGAGGTGATACAGACATTTGGGATCCAAATTGCAGCTTTTCCTTGATTAATTAGAAAGCTGAAGAATTTTAAAAAGAGAATGCCTCTTATGAGTCTATAGTGTTTAGCACTGTATCTATGCACCTTATCGAAACAACCTCAGTGATACAAGGGTATAATCTCTTGCTTTGGAAAACATCACACTAGATCATCTCTAAGGGCCTTCGAACACTGACATTCAAGAATCCAATCTGTTTTAGTGATATCTTTCAAATTATATCATTGTAAAATTATCAATGTGAGGTGGATATGAACATATAAAATGGGTTTTAGAAGCAACAAATCTGATTCTCTTGCCTAACTTTGGGGAAACAGTCTTACCTCTTCATAGCTACCCTTCTCCTTAGTCATGTCATCAGATTATAGGGTCCTACCAAGTGGGGCAAAGTGATTACATGGATTTGGGCCTCCCCAAACCACAACGGTTGATAAAATGAATCTACAAAACTCAGGTAGTTTTTCTATATACGCTATAGCAAGGTTTTCATGAAACCTAATGTATAAATAAACTGAGGCTGCCATACAGCTTTCTCTAAATCTTTGTCTCTCTAGAGAGAGTATAAAGTCTCTGGAGTTAAGTTCTTCCCCAAGTTACTATCAATAAGGTGAAAAACACCCCATTAATAAAACCAAGTAAATCCAACAGGAGAAGAGAGAAAGGAAAGCCCCCCAAAATGGATTGAACTCAGAAGTGTATCCAAGGTAACTCAAGAGTCTATTCATCACACCAGAGAAGCCATAGTAGGGAAAGCCATGGTCAAGAGATAAACCAAATTATTATCCAGGGAAAACCAGCTGTGAGTATTGCGGGCAAGTTTTATTGAGACTGAGCATGGAACAACACACTGGTTCCAAATAAGAAAATGAGTATGTCAAGGCTGTATATTGTCACTGCTTATTTAACTTATATGCAGAGTACATCAGGAGAAATGGGCTGGAGGAAGCACAAGCTGGAATCAAGATTGCTGGGAGAAATATCAATAACCTCAGATATGCAGNTTCCAAATAGAAAAAGGAGTATGTCAAGGCTATATATTGTCATCCTGCTTATTTAAGTTCTATGCAGAATACATCATGAGAAACGCTGGACTGGAAAAAACACAAGCTGGAATCAAGATTGCTGGGAGAAATATCAATAACCTCAGATATGCAGATGACACGACCCTTATGGCAGAAAGTGAAGAGGCACTAAAGAGCCTCTTGATGAAAGTGAAAGAGGAGAGTGAAAAAGTTGGCTTAAAGCTCAACATTCAGGAAACAAAGATCATGACATCCAGTCCCATCACTTCATGGGAAATAGATGGGGGAACAGTGTAAACAGTGTCAGACTTTATTTTTCTGGGCTCCAAAATCACTGCAGATTGTGACTGCAGCCATGAAATCAAAAGACGCTTACTCCTTGAAAGAAAAGTTATGACCAACCTAGTGAGCATATTCAAAAGCAGAGATATTCTTTGCCGACTAAGTTCCATCTAGTCAAGGCTATGGTTTTTCCAGTAGTCATGTATGGATGTGAGAGTTGGACTGTAAAGAAGGCTGAGCGCTGAAGAATTGATGCTTTTGAACTGTGGTGTTGGAGAAGACTTTTGAGAGTCCCTTGGACTGCAAGGAGATCCAACCAGTCCATTCTGAAGGAGATTGGCCCTGCAATTTCTTTGGAAGGAATGATGCTAAAGCTGAAGCTCCAGTACTGTGGCCACCTCATGTGAAGAGTTGACTCATTGGAAAAGAGTCTGATGCTGGGAGGGACTGGGGGCAGGAAGAGAAGGGGACGACCGAGGATGAGATGCCTGGATGGCATCACTGACTCAATGGGCGTGAGTCTGAGTGAACTCCAGGAGTTGGTGATGGACACAGAGGCCTGGTGTGCTGTGGATTCATGGGGTCGCAAAGAGCCGGACATGACTGAGCGACTGAACTGAACTGAATGGCTTTCCCAGTATTCATATATGGATGTATGAGCTGGACTATAAAGAAAGCTGAGCTAGGAAGAATTGATGGTTTTGAACTGTGGTGTTGGAGAAGACTCTTGAGAGTCCCTTGGATACCAAGGAGATCAAACCGGTCCATCCTAAAGGAAATTAGTCCTGAATATTCATTGGAAGGACTGATGCTGAAGCTCCAATACTTTGACCAGCTGATGTGAAGAGCTGACCCCTTAGAAAAGACCCTGATGTTGGGGGAGATTGAAGGCAGGAGGAAAAGGCAATGACAGAGGATGAGATGATTAGATGGCACCACCAACTTGATGGACATGAGTTTTGGCAAGCTCCAAGAGTTGGTGATGGTCGTGGAGCCCTGGTGTGCTGTAGTTGCAAAGAGTCAGACACACTGAGTGAGTGAACTGAACTGATAGGATTAACTAACTAACTAACTAATTAGTTAATGTATTACTATTATTTTTTGGCTGTCCCTCCTGGGCAAAGGGGATCTAAATTCCACAACCAGGGATAAAACCTGAGTGGGCAAAGGGGATCTAAGTTCCACAACCAGGGATAAAACCTAAGTGCCCTGCAATGAAAGCTCAGAGTCTTACCCACTGGACTACCAAGGAAGTCCCGTAATGTTATTATTCTTTAATAAAATTCTAGAACACTAGAAAAAGAGTCAAACAATCAAGATTACAATTAGGAATTACCTAGAATCCTTTTTAAGACTGAAATAGTTCATGATAATAAAGAAATATCTTGACTCTGTTTCTTGAAGCCAGGTGAGAAAAGATTTAAACACTAAGGGAAAAGTCTTTTATCATGGTTACAAGCAAGCAAATTTGGAATCTGATAGATTTAGCTTTAGGTTCAAACTTCATAGTTCTGAGCTTGAGAACTAGAGCAAGTTAATTACTCTCTCTGTGCTTCAACTTTATCATTTGTAAAATGGGAATAAAACAGCATTACTTCGCAGGTGGAAACAATAAGCAGAGGTGTCAGTACATCATAAGAATTAACTGTTTGTTTGTTTTTTTATCCCCTATGTTTCCCATCCTCAGGTGACTGCCCTCTTTAGTTCCTCACCCCTACCTCACTTATGCCAATAATCCTCATTTCTTATTTAGAATTATGGTTTCCACACTGCAGAACTTTAGGGGAGTGAGTCACAGTGCCTTCATGTGACTGATGCTCCCCTGGTCTCTTGGACCCCAGAGCCCAGTAAGTCAGAATGCAAATATTTAGGCAAATAGCTATCTATTTGAATAGTTGTCACACTAAAAGAGGTTGAGAAGCTATTGATCCTATTCTCCCTGCACGTCACATTATTATAATTGCTCTTAAAGATACAGTCGAGACTCTATTGCTTCCTTGCAGTCTGAAAATTTGCCAAAATAATGTTAGCTTAGAATAGTAATTGTTTAATCTTTCTCCAGTGCTCAACATACATCTTTAGCCTTAGGTAGTTGGCATCTCCAATACTTTTCTCCTACTATGCTCATGCCTGCCACATGCCTAGACTCACATTATTGTTAACTGAAGCATCTCCTCCGTTCCCATGTGATTCTTATTCATCCTTTATGGTTCAGCTTTTCCATGAGCCACTTCTGATTATGTTGATCTATCCCTTCTTTGATCCTTTGCCTGCTGTTAATTAGCAAATATCCTGTTAGAATTATTCTCAAATAGTTTGATGTGAGCTGAACTGTTTCATTTCCAAGTTTGGGGGGAAGCCAAAGACAAAATCCATTTCAAGAAGACCACCAAAACAGTACTATTTGCATAAGCTATAGTTCTCTGAAATTCACTGATATTTCAAGACTTCCCCTTTGATATGTCACTACAAAAACGTGGTCACAATAAGCTCACAGCACTGTGTAACAATATGCCATCAGTTTTAGAAACTAAGAATTCTTATAATTGCTCCAGGCTTCTGTTTCTCAGAATCCAGGTTCTTGATCATTGATTTCTTGTGATTAGGTAATATGGGGCTGAAATTTCAGAACCCAACAAAACAACCTTTAATTAGTAAATCAGGAGCATTCCAAAGCAAGAGAAATGGAACTGAATGTTCTCCAGTGTCAAAATGAGTAAGAAGACCACCCACTGATCCAGATATCTTTCTGAAACTACTGGTTGCTGAAAAAATTCTATATCACAGAAATTCTGCTAATTAGCTTCATTTTCTTAATTAGATAATGTTTTTAGGTGCACTCTGTTATAACCTCCCTGCCATCAAAATGATGAGTAAATTATAGGCAGTGAAGTCAACCTTTCTAGTCACGAATACTTCTTTCTGTTCCCCTGACACAGCAAAACAACATGATAGCCCTGTTCTGTCTCTGCTTTGGGTTCAAAGACCAGAATCTCTGAGTGGTACCTGGGAGTCTTTGTACCAAGTCTGCCTGCAGTTCTTCCTGTTTGAGACCTAGGAACAAGAAGGATATGCTATCTGACTACCCCTGCTGTGTGTGCATGTACACACACACTTGCATACACACACAGAAAATTCAATAGTGTAACAGACAGCCGTGTCTGAGTCTCCAACCTCATCGACTATAGCCTGTCAAGCTTATCTGTCTGCAGGATTCTGGCAAGAATACTTGAATGCGTAACCATCCCTTCTCCAGGGGAATCTTCCCAACCCAGGGATCGAATCTAGGTCTCCTACATTACAAACAGATTCTTTACTGTCTGAGCCACCAGGGAAGCCCAATGATACATAATATATACAATATAATACATAAAATATTCAGTATACTTGGCTATTTACTGAGTCTTGTCATTTCTTCCATGTGTGAACATTCATATGCCCCTTTCTAGATTTCATTGTGAATACCTTGAGCTTGGCAAGTTTCTGTGGGAGAGTCACACTCCTAACCTCATTTCCCTGAGCCATTGTTTCTCCAGTGACTGGTAAGATTTTGCTGGAATCCATGTGACTCATTCATGAGTTTTAGCTGTGGACATAATGGGCAAAGTCTTGATTTTGCCCTTGTCTGAGGCTGTCACTCAAAGGGTCCCTCAGTTTTATCTTGTACTGATTTGATGAGAATCAATAACATCGTTCAAGCCTGTAAGTCCCTGATTTCCTGAGCTGTCAAAGTGCTCTTTTATTCCTGCTTGTAAACAGGCCAAGCTTTCTTGTTTGCTTTTTTGAGACCACCTCTTTGTTGCATTACCTTTTAAGAAAAAAAATATCCAGTGGTAACTAACTCATGTTATGGTCTCATTTCCTACTTGGAAAAACAACAACAACACACAACAACAACAAAAAAACCTAAACTAATAACTTCATTGCGAATTTCATAGTGACATACAGGTAAAGATACCACCTGCAATGCAGGAGACGTGGGTTCAGTCCCTGGGTCGGGAAGATCCCCTGGAGAAGGAAATGGCAACCCATTCTAGTATTTCTGCCTGGAAAATTCCATGGACAGAGAAGCCTGGTGGATTACAGTCCGGGGAAGTCTATAGGCTTGCAAAGTCAGACATGACTTAGCGACTAAACAAGTTCATTAGGGACACTCTTTACCTTTTCCTTTATTGCAACCAACAGTGTTTTTCCAAGATATTTCCCCATAGTGTAATGCCAGTGGACATTTCTCCAGCTTCATAGAATTTTTTTCACTACCTATATCCCAGTTTCCAAAGCCAGCGCCCCTCACTGTGCATTTGGTTGTTACAGCATCCACTTCTATCTTTGATTTCTATACTTTTAAGGACAGGGACGGAGGTCCTGCTGCAGTTATAAACTCCTTGCAGCTGTTAAGAGGAACAACTAGCCCCAAAGATGTGAAGTAGGGTAGCCCTTTTGGGTTGCTTTGGCCTTGGACTTTAGAAGACGTGGGATCGGGGTCCCAGGTTACTACCTAGAAGCCCACATGACTGCCAGGGCTCCTCTGGCTTCAATAGGGGTCCAGATTTGCAGCCTGGGGAAATGTGCCATGCATACCTGTGTTTGGCTTGGCATCTCTTCCTGCCACTTGGCTGCACTGTGACTCTGAATGCGGGGGTGGAAAGGGGGTGAGTCATCCACAAGCTTTGGGGTTTGCCTGACAGATGGTGTGAGACAGACAGCTTACGGAGGAGTGTGGAACATGGGCCTCTAGCACCTGGAGCACACAGATATTTCTCAGACCAAGACTCACCTACCAAGCATCCATAGATCTCCTGGGATCGCATGAGATCGGTTCCTCTGGGAAGTGTGGCCTCAGGGCCAGCACCTCCTGCATGATTAGGCTGTTCTCTGAGCCACTCATTTCAACCCATCCTCTCCTTCCTCTGTCCCTGAGCAGGACCCATATTACTCCCCAAGACACCTGAAGTCTGAAGTCCCATAGTGTTTTGGGAGTTCCAATTGTGCCCTAAGAAAACAACAAAAAGCCTTTGCTTTTATGGCAAAAAATAATATTTTTTAAAAATGAGACATAACTGACATAAAAGATTACCTTAGTTTCACTTGTACAATATAATGGCTTGATATTTGTACATGTTGTCCAACGATCATGACAATGTCTAATTAACATCTAACACTGTTGTAGCCACATGTTCTGGGAAACAAACTCACTCAGAAGGACAGTGCAGATAGTGGAGTGAAGCTTATTATACCAGTGGGCCCAAGGAAGAGTCTCCTCTTAGCCAAGGACCCTGATCAGTTTTTGTGAAAACCTTATATATCCTAAGTGTACGTGCCCAAACCCATCTCCCCAAATTCCCTGAAACTAGTCTGAACAAAGGAAAAGAAAGATACAATCAAAATTAACCCATAATTCATATGCCTTAAGCCTAGGTAGTTAACAGTGGACAATTATCAATAAGCCTGTGGTCACTCCCCAGTAAGCATAATAGTATTTATGATTCTATTTGGTTACACAGATAATTAGGGTATTCTTTTAGGCCAGGGAGAGTCTAGGTACAAGCCCTGGGGCTGGCTCTTCCTTCTGGGGGCCTGGTTTTCCAGTTGGTATGTCATTTCCATAGATACTGGGCATATAGCTCAAAGTCCACAGTCCAGCCCAAGATAAAGTCCTGCTTTCAAGATGGAGCCTGTTCTGTCTGTTTCCTCCTTCAACACCACACTTAGTTATGATTTAGTTACAATTTTTCCTTATGATTGCATCTTTTAATATTTACTCCCTAGAAACCTTTTAAAAATGCAATCAGTAATATTAATTATAATCACATTACACTACATTCACAGGACTTTTTTTTTTTTTAATAACTAAAAAGTTTGTAGCTTTTGACTACTTTCACCCATTTTGTTTCCCCTACTTTTTCTCTGGTAATCACTAATCTGTTCTCTGTATCTGTGGGGTGTTTTGTTTCATTTTGTCTTCAGATTTCACATATAAGACAGCTCATATGGTATGTATCTTTCTCTGTCTGACTTATATCACTTGGCATAATGTCCTTAAGGTCCATCCATGGACTGTAACAAATGGCAAGACTTCCTTGTTTTTTTACTAGTCCCGTCTATCAGTGGTTTACATTATATATATATATATATACTTCAACCACTTTGAGTTGGCTGAGTCTCTGATTCATGTTTTCTTCACTCCAGGACATTGGCAATGATCTTCTCCATTAGACTTCCTGGTCCATTGGCCCAAGTGAGTAGTATGGCATTGCTTGATTTCCACAGAGTACAGAGACCTAGTCTCCTGCAGAGAAGTGCACGGAGGGAAGGAGAACACTAATTACAGCAGCAGTATGGCAAGTTGTCCCAGTCACCAGGTCTAACATGCACAGATCCATTTAGCTGTTCAGGATTCACTCATTATGTCTCTTAAGGGGACATCTTATGATGTGAGGGACAGATGTGATCAGGGATGTCTTAAAGGAAATGCCAGACATGTTTCTGCTGCAGAGGCCTTAACAAACACATGTTGTCCATGGATCCTAGTGGCCCTTGCTGTAAAATTGCTTAGTGGGTGCAAATAAGCCACAACCATGCCATCTGTATCATGCTTTGCCATCTCTATCAAGATGAATTTCACTCTGTTTGCTTTTCTTTAAAGACGTTTGTGCCTCACATGATGGCAACCTCTTGTGCATTACAAAGCAGAGTTCTATAGCCACAGAAATGAGAAGACATACCAGGATTTGGCTTTTGCATAAAAGGAAATTTTGAAATATTATCTTTATAATTTCAGTCCCCTACAAATTAATGTCTTCTCTTTCTGAAATTTCTTTTACAAAGCATGTAATTTGCCACTAACCTACCTTTCCCATCACTGTGCAGCAATAAGAGTTAGAACCTGACTTTTATAAAATGAGATGAAATGAAGATAATATATACACTCCTTTTTCTCACATGAAAAGTGAAATGTCAGAGCCTCATCTTGGTATTTTTTTCCCCTTTTTCTCAAAAAAAAAAAACCTTAACTGTAACAATGCACTGATTGACTCGCATGAATCAGCACCTCACAAGGCCTCATTGTGCCTGGCATCTATCTCATTCTCCAGAAGTGCTCAGAAAATTAATGTGAAGATGATGAAATTCAGAAATGCTTTTACAGCTCCTGTACCAAATCCATTTGTGTGTTAGGTTTCTAAATATTAACTTAGCCAACAAGATCCTCACCCTTTGCTTTTTGGTGTGTGATTATGTCTTAACCTTTTCAACCTTGTACTCCAGTTTTTCTGCCATCAAATTATAACCGATTTCCTTTGTCATAAGATCTTGTGATTTTTATCTTCAGTTCTTTCATTTTCTCTACCTACTTGCCCCTGCTGGAGATTGAACAAGAAGCCTTTAAATGTCTAATGAGAGAAAGATATTTGAATACTACTTGATTCTCAAGCATGAACATTCACAGAACCAGTGTTCTTACTTAGGTGCTACGGGAAACTGTGATTCCCAGTGCATGATACCTTTCAAATGATAAAGCTTCAAGATTGGACTTTAAATCCTCAAAGTTAGAGTACAATGGAAATTCTTTTGATGTATTTCTTCAACCCCAAACACAACAGATTGAAGGTGAGGTGGATAAGATTTTAAAATTGAGGTGTAACTGGGGAGCTTTCAGATATAATAGAGAAAGACCTTTGCTAGGGACTTCATTCTTCCCGACACAGAAAGGAAATGAGTCCTCAGTGAATGATTTTTGTCATCAGTGGAATCAAGTGCCCAGGTGAAACTGTAGAATAATCCATAGATGCCTGATCAAAATGTCCATGTTCTCTGAGTCTCATGCAGGCATTAAACTATATTTAACATGCTCTGAAGCATGATGATACACAGAAAAACAAGTGAACTTGTGTCAATATTCTGAACCAGCAGCAGATACTCATGTATTTTAATGACTATTTCCCAGTGGAATTTATCGACTCCCAAGTTTGTTTTTGAGCATGCAAGCATAGTTGTATCAGAATGCAAAAATGATTTCTTGCACGTATTTGAAGTTTTTGCCTTTAATAAAGACACAATAACAGCCCAATGATAACTGCAAATTACCATGTGATTGATGTTTAATGTCATTTTTCCTTGTCAAGGTTCAGGATAAACTCTACAGATTCTTTCAACTCATGATCTTTCATCTACAACTAGGAAAACATTTAACAATGGAAATTATCTTTATGGAACTCAGATATTAGAAAATGAGCCATGTTGCAGTATTAAAGTATTTTAAAGGATAAAACTGCAACTTTGAAAAAGTATTGAAATGTTCAAGTTACACAGGACATCAGTTAGGAGGGATGAGGTCATGCTCCAGTGACCACAAACCCAATTCTCAGTGTCTTGACACAGCAAAGGTTTATGCTTATGATACATGTGATCATGGGTTGACTATGGGTCACTTTTTGGTTTGCTCTTAGTGGAGGACCACGGGTGATGGAAAGATCACTCTCTGAAACTCTGCTGGGTCCTTAGAAGAAAGAAAAAAGAAACTAGGAGGGTGTCACATTAGCAATTACATTTAATTTAATTTAATACATTTTGGTCACATCGAGGCACATAATGCATCACCAACAAGAAAGCCAGGGATATACTCCTATGAGGGCTTTCCAAGTGGCTCAGTGGAATAGAATCCACATACCAAGCTGGGGACGTAGGTTCGATCCCTTGGTCAGGAAGATGCCCCGATGAAGGAAATGGCAACCCACTTCAATATTCTTGCCTGAAAATCTTTGCTCAGAGGAGCCTAGTGGGCTGTAATCGAAAAGAGTCAAACACAATTTAATGACTAAACAACAACAAAATACTCCTATGATGTGCCTAAAAAGAGGGAAAAAAGAATTTTAGCAAACTGACTAAAAATTTCCACCTGAACATGTGGACAGAATTTCCGTTGAACAGGTGCTTTTTAAAAACAAATGAGGTGGATGGAGGACAGTTCCAAGGAAATGGCTATAAGGAATGAAGGTTTACAGTTTATTTTTACCAACCAGCTGAACTCAACAATGGAAACATTATACAATTTAACAGGTGGAAAGCCATCTTCACCTCACCATGCTTCTCTGTTCAGCCTCTGCCCCCCTCAATGACTACGTCACACCTGGTAATGGGAGAAACTTGGTAAAGCATATCAGTTCTTTCAAGTTTTTAGGACATCATTTATCTTCTTGACAAGTTATATGCTGAATTTTAGACAATCCCAGATATTCGGAAAACCTTGCCAAGAAACAGAGACTAGAAATGAGCTCTTTCAAAATGAGACATCAAAATTAAATGCCTAAAATAATTTAACAAATTAATAACCGTAAATGGGTAGCTTAAGGGCTGGAATACATCTAATATGCTTGTTCTGTCAAAGAATCCTGTAGCCAGTCAGTAGATAGACATGGAGACCCGTGAAGGTCAGGAAACACCAGTTTTCCTTTCACTGCTTCATTGAGGTTAACAGCTGCTGTCTAGTTCTCTGTATTAAACCATTTATTGAAGTGACTTTTCCCTGTCCTGACCCTTCTCTCTTCTCATGTGCAAAACATTGTGAAGATTCAACAGTAGATTAAGGGAGAAATGTATGGAAGGCCATGTAACATGCAAAATTTCATATTTAGAAAATAGCAAGTATGATAAAAGAGCTGAACATGAACAATATCACTTTTAAAAATATATGATAAGGACTTCTCTTGCAGTCCAGTGGTTAACACTTCACCTTCCAATCCAGAGGGTATGGGTTCGATCCCTGGTTGGGAGGTAAGATCCCTGGGTCTGGAAGATCCACTGGAGAAGGAAATGGCAACCCACTCCAGTACTGTTGCCTGGAAAATCCCTTGAACAGAAGAGCCTGGTAGGTCCCAAAGAGTTGGACACGACTGAGCAACTTCACTTATGGCAAAACCAATACAGTATTGTAATTAGCCTCCAATTAAAATAAATACATTTAAATTTAAAAAAAAAAAGAAAAGAAAAAAAAAGAGAATAAATGAATGTACGTGCTTGCCCTTCACAGAGCCACCCTGGAGGGGCAGCTGGCCCATCCTGCTGAAACAGCCCATTTCTTGGGTCCCTGCTAATGCCACAGTGGTTCATGGATCCCGGTGCACCTCTATGGGGATACATAAGACTCAACAGTTCTATATTCAGCTACGGTGAATAGCGGTGTTAGCTTTTCTTTTCACTCCAGCACATAAAGATACTTCATTTAGTAATGTGGCAGCTTGCATAGGGTGGAGAGAAAGGCTAAATCCTCCTGAATTGGGGCTAAAACAGTAAGAATTATTTTTTTCCCTCTCACAACTAAGTTTTATTAATTCTCTGACAGGAATACTTACTCTCTATGCATATTATGTTACATTATTTCACCCTAAAATTACTGCAATATTATCAATTCAAGCAGGATTGAGAATATGAAATATTAATAAGGTTACCACTCATCTAATTTTCAAAAGAATGCCTTAAATATAGGGCAGGAACACACTCCCAGAATAGCTTAGGGCTTCTGAGCACTGGAAGACTCACAGAGCGGTGACATAATGACTTAGGCTATACAATAAATGTGATCATATAAAATTCCAACAGGAGGTAAAAAAGAACTTTTGCTTCTAGAATATATATGTTTAGGGCAAACCAGAAGTCAGGAAAGAAGAAGGTGATAAATTTGGTGTGATCGATTCCCAAGGCTAACTCGTTTGCTAAAAGAGGATTGGGTGGGTAGCTGCAGGACCTTGACTCAAGTTTAGATTGAGCCACCTAATATTGTATTAAGTTGGACAAAGTAATAAAACTGAGCTTTAGTTTTTTTTCACCCATAAAGTGTAATGAGAATACAATTGCCCCTTCAAGGGACGTTTCCATAAACAAAGAAGATTCAATGTACAATAAGCAGTTTGGAAACTTTAAGGATGTATACATTCTATTATTACTCATAGTAGCATTATTATATTTCTCTGTATTGAGTTATATATTCTTTAAAGTTTAATACCACCGTTTGTTCAAATGCTCATTCAGCTATTGTGTGACTATTTTCTGAGTACCTAATCATCTCCATGGTTTTACATTCTTAATGCACGTTTGAATGTTATAGAACAGGGCTTCATGCATGTATAGAAAATGAAATTTAACAACAGCAAAAAAAAGAATTTAAACAGAGTTCAGGTTTTGAAATCTGACAGATCCAGGTTCAAATTCTGGATATGCTACGTATGATCTGTGGAGAATCTAGATAAATTGCTCAAGTACATCTCATTTTTCTGACATGTAAAAAAGATAGGAATCAAATTATCTTCTTCATATGACTATCATGAATAGTAAATGAAAAATCACATAAAGTACTTAAAGCAGTGTCTAACGTAATTACTATTCAATCATCTTTGTTATGATTTTTATAATAATTATTATTTTTTTAATTAATTTTTATTTTTTTAGTTTGTTTTGCTTTACAATACTGTATTCATTTTGCCNTCCTTGCAGTCCAAGGGACTCTCAAGAGTCTCCTCCAACACCACAGTTCAAAAGTATCAATTCTTCAGCTCTCAGCTTTCTTTATAGTCCAGCTCTCACTTTCATACATGACTACTGGAAAAACCATAGATTTGACTAGATGAACCTTTGTCAGCAAAGTAATGTGTCTACTTTTTAATATGCTGTCTAGTTTGGCCAAGGCTTTTCTTCCAAGAGAAAGCATCTTTTGATTTCTTGGCTGCAGTCACCATGTCCAGTGATTTTGGAGCCTCCCAAAATAAGGGTCTTTCACTATTTCCATTGTTTCCCCATCTATTTGCCATGAAATGACAGAATTGGATGTTGAGTTTTAAGGCAACTTTTTCACTCTCCTCTTTCACTTTCATCACGATCCACATAATTGCATAAAATTGATCATGGTGGTGGTGGTGGTTCAGTTGCTAAGTCGTGTCCAACTCTTGCAACCCCGTGGACTGTAGCCCACCAGGCTCCTCTCTCCATGGGATTTTCCAGGCAAGGATACTGGAATGGATTGCCATTTCCTTTTCCAGGGGATCTTCCTGACCCAAGAATCGAACCCAGGTCTCCTGCATTGCAGGCAGATTCTTTACCGACTGAACATAGCCAACATTAATTAAGTACTTTCTGTGTGCCATCGTTGTTCTTAGCAGCATACATCTATTATCTCATTCAGTCTTTCCAACAATCCTATGAAGAAGTCAGTACTGTTATTATTATCTCCACTTTATGGATGAGAAAACAGAGACATAGGGATGTTAAGTGATTTATTCAAGATCACACAGTTTGTAATTGACAGAGCTGGAAGTTGAACTCAGCAGTGTGATTCCAGAGCTACCCTCTTAACTATTGCTATTGCTCTTGAGACACAAAGCAGTAAAGGTATGGGGCCCTATGTGCAAAGTGAGATGTAATCACCTTGGAAAACTGAATATTACAAACTTGACTTTTGTTGTGTTATTCTTTAATTAATCAGTTAAGACAAAATTTTGATTTTTAGCAAAAACAGTATGTTAGTTGGTCAAAAAATCCACAGAGGGTAGAATAAGATCTTGGTTAAAGTAGTCTGAGAAAAGCACAAGTCAGGATGTTTGCTAGATTCAAGAATCCAGATATAGACACACATTACCTGAGTGATTGGGAAGACTGAGGCTCTAAGGTTGGAATTAGCAAAGGACAGTCCACTCCCAGATAAAATTATTGCCTATCAAAAAATTCAACAAAGTAGAGACATCAGTAATTCTCAGCAGACTAATAAATGTAAATGAGGGCTCAATTTTGAATCTGTTATATTATCCTCTGGTCTTTCCTTTTTGTATAGGCTTAGCTATAATGTTCTCTCTTGAATATCTTCATTTTTATATAAAACAGTTTTGTTTCATTTTTTTTCTGTTTGAGAAGGTGATACATCTCTTCAGTAAGACACATTAACTACAGAAATTTATTATTAATGATTAGTTGTGAGCATAATAATTATTACATAATTGTTCTCTGCATCCTATAACATTAGGGGTAGGTAGGTGTCACATAGTTCTAAATCATGAAATTCACATGAAAGTCTTTGATCTAGAAAGTTGTATAGCACAGCCTTGAACTATGTATCAAACACACTTAGAGAGCAAAGGGTGGTAGAAAATGGCCCTTTAGCTCTCTCTTCAGTCTGCCTTTCCATTGAACAGATTCTGCTTCAGATGGGTGTCTAGAAGTGCTTTAATTTTGATGCTCCTCCATCTTGTCCTTTCATCACCTCTGTCTTCCCCAATCCTGGAGAGAATCTGATGCTTCCTGGCTCCATCCTGGAGCACAGCTGTGAGGTGCTCACATCGTTTAGTATAGAACCTTTATAGACAAATCTTCCTGGCAGTAGTGATACCTTCTTAGAGCAAAATTGAGTCATTATTATGCTGTCAGATGTCCTTTCAGATGTCCCCCCCTCCAGAGGGAATGAGAAGGGAGATCACAAAACTTGACAAATATCCTAAAAATGACAGGAACCATCATGCCACAGTCTGTTGGAATACAGTCATAACCTTAGTACTTTGGCCATTTGAATACCTGGCCAGTTGGCAAAATGGCCTATTGGACAATTCTTGAACAAGAAATGGAGAGATACTGACTTGAGTCCAGGTATTGTCACCTACTCACTATGAGATTTTTGGCAAGTCAGCTTTCTTTCTGAGTTTTGGTATCTTCAAAACACAAAGAAGTTAGACTAATTCAATGATTTCAAGCTCTTAAGAATATTCATATATCACTTTCCTTAAATGTTCCTGGGATTATACACAGATAAAATATTAAAGCAGGGTAGCTCTGGGGTTCCAGGTCTCACCCATGTACACCATCTTCCTCCACCTCATGGTAGAACCTGTGTTTAACAGTTCTAGTATACTGTAATAGGTTATGTGAATGATCTTTTCCAGTTCAGAAATTCTGCATGACAATCTCAAGCAAAGGCAATAGCTTAATGAAAGTTAGCATATATATATATAAAATCCATATCAGCTATTTTAAAAAATATTTTTCTTAGAAAAACAAAAGCCCAATAGTTCCTTAATATATTTCAGCTCAAAGAAGGATTATTCTTTACATCCAGGTGAACAAGTTGTAGTAATGTTAGAGACTGTTGCTGTTAAGTCACTTCAGTTGTGTCCGACTCTGTGTGACCCCATAGACAGCAGCCCACCAGGTTCCCCCGTCTCTGGGATTCTCCAGGCAAGAACACTAGAGTGGGGTGCCATTTCCTTCTCCAGTGCATGTAAGTAAAAAGTGAGAGGGAAGTCGCTCAGTCGTGACCGACCCTCAGCGACCCCATGGACTGCAGCCTTCCAGGCTCCTCCATCCATGGGGGTTTCCAGGCAAGAGTACTGGAGTGGGGTGCCATTGCCTTCAGTAGACCTCAAATGAAGTCAGGAGTTGAATCTGGGAACAGAAATCAGATTTCACACCTGTCTTCTATGCTTCTTTTAAGCATAAATGCTTCTGAATCAATTAATAGAGCATTGTTGGATTTGAGATTCTTGAAGACAGTCACACCATGTGCATATTTCACCGTGCAATATTTCCATGCAGTTCAGTTCCTCTCAGCAGATTTGTATCAAACCACTGAGTGTTTTTCATACTGTTCACGGGATTCAGTGAAATCTGATGCTGGGAAAGATTGAAGGCAGGAGGGGAAGGGGACGACAGAGGATGAGAGGGTTGGATGGCATCACCAACTCATTGGACATGAGTTTGAGAAAGCTCCAGGAGATGGTGGAGGATAGGGAAGCCTGGCGTGCTGCAGTCCTTGGGGTCACAAAGAGTCACACACGACTTAACGACTGAACAGCTGAAAAAGAACAACAACTGTATGTTTTGGCATATGATGTTATGCACATGTAGTGGCCTTGAGGGTGCTGGACTGTTCTGCCAAAACTGTGAGTGGCTCTGATTTGTCACCTGTTTGGTAGATTGATATTCTGCATTGCCTGATTTGTAGTTGGTCCTCAAAAATATCTGTTGAGTGAATGGATGAATTCAGGAAGTTGACTCAGGTCACTGAAAGGTCCCTGTGGTCACTCAAGCCAAGCCTTATTGAGAACTAGCTTAACAGCTGACACAGCCATTCAGAGACCTAGCCAATCATTGTTCTTGCATACATGTGACCATAGAAACATGAGCCTATAGAAATGATAACTTCACAGAATGAGAGGAGAATACCCAGGGCCTTTATGTTCCCAGTAGCAAGTAATATCTGGAAATTAGACCTTCAAGGATAGTGTTTAAAAGTAATTGATAATCTGATCCGTTTAATAAAAAGTAAAAATACATGTTTGTAAGATGTCATGCTGCCTGTGCCTCCTTGCTGGTGACCAAAAACTCATTAGTCTAGGATTGACCTATCTACTGTCCACTTTGAATCAGGAATTTTGGTTTACTAGAGGCAAAGGCAGGAAAGAGTATCCTATTGATAGAATCCTAGTTCTTTTCTCTCCAGAGTATATTTTATGCTCACTGAGTTGAACCAGTTACTCACTTTGTTTTTGTGATTTCAGACTACGTAGAATATTTTTGTAACCTGAATCTAGTTTTTGAGTTATGGATGGTTATTAAACTCTTGTTTGAAGTTGTAGAGTCTATAGGGTACCAGCGCAGCATTTCTCTTACATGGTCAAGAGAATAAGAATTAAAGATGCTTGATTCTAGTGTTTGGTTTATCCTGAAGTTTTCACATGTTTTACTTCAAATATATTTTACTATTCTCTTGACCTTCAAATGATGTTGTAATTTCTATTTTTTTGGCTATGCCATGTGACTTGCAGTTCCCCAACCAGGGATTGAACCTGGGCCCAACAGTGAAAGTGCTGAGTCCTAACCACTGGGCCACCAGGGAATTCCCCACATTTGACTTCTGAGATGCTTCCTGATAAAAGGGTTCTGCGATCAAGCAAATTTTACTGAAATGATGCAACAGAACCAAGGTCGGGTTAATTATTTTTAACTAGTATGCAATATATCTGAGTTTGTGTTACTCAGAATCTTATTCTACTTGGATATGACTTTTAAATATGACTGATTACTACTGATATTATATGACTTAATGAAGTAATGAACTGCTTTAATGAAATTTTACCAAAAAGGCTTAAATATAAAGTTAAAAATAAATTTTAATATAATTATCTGATGGAAAATGATGAAAAATGAATGAACTCCGTGCTTTCTTAAAGAGACTGTGGTAAATATCATAGTTTTCCCTTCATGCCCCAGGGTTATCACTATGAATACTGCACAGTGTTACGGAACAAAGAAGCCTGCCTTCACAACTCTGTGTGAGCCTCTTTGCCTTCAGATCCCTTAGTTCTTTGAGTTCTTGTGTGTACTTTTTATTGACAGGCTTCATCACCTCCTCTCTGAAGTTATTACCTTCTTATTTACCTTACCATTCTGATCCATCTGTCTTTAATTTTTTTCTGATGTGATGGGGGATAGGCTAGCGTAGTTTTAACAACTATGTGTAAAATAAGATGAATGTATTCTGAGATCCACAGCTTTAGTAAGGTGTATGAGTATTACTTCAAATTCATGATATTTAGTAAACACTTATTTTTCCCTGTTCTTTTATTTCTGCTTTATTCCCTGGACTGAATAATTGCTATTTTGAATGTGCAGAACTTCTGCTTCTTAACATATATGACTAACAGATGAATTTTTTCTTTTATTTTATTTAAAATATTAACATATTTTATTGTAAGAGACCATTAGTTATTATACATTCTCAATTAGCCATATCCATACACTGTCTGAATGGCATCATGGACTCAGTGAACGTGAGTCTGAGCCAACTCCAGGAGATAGTAAAGGACAAGGAAGCCTGGAGTGCTGCAGTCCATGGGGTTGCAAAGAGTCAGATACAACTTAGCAACTGAACAACTGACCGTTGTTCAATGGTAGACTGACCGTTCCAACCAGTCAATCGTCAAAGAACTTCCATCCGCCTGGTAGGACACATTGTAAGTATAAACAGATTAATAAGAATGAAAGACTTACCAAGTTCAGTGACTACACATAAAAAAATAAGTGAATGCCATGATATGTAGTTATCTCAGTCAAACTAAATGGAAAATTTGCAAATCATGCTCAAGAGACAAAATAGGACATCACTTCCATTGAAAGCCACAGACTCAGCAATGTTTCCACTATTGATCAAACTGAGCTGCCTGATGATATTGGATTAGAATTCTGTATTCACATCTCTGTAGAAAGACAGAGAAGGCAATGGCACCTCACTGCAGTACANGCAAATCATGCTCAAGAGACAAAATAGGACATCACTTCCATTGAAAGCCACAGACTCAGCAATGTTTCCACTATTGATCAAACTGAGCTGCCTGATGATATTGGATTAGAATTCTGTATTCACATCTCTGTAGAAAGAGAGAGAAGGCAATGGCACCTCACTGCAGTACACTTGCCTGGAAAATCCCATGGATGGAGGAGCCTGGAAGGCTGTAGTCCATGGGGTCACTGAGGGTTGGACACGACTGAGCGACTTCACTTCACTTTTCATTTTCATGCATTGGAGAAGGAAATGGCAACCCACTCCAATGTTCTTGCCTGGAGAATCCCAGGGACNGTGAGCCGGCTCCGCAGCCGCCTGCGCTTGGTGAGCCGGCTCCGCAGCCGCCTGCGCTTGGTGAGCCGGCTCCGCAGCCGCCTGCGCTTGGTCTGTATACCATTTTAACAATGGTTATTGCATGAGTCTGGTCAAACCCCGGGAGACAGGGAAGCCTGGCGTGCTACAGTCTATGGGATCACAAAGTGTTGGACACCCTGGACTGAACAACAACATTCCATGTCAGTGTGTGAGCTGAATATCAGTTCAGTTCAGTTGCTCAATCATGCCCGACTCTTTGCGACCCCACATACTGCAGTACACCAGGCCTCCCTGTCCATGACTGACTCCCTGAGTTTACTCAAACTCATGCCATTAAGTTGGTGATGTCATCCAACCATCTCATGTCCCCTTCGCCTCCTGCCTTCAATCTTTCCCAGCATCAGAGTCTTTTCAAATGAGTCAGTTCTTCACATCAGGTGACCAAAGTATTGGAATTTCAGCTTCAACATCAGTCCTTCCAATGAATATTTAGAACTGATCTCCTTTAGGATGGACTGATTTGATCTCCTTGCAGTCCAAGGGATTCTCAAGAGTCTTCTCCAACACCACAGTTCAAAAGCATCAATTCTTCTGCACTCAGCTTTCTTTATAGTCCAACTCTAACATCTGTACACGAATACTGGAAAAACCATAGCTTTGACTAGACAGAGCTTTGTTGACAAAGTAATGTCTTTGCTTTTTAATAAGCTGTCTATATTGGTCATAACTTTTCTTCCAAGGAGCAAGCATTTTTAAATTTCATGGCTGCAGTCGCCACCTGCAGTGATTTTGGAGCCCCCCAAAATAGCCTGTCATGGTTTCCACTGTTTCCCCATCTATTTGCCATGAAGTGATGGGACCAGATGCCATGATCTTAGTTTTCTTAATGACGAATTTCAAGCCAACTTTTTCACTCTCATCAAGAGGCTCTTTAGTTCTTTTTTGCTCTCTGCCATAAGGGTGGTGTCTCGTCTGCATATCTGAGGTTATTGATATTTTTCCTGGCAATCTTGATTCCAGCTTGTGCTTCATCCAGTCCAGCATATCTCATGATGTACTCTGCATACATAAATAAATAAACAGGGTGGCAATATACAGCCTTGACATACTCCTTTCCCAACTTGGAACCAGTCTGTTGTTCCATATCCAGTTTTAACTGTTGCTTGTTGACCTGCTGAATATCAGGTCTGTGTGTATGCAATGAATCTAAAATAGTAATTAAAGTCCTACAGACATCAAGTGCTATGGCGATAAACAAAAGAAACAGTGAAGCCAATACGAAACTCCTTTTATAAAGTCTTTTCTAGGAATATTGACAACTAATACTGGAAAGGTGATGTAACTGTATTTAAGTATACAGTCTCTGGAGTAGGCTTCCTAGATGTATTAGAGTCTTACTGCTACCATAACAAGTTCTTACAAATTTACTGGGTTATCATAGTGCACATTTGTTCTATTACAATTCTGAAGGTGAAAAGTCTAAAATAGGTATTAGCAGGGCTTCTTTCTTTCAGGAGGTTTCAATTCATTTCCTTGCCTTTTCCGCTTCTAGAGGCCACCTGTATTCCTTGGCTCATAGCCCTTTCCTTTTATCTCCTGCTTCTGACAACACATCTCCTATTAGTGAATTTGACCTTGTTGCTCCCTCATAAAAGGACCCTTGGGATTACCTTGGGCCCTGTTGGATAATCCAGGATAATCTTCCCACCTCAGTTCAGTTCAGTCGCTCAGTCGTGTCCGACTCTGCGACCTCATGAATCCAAGCACGCCAGGCCTCCCTGTCCATCACCAACTCCTGGAGTACAAGATCCTTCATTTAATCCCATCAGTAAAGTCCTTTTGGTCCTGTAAGGTAGTACCTTCATGGGTTCTGGGGCTAAGATCATGGACATCTTTAGAGGGTTATTATTTTTCTACCACAGTGAATTCTGACACTATTTCTGCCACTTCTTAGCTATGTGACATTGTAATTATCTATGAGCACATTACTTGCTTTCTCTGTGAGTTTCCTTGAATGAAAAATGGGAATAATAGCAGTCCTTTCCTTGTAGGATGAAGATTAAATGAGCTGTTATAGGTGAAGGGCTTGGAATTATGCCTGGCCCCTTGGATGTGTTCTGTAAATGATACCTATTGCTAAATTGCTACCTATTGTGAATTGTGGATATCAGTGCTCTTCTGGTGAATTTGCTCCCTACAGGCTCTGTTTCTTTGTCTGTTAGTGGCTGCAGAGCAAATGTCCTTGTCAGGCCAACTTATCTATGTATTTATTTATTTGGCTGTAGCACGCAACTTGCAGAATCTTAGCTCTCTCACCAAGGATAGAACCTGTATCCTCTGTAGTGAAAGCACTGAGTCCTAACCACTAGACCGCCAGGGAAATTCCCCTTGACAGGCCAATTTAAGGAGACAGTGCCTTTTGTTTCTTCATCAGTTTGTTGCAGTATAACGACCTTTCTGGTTTCCTATTCCGGCAACCACTCTTTCACTGCAGTCAGGGGACTTCTTGAGTTCCATCTGCAGCATCAACCTTGGGGAGAAGAAAAAGGGTAGACTACTTTAAGAAATCATAGTTTAGTATTACAGGATTAACCATGAATCCATATCCAAAGTCTACCAATTTCTTGTTTCAGTGACTGTCCTTGCAAGACTCTCCCAAAATGGAGCTTTGTCCTGTTTTTACCCATCTTCTCAGCACAGGGTTGCTGTGCCCAGTCTGATGGAAGCCCTGACACTGCCGTCTTCTAGTCTTTATGCCTCACATCCCCACATCCTCCAAAGTGCTGTGGCAGCCCAGCACCAGCATGTGCCCTCCCCTCTGCAAGGGATCTCAAAGCCCTCCCTTTATATCAAGCATGGCGAATAAAAGTCAGTTCCTTTCATAGAATAAATTGGATTTGGGCTTGCAAGTGTCTGCTGGCTGAGGGTTGTCATGACAGAGGAACATGGCATGTCTAGATGAGAGTGGAACAGATGTCTCCTTCCAACTTGGGAATCTATGGATTCAGTGGAAACATATAACGAAAATTATAAGATGCTCTCCTGGCATGACTGAATCCAGAGAGACAGTGTTTCCCAGAATATTATAAGAACTTATTCCATTTCTGTAGTGTCCAGGTTTGCCTTTTTAAAAATATCCCTATTCGTGGAAATTTCTTACCCATAAAACCATATGCAGATAAAGACAATATATTTCCAGACACTAAAAATCAATCTGTTTAAACCACTGGTCTTTCTCAGCCCCCTTTTTTGCCTCATTACCACCATTTGGAAAAAAAAAAAAAAATTTCAGTTTGTGGCATCATTTTGGTAACTTCTATTGCTTCTAAACTGGGTTGTACTATTTTGAAAAACAAAAAAAGTATTTTACCCAGACTTATTTTCCTTGTCAACTGCCTTCGCCACAAAAGACTAAATTCGTCTCTATTATAAATAGAGCTCAGTTACAGAGACGTTTTACTGGCTACCTTAAAGGAAGTATAGTTACTTTAATGAGTAGAATAATCTGAAAGTTTTGTTTTCTTCATTTTCCGACCCTTTTTCGAATTAAAAGAAGTCCTTCATTCAAAGTAATGTAAAAATGTCTATAATATAAAATTGTATAACTCTTTAAGCATCTGAAGAGGAAGACACGAATACTCAGCCCAGAGTCAGCTTTTAGTGTGATGATATGAAAAGAACACTTGGCAAGCCTGGTTACTAGTTTTTAGTTACTAGTTATTAAGAAGTTTGAGTCTTTGTGCTTGAGCTGTTTTTCTGCAAATTGTGGGCAGTGATTTCTCCACCTTATGCACTTGTAACAGAGCTCCTGGGCAGTAATATTTAAGAAAATGTGTTGGAGAGTATGAAGGGTGATTTTAAAATATAAAATTTCAGCACAGCGTAGTAAAGAAAGCACAGGTCTGCCATCAGCCTATGAAGTGCATACTACGTTTATCAAATAACAAGCTATGTGACTTCCCTGTTAGTTAACCTCTCTGAGCTTTGAATTCCTGATCTGTAAATATAAAACCTTTCTGGGTAATTGTGAGCATGGAAAGAGAGTGCAAAACAAGTGTTCAGTGATTAGCTCTTATTACTTTTCTCCGCTGAACAAGTCATTCCTGTTTGTATATCCAAGCTATAAATATACTGGAGGTTTCCCTGGCCCAGGCACTTTTGGAACATTTGACTCAATACACTTTCTCTTTTTTATGAAAAAAGTTGATACTTTGGGTAGGCTTGTGGTTCTCCATGTCATTAAGTTCAGAAATAAATGTACTCAACCACAAACTCCCCATCTTGCTCCAAAGGCAGCTCAGGTTTTCTGTCTGCACATTAAGTAGAGTGTATTCTTGCCTGCAAGGAGCGTTCCTGTCCCTTCAGTCAGGGCCCAGGGCCCAGGGCCTAGGTGGGGCTCAGGCCTGAGCAACTTTAAATGTATTCACTTTCTATGAATTTTCTTCACTTTCCTCAGAAAGGCCCGATGTCTCTTGCAGCTCAGTGTGGCATGGCCTTAAGTCAGCATGTGCAAAGTCGAATGAAAGCAGGGAGGTACCAAACGGGTATTGCAGGTGCATCAAGAAGACCATGGAGAATAGGGAATTTGTTGCTGTTCAGTCACTAAGTCGTGTGTGACTCTGCGACCCCATGAACTGCAGCAAGCCCTGCAATAATTCCCTGTCTTTCACTCTCTCTAGGAATTTGCTCAAACTCATGTCCATTAAGTCAGTGATGCTATCTAACCATCTCATCCTCTGTCGCCCCCTTCTCCTCTTGCCCTCTATCTTTCCTAGCATCAGAGTCTTTTCCAGTGAGTCTGCTCTTTGCATCAGGTGGTCAAAGTACTGGAGCTTCAGCATCAGAGCAGGGAATGGCAGCTCTCAGTTTAGCTAGTGGTTGCCAGATAAGAATGCAGGCCCAGTTTTACTATATACTTTTTATTTTTCCCAAGAAAAGCCACAAGTCTGAATTTTCATGTGATATTTTCCCAATTTTTACATGTTGGCAGCTAATCCTCATTATTCTCCAACTCTGTAGAGATTGGAGTTGTCCCATTGACAACGTGTTTATCTTCTGATATGCAGTGCCAGCCTGTAGGCCACTTGTCACTCTGTGGTCCTGGAGACACCACCTTTATCTGCAAGAACTTAGGCCACTTAGAAGCATAATCACCTTTAAGTGAAAAAGCCACAAAACCCCCCATAAGATAAGATTTTAGCTCTGAAATTATCTAATATCTTCGCTGTTCTTGACTAGGAATATTTTTCTAAAAGCTTAAGAAAAGGTAACCCTCCTGGATCATTATCTCTTGATAAAAATTATAGTTTTAAACCTTGTTCATATAAGATGAAAGCACTTATAATATGAGTAATTCATCTATGATGCAGGCTCCAAACAGCAGAATGTCTTTGGAATGGGACAGAGAAATCTTGCCCAGATATGATTTGGTTCTGCATTAAGTTCTTCTGACTTGAAGACCCATCTAGGATCAGTAGTTTGCAGATTGAAAACACAGTTAGAGTCGAGTCCTTGGGCCGTCTATGGAGGCAAGCCGGTTTTGGACTCTGTTCCCTCCACCAACTCAGATCAGCTAGAAGGGGAGGAAACTCACTCCTCTAGATAGGGCTGGTGGGGAGAAATGCAGCTGATAGCCAATTCCTTCGTTAGAATACCAGTGCTGGAACTCTTGCCTGGAGAATCCCATGGATGGAGGAGCCTGGTAGGCTGCAGTCCATGAGGTCGCTAAGAGTTGGACATGACTGAGCGACTTCACTTTGACTTTTCACTTTCATGCGCTGGAGAAGGCAGTGGCAACCCACTCCAGTGTTCTTGCCTGGAGAATCCCAGGGCAGGGGAGCCTGGTGGGCTGCCGTCTATGGGATTGCACAGTGTCAGACACAACTGAAGCGACTTAGCAGCAGCAGCAGCAGCAGCTGGAAGAGAAGATATATTCTTGGAAACAGTCTAATTCAATTCACAATCCAAGGGGTTGCAAAGGGTCGGCCACGACTGAGCGACTAAGCACAAGCACAGGCACACAACCTTGACTTGTTGCACTTGCCAGTTTCCACTGTGTAAGTATTTCCACCATGGCAATTTCATGTTCGAAGGAGACATCACTGAGCAAAGAAGTGAGAACAGATAGGCACACTTGGCTCTCTCCAGCGGTGTTAGCTGGCTCCAGCGCATCAGTGTACAGCCTCCTCTTCTCAATTAAGAATTCATGCACTCTTAGTTTAGACCCAGTTCTCACCTCTACAGCCAAAATTTTTCTTTCTTCCTTACTCAACATTTCTCTCCCTGTAATGCCAAACCAATGCCTAAGGATGTTTGCTGTATCAAACAACTGATTGAATTAAAAGCATTCTTATATTATCTAAGAGTTCAAAAACATATTTCAAAAACAAGTAAGACAATAAACAGACTTTCCTCCATCCCGTCCTTTTAAAACCTTACCTCGTTCATTGATGTGTATTTTTAATCATTTCTTAAGTTTTTATTTTTAAAAACCTTACGTATTCTCTTATTTCACTAGATGGTGCTAGATATAGTTTAGACTGAGGGCAAGTATCAGCTCAGAGATGTGGGAGTCCTCTGAGGAACACATTTCTTCTTATAACCAAAAGTTGTCATCAAACTGAAATTGGGATATTCCAATTTACTTTATGATTTTCTTTGCCTTTGTCTGTGGGGCTGGTGAAAGCTTCTCACCAAGAAACATTGTGCTTTGTCACTTTTAAGCATTCTTTTCCCCAGTGGTGGAAGGTGCTTTAAATGTTCTCCGGTCATGAAGTCCTTGTCATGTATTTTGTATGTGTGAGCTCTGCCACAGGTCACACTTCATTTGGAAGACGTCACTGTCCCCTGCTCTCTGACCACTCCTTAATCTTTGTCCTTTGGGTGCCAACATTCTCTGTCCCTATAGTTTCACTTCTGCAGAATATGAGCTGCAGAATATGTGGCTGAACTAGTTCAAGAGGATTCATAAGGATTTGAAATTCTAAAAACTTCAGTACTTATCATTTGGGAGGAAATGTATAAGCTCTTCTACGGATTTCATTTTGTTTTCATTCATTAATATACAGGAAGTTAGCATTTTAACCCAACTTCTATGGTGTCTTTTTGTAATCTCCATTCTCAAGAGATACATAGAGAGCCTCCCTAAAGAAAGGATTAAAAACCTTATCAGCTGCATTTTACACCTGTAATATAGTCATTGATCATTTTCACTGTTAGCCACAATGATATGTAGGCCTATTAATCAAGTGTCATTAAGTTAAAAAATTAATTCTACATTAAGAAGAGAAATGAAGAAAAAACTATTAACACTGTGTCTTTTCAACCGCTCTATTGCCCCCATGGAGAAGCCATGTTTTACTTGCAATTGGATCCCCCAGTAGAGTACCAGGTATGTAGGAGATGACTAATAATAGCTGCTACATTAATTGTTAGGTTGTACACATTTAAATACTACCCCAATTAGTCTTTTTAGTTCTAGGAGAAAGCCACCATTATACCCATATTGTCCCAAAGAATGAGGGTATGGATTCTTAGAGACTTGTCCTTAAGTCCCACGGGTAACATAAGCAAAAGGGCTGGGATTTTATCCCAGGTTTGATTCCAAAAACCATCATTTTACTGATTTTATGAAGATTAAATATTAGGTCATCTGGAATTATTTCAGGTCCTGAAACCTGGGGGAGAATTACAAATGCTTATTGGCTTTTCTTTTTTGGAAAAAATATAGCTAAATGTTATGGCCAGTAGAAATGGTATAGCACTTAATTTTGATAATCATATCTTTATGTTGTTGACATAAATATCATTCTCCCTATCTAAAGGGATGAAGCATTTTACTTCATGTCTTGCAAGTCTTCACAACTGACTGTAAAAGAATTCTTTAAAATGGAAACGTTGAAGAGTACTTGACCGATCAAAGAAGCCATATTGATTAATAATTCAGTCTCCTTACATGTTGTTATAGGTTCAGAGCATCTCTTTATTTTTGAGTCAGTTTCGATAGTTTGTGTTTTTCCTAGGAATTTTCCCATTTCATCTAAATTGTCTCATTTTAGGGCCTACAGTTGTTTAGAGTATTGTAATCTTTTTATTTCTCTAAGGTCAGTAGTAATGTCCCCNGATCAAAGAAGCCATATTGATTAATAATTCAGTCTCCTTACATGTTGTTATAGGTTCAGAGCATCTCTTTATTTTTGAGTCAGTTTCGATAGTTTGTGTTTTTCCTAGGAATTTTCCCATTTCATCTAAATTGTCTCATTTTAGGGCCTACAGTTGTTTAGAGTATTGTAATCTTTTTATTTCTCTAAGGTCAGTAGTAATGTCCCCCTTTTCATTCCTGATTTTTAGTAATGTGAATCATCTTTCTTTTTCCCTGGTCAGTCTAGCTAAATGTTGTCAATTTTGTTGACCCTTCTGAGGACTTAGATTGAAGCAGGGGAGAATGAAAAAACATAACAGTTTGAGAACGTCCTGAGTTCTGTGCAGAAAATGACCAAGGAGAGGTGGTAGAGAAAGAATGAATGGATAACGAGGGCAAGGCCCTCTTCAGGCAGCATGTTTGGAGAAGGCAGTGTTTTAGTTAATCTAGGGAGAAAGAGAAGGGGTTTATTGGAGGAAGCTGAGAAAGATGGAATAACCTGACCAACGGGTGTTAACATGGAAAAAGCTTGGTATATTTAAGGAATGGAAAAGCTGGAGGCAGAAAGGTACAGACAAGGTGGGAGAGCTAGTAGGGCTGATCAAACGGAGCCTTTGATGTCCTGATGAGGACCTTGGGTTTTATTATCAGTGCCATGGGTTTCAAAAGGTGAATAACAAGACCTGATACATTTCAAAATTTTCTCTCTAGCTACTGCATGAGAATAAGTATAAAGAAGGAAGATGGGAACAGTTAGAGGTCTACTGCAGTTGTTCGACTAAGAGTTGATCGGGGCTTGAACTGGGAAGGGGTGATGGTGGAATTAGGAGTTGTCTACCTAGTTATGATGAGCTCTCTAGCCTATTGCTAGAAAGATAAATAGATTGCAGTTTATGAAGTCAGACTGGCAGACTGACTTAGAGGGATGTGGCATGGAGGAAGGGTGGATCAATAGATGGACAGGTGGAAGGACAGAAGGAAATGAGACAGGTAAGTAGGTCAGTGGGTGGGTATGCTCCAGGCCTTAAACTTTTACATTGTTATCAAGTAGCATTTTAAAATGGCATGGTAAGATGCTCAGATTTGTATTTTTGTGAGCTGCAGTTCTCTGGGGGCTTATATAATACCATTGTTTAGTTGCTAAGTCATATCCGACTCTTTTGCGACCCCATGGACTGAAACCTACCAGGCTCCTCTGTCCATGGGATTTCCCAGGCAAGAGTACTGGACTGGGTTGCCATTTCCTTTTCCAGGGGATTTTTCCCAACCCCAGGATTGAACCAACATCTCCTGCATTGGCAGGTGGATTCTTTACCACTGAGCCACCAGGGAAGCCCATATAATACCTCGTTGTGCCTATATTATGCGCAAGTGGTATGAAGACATTCCTGTGCATTTGTGTGGCTTATTTAGGTTTTAAGTTGAATCTTATTTTTTAAACGTTTGAGTACACTATCTTATTACTGACTTTTAATTAGGATGCCTTGCCTATGGTATGGACTCCGTAAATACTTGTCGTGTTTAAAGTAATTGGAGCCAGTCAGAGAACTAGCCTCAGCTGATGCACTTCGGAACACATATTGATTGATGCTGCTTTTTCCTTCCCACCCTGCTTCTTTCCTTCTCTCCCTCCCTGAATCTCTCTCTCCCTCCATCTTTTTTCCCTCCCTCTTCTTCCGCCCCCTTCTTTCTTTCCCTCCTTGCTCTCATATCTCTGCTTTTTTGACTCACTCCTTTCTGGGATTGGAAGTCTAACATCTCACTGATATCCCAGTGTTTGGTTTGCTATAGACTAGTCAGTAGACCTTTAAGTTTGGGGCAAGGAATATTTTTACAACAACCGATAAATATGTAAAAATCATTGGAGTTACATTCTTAGCTATTCTCTCCTGTGTTCAGAGACATCGTCATGCAGGCTGCTGTTGGTCTGAAGAGACCTGCGAGTGAAACTTATTTTTCAATGTTCTTGAAATAGAAAAAAGCATCATCCCAGTTGCCCAGTG
Source organism: Neotragus moschatus (assembly GCA_006410615.1). Lineage (NCBI taxonomy): Eukaryota > Metazoa > Chordata > Mammalia > Artiodactyla > Bovidae > Neotragus > Neotragus moschatus. The sequence goes on along the minus strand of SJYA01001300.1, from coordinate 82,838 downwards.
AAAAATGCACCAACTGTATTAATATATGCCTTCAATATTCTTAAATGAATTTCCAAGCTGATATATGGATAAATATTTTTTTAAATATACATCATTCCTAATTTGAAATGGAAACCTTTCAATCTGAGGGTCAGTTTGACCCTGAAGGTGTTTCTGAGCATCAGTTTATAGATGTTCAAGTCTGTACTTCAAATGCAACTTAGAAATGATGATGGAACATCTTGCTATGACTGTTACCATAAGTAGAAGTCACTCCAGTGGATGAACTCCAGCGACATCAGTTCTACTTTGAATATGCCCTGGCCCGACACATACAGACTCAGTTTTTCTCGTCTTTCCTAAAAGACTTAATTGTGAAGGATTGTGAGAAAAGCCAGGGTCCTCTTTCACCTGTGTTTCCCCTTTAAATCATAGCTCTCCCAAGCATGAGAGATGGGACCTGAGGCAGACCCCAGGTTGGGCTTGGCCAGTGCCAAGCCATGGATGAAAGGCCAGGAGGTGGAGTGCCCAGGAGAACACCTGCCTCCTTGCTCATGTCTGAGCTGACAGCACCTCTTAATGGGGGCAAGGGAATGTGAACTTGGTGAGCAAAGGCATCGCGGGGCTGCCTTTCCTGTTCTTTCCTGGCATGCCACTTATATAGGAGGCAAAAATTCTTTTTGTAACTCGGAAGAATTTTTGAGTTATCCAGAACGAGTGATATAGAGCCTGTTCAGGATAAGAAAGGAAGGTGAAGAAAATGGATGAAAGTTTACCTAATAAAGGAAAATAGCCACTGTCCTCTTATTTCCTCTGGCAGCACTCACTTTACAACTGTTGTCCATCTCTTCATAATGGAAACATTTTTAAGGCTCTTTAAAAATTGTCTGGGAAGTGCCCTAAAGATAAGCAGACCGAAGTAAACAAACAAACATATACACGTTTAGAAGGTAATTTAAGATTGTTTTTATATAGAGACTTAAAGAAACAGAGATTGATGATATGTTTAAAAGAAANGAAGGGGACGGCCGAGGATGAGATGGCTGGATGGCATCACCGACTCGATGGCCGTGAGTCTGAGTGAACTCCAGGAGTTGGTGATGGACAGGGAGCCCTGGCGTGCTGCGATTCATGGGGTCACAAAGAGTCGGACATGACTGAGTGACTGAACTGAACTGAACTGAATAGCATATGATATGCACGTCTTTTCATGTGCCTGCTTGCCATCTGTATATCTTCTTGGTAAGGTGTCTGTTCAGGTCTTTTGCCCAGTGTTAAGCCAGGCTGTTTATTTTCTTATTGTTAAGTTGTGTGTACTTTGTATAAGAGTCCTTAGTCAGCTGTGTCTTTTATTAATTCTTTTTTTCCCCAGTTTGTGGCTTTTCTTCTCATTCTCTTAACATTGTCTCTGGTGTAGCAGAAGTTTTCAGTTTTAATAAGTTCCAACTTATCAATTCTTTCTTTCATGGATTGTGCCTTGGTATTATGTCTAAAAAGTCACCATCACTAGTCATTTAGGTTTCCTTTGTTATTTTGAGGAGTTTTGTAGTTTTCATTTTACATTTAGGCCTATGATCCTCTACTTTTTTTTCTTCTTATTGAAATACAGTCAATTTACAATGTTGTATTAGTTTCTAGTGTACAGCAAAGGTTTTCAGTTATATATACATATACATATTATTTTTAATATTTTTTCATTATGGTTTATTACAGAATATTGAATATAGTTCCTTATACTATACAGTAGAATCTGTGTTTATCTATTTTATATATAGTAGTTTGTATCTGTTAATCCCAAATTCCTAATTTATCCCTCCCCTAGCCCCTTTCCCCTTTGGTAACCATAAGTTTGTTTCCGTGTTTGTGAGTCTGTTTTTGTTTTGTAGATAAGTTCATTTATATCACATTTTAGATTCTACATATAAGTGATATCATATGGTATTTGTCTTCTCTTTCTGACACTTCACTTAGTGTGATAATCTCTAGGTCCATCCATGTTGCTACAAATGGCATTATATTATTCTTTTTTATGCTCAAGTAGTATTTCATTATGTATATATACCACATCTTCTTTATCCATTCATCTGTCAATGAATATTTAGGTTGCTTTTATGTCTTGGTTACTGTAAGTAGTGCTGCTTTGAACATTGCCAGCAAAGGTCCATCTAGTCAAAACTATGGCTTTTCCAGTAATCATGTATGGATGTGAGAGTTGGACTATAAAGAAAGCTGAGAACCAAAGAATTGATGCTTTGAACTGTGATGTTGGAGAAGCCTCTTNGTTGCTTTTATGTCTTGGTTACTGTAAGTAGTGCTGCTTTGAACATTGCCAGCAAAGGTCCATCTAGTCAAAACTATGGCTTTTCCAGTAATCATGTATGGATGTGAGAGTTGGACTATAAAGAAAGCTGAGAACCAAAGAATTGATGCTTTGAACTGTGATGTTGGAGAAGCCTCTTGAGAGTCCCTTGGACTGCAAGGAGGTCCAACCAGTCCATCCTAAAGGAGATCAGTCCTGGGTGTTCATTGGAAGGACTGATGCTGAAGCTGAAACTCCAGTACTTTGGCCACCTCATGAGAAGAGTTGACTCATTGGAAAAGACCCTGATGCTGGGAGGGATTGGAGGCAGGAGGAGAAGGGGACGACAGAGGATGAGATGGCTGGATGGCATCTCCAACTCGATGGACATGAGTTTGAGTGAACTCTGGGAACTGATGATGATGGTCAGGGATGCCTGGCGTGCTGCAATTCATGGGGTCGCAAAGAGTCCGACCCGACTGAGAGACTGAACTGAACTGAACTGATATATCGTATCATGTTATCTATATATAATGACAGTTTCATCTCTTCTATTCCAATTTAGAGACCTTTTATTTATTTTTGTTGTTTTATTGCTGTGGCTAGGACTTCAAATACTGTGTTGAATAGAAGTGATGAAAATAGGCATTCTTGTTTGTTCCAGATTTTAGCAGAAAGTCTTTCAGTTTTTCACCATTGAGTATTATGTTGGCTGTGGGTTTGTCATAAATATCTTTCATTATGTTGAGATGTGTTCCCTCTGTACTAACTTTGGTAAGCGTTTTTTATCATGAATGGATGTTGAATTTTATCAGATGCTTTTGCTACATCTACTGAGATGATCATGTGGTTTTGACCTTTTCTTTTGTTGATGTGGTATATCACATTGATTAATTAGTATTTACTGAACCATCTTTGTGACCCTGGGATGAATCCAACTTGATTGTGGTGTATGACTTTTTTTGAATGTGTTGTGTTTGTTTTGCTAATATTTGTTGAGAATTTTTGCAACTATATTCATCAAAAATATTGGCCTGTAGGATCTTCTGTGGCAGTCTGGTGGTTAAGACTCTGCACATCTAATGTAGGGGATGCAAATTTGATCATTGTTCAGGGAACTAGGTCCAGCACACTAGGTAGAGAAGAAAAAGATCTTGACCAGAAATTTTCTTTTCTGGTGGTATCTTTGTCTGGTTTTGGCATCAGTGTGCTGGTGGCTTCATAGAATGCCTTTAGGTGTGTTCCCTCCTCTTCAGTCTTCTGGAAAAGTTTGAGAAGGTTTGGTATGATTTCTTCTTTTTATGTTTGGTAGAATTCCCCAGTGAACGCATTTGGCCCTGGGCTTTTGTTTTCAGGGAGTTTTTTTTTTTTTTTTAATTTTATTAATTACATATTCTATTTCATTTCAAGTGATTGGTCTGTTCAAATGATCTGTTTCTTCTTGATTCAGTTTTGGTGGGCTGGAAACTTGTTCATTTCTTCTAGGTTGCCCTATTTGTTGGCATGTAACTGTTCACAGAATTCTATTAGTGTTATTGTTTTGTATTTTGGTGGTATTAGTTGTTATTTCTCTTCGTTAATTTTTTATTTTGTTTGTTTTTGTTAGTTTTGTTTGGGTCCTCTTTCTTTTATTCTTCACGATCTTGGCCAGAGGTTTGTCAATGTTATTTATACCAGCTCTTGGTTTTATTGATGTTTTCTATTTTTAAAAATCTCTATTTTAATTTATTTCCTTTATAACCTCAACTTTCCTTCCTTCTGCTGACCAGCCTCTAAACTTTACTTCCTTCTGCTCCATAGCTTTTATTTGTTCTTCTTTTTCTAATTCTTTCAAGTTATAGGTTAGTTTATTTGTGACTATTTCTTGTGTTTTGAGGAAGGCCTTGTATCGCTATGAACTTCTAAGAACTGCTTTTGCTGCATCTCATAGATTTTGTATAGTTGTGGTTTCATTGTTGTTTGTCAAGATATTTTGAAATTTTTTCTTTGATTTCATCATTGACCCATTGATTTTTTTTTAGTAGCATTTTGTTTAGTCTCCTTATAATTGTTTTCTCATTTCTCTTTCTGTGATTGAGAATTTCATGACTTTATAGTCACAATTTAAGCATGATCCTAGCTGTAGGTTTTGTTGGTATTCTTACCAAGTTGAGGAAGTTCTGTTATATTACTAGTTTTGCTGAGTTTTTCTTTTTAAATCATGAATGGGTGTTAGATTTTGTCAGATCCTTTCTACATATATTGATACGATCATATGACTTTTCTTTTTTAGTCTGTGCAATAGGTTACATTACTTGATTTTGAAATATTGAGCCAGCCTTGCTTATCTGGGATAAATACCACTTGATTGTGATAGCATGGTGTACATGGTAAAGGGGCCACACCTCACCTTTCACATCTGGGCGAATAAGACAAGCTTAGTATAGTTTTTTAAGAGGGTGAGGATTTTTCTTATCATAAAAGTACACTTCAATTTGGTCAATACATTTGTTTATACAATGCTGTATACACACCATTGTTTCATAAATACGTGCTGTATCAAAAGCATATTTCTTTTGGAAAGTCCAGGAAGAATAATAATGTAAAAACCAACGAGGTGATTTTTGTTAGGATGGGGATTCCAAACTGACAGTCTAGAAAGGGAGGAAAGTAGATTAATGTAAAGGATAGAAAAAAATAATTTATTTTCTAAGTATTGATGTGTTTTGGAAAAATTCACAATGGTAGGTCAACCAGATAGCATTTATTTCTGATCAGACAGCCAAATGAAGCTGTGTAGAATAATGTAAAATAACTGAGTATAGTATAAAGACTCTCAGAGTCTCAGGAGACATAATTCTGCAGGCCCACTCCCAAATCTGTTCTCAGTAATTTAAGGAGATGATAATGGAGGCCATTCTTCTCAAATATTTCCTGAGTACATATTGGGTGTGTGACAGCATGGTGAGGCCCTGGGGAGGAGTGCCTAATGGTCAAATAAGGAGACAAACTCCCAGCTTCCTAGAAGTTTAATCTGAGAGGAGACATGGAAACAGGTATGCATGGTAGGAGAGATTAAGAATGGCGTCAACCATGACCCTGATTGAAAGTATTAACACTTTGTCTTATTTTGGTCACAAGTCATATTGATCTGGTGTACAGGGAGAGGGGAGATTCCTCTCAGAAGGCTAGGAAAACTGGGGGCTTAGGTTCCTAGCTGGGTTTGAAGACTTCTTAGATTCCATTCACCCACAAAATGATAATATAAACACTGGTGAGTGCCACTGCCCACCCACCTCCACCCCACATTTGGGCTTTGTGAACATGTAATTCTCAGCATAGGCACAATTCTTAGCCCTTCCTCAGTTCCTGGTTTGCTTTAAGCTCAAGCTTATTTATTTCTCCAGCTGTGCTTTTAGACCTTTCAGGGCAGGTAGATTCCCTTAAACTTGATCAACTACACTCGCCACTTGCCAAGTCCGTTAGAAACATACTCCAACCCCCATACTTAGGCTCTTCTCTTTAGAGGAAAAGCAACTTTTGTTTGTTTGTTTGTTTAAGCATTTCAAGTTGTGGCCTGTAGCATTTATCTAGGAGACAATCCCTGACACAATTAACAGTTTTGAAACTACCATTTTAATATCAGATTAATTTCAAGTTTTCCCCTGACCCATTTTTTTTTTTAAAGCTAAAGAGTATTTCTGGAGAAATCCAAATGCATATTAACTTTACAACATCTGGGCTAATTCAATATTCTCAATTTGCCTTTTGAATTTTAATTTAGATTCACATGACCAAAAATGGTTTCCAGCCATGCCTTCAAGTACTGACTTTACTATATACATTGTCACAGATTGTGCTCACATAAAGTAATGAGAGGGCTAGGTGCAGAACATATTCATTCTATATGTAAATTGCCCCACACTGGAAACTCAAACCTGTATCCCAGAATGCACTTGGATACACAGAAGCTTCAAAGGGAAATGTTTCCCTGAAGGGAATTGGTAAAATTGGAGTTGGGTGAACCTCAAAGGAGTCTCGATTTGCAAACATTGCTTATGTTTGGATTTGGAATTGAATTTGGCTCCAGTGGTTGGCATCCCTACACTGTGCTGTGAACTACCCCAGCCACAGAGAAGGGGGAGGAAGAGGAGTAGAATTTCCAAAGAGCACACAATAGTGCAATGTTGATGCAATTAAGAAAATTAGAAAATGAACTTTAAATTGAAAAAGTCCGTCTTTATCTTTTGCTTCCTTTGTGATATCCTTTTAGCTCCACAGCCTCTGTCTTCTTTGATCTCATTTGCCTTCTACTTTTCCTTCCCTTTCTTTTACTTGTAAGATTGCTATTCAAGCCTATTCCTCTCTTTCTTCCAGAGTTTGCCTCAAGGGCTTGAGTTATGAATTTCAGAGCTTAAAAAGTCTGGCAGGTTGCAAAAAAGTATATTCAGTGTGAGCTAAATTTTCAAAAGGGAAACTATGCATTTATTTATGTGCATGTATATATGTGCACAGACAAGATTAGAAGCATACTTACATTTTTCTGCAATGTTTTTCTTCTAGACCATGTGTAGTTTTCACCTCCTGCCTCTTCTCCTCCTTCTTCTCCTTCCTCTTTCTCTTCCTCTCTTTCTCCTCCTCCTCCTTTTTTTTTTTTTTTTTTTTTTTTGTATTCTTTGTACTATAAAGGATTTTCTCACTTTTCTGCAAAGAGCACTTCCAGTATGATGAATGCCGCATATATAAAGAGCTGGTGATTTGCCATGTTCTTGTTGTCAGTCTTTAGCAATGTTATATTCTTTTCTGCATCTTTTTGATTTTTATTATTGCTGTTAGTTTGAATAAAGTTCTTATTTTGTGCCTATTGCATTTTAGTTTTAAAGGATGTTTTGCTTTGCCTTCATTTAAAACAGCTATTGGAGAGAGTCTCAAAAGGGAGGGGATATATATATATACCTATGGCTGATTCATGTTGAGGTTTGACAGGAAACAGCAAAATTCCATAAAGCAATTATCCTTCAATAAAAAGTAAATTAATTTAAAAAAAACAAGACAAAAAACCATTTATTTAATTTGTGTGGTTAAAGTATATCCTCACTGTAGACACTGGATGGGTTTCTGAGATGCTGTGGATAAATAAAGGTTTAGCAAATAAATAATATTTAGAAGGATTTAGAGAAATATGCTCTTCTTAGAAAACAATAAAAAGTCAATTCTTTTGGAAAAGGAAATCATGTCACAAATTTTCCTTCTGGATATTGTCACAAGCCAGTTTTTCATTATAACATAGATAGTAATATGGCTCAAGGAAATAAAAAAATAATCATATCAGAAATATGTAAAAATCACATATTTTGTCAAGGAAATGGATTATTAACTATCTGTGCACACATAATATGTGTCCATATATACACATAAAGAAACACTGACTCAGACCTTTTCAGTTTTCTTAAATGCATAATCTTCAGTGAAACTCAGTTTTCACGGACCATGACATAAAGCAAAGCTTCTTTAATTCTCATCAAGAATCTGAAAGGAAGAGCAGTCTTGATTGGTAAAAGTCTACATTATGGAATATGTCTAGAAAGATGGGAGTTTGATTGCCTAAAAAAGATGGGAGTAAATGGCCCATTTACTGTAACTAGCCAAAGGGTTTTCAAGGAGAGATGCCATAAATTCTGCATACTGAGGCTTAACTTATCATGCATTCTAGTATCGTGGTTGAAAGCGTGAGTTTTCTTGCCAAACTCTCTGGATTCAATCATAGCACAGCCTCTTACTAGGTCTGAGACTTAGGCTATAAAATATCTTCTCTGTACTTCATTTGTAAAACAAAGAAAATAATAGTACTTACTTCAAACAGTTGCTGTGAGAATTTAGTTAGAAAATATATGCATGCTCTTAGAACACGGCCNAAAGAATCAGACACGACTGAGCGACTGAACTGAACTGAATATATGTTAATATTTATAGTATTAATCAAATAAAAACATGCCAATTATTTATATATATATGTTTTTTTAATGTAAACTAATTACCATAAACTAGTAGCTATTGCACCCAAAAATGTGAATTATCATGTACTAGTTTCAGTGTCAATGACTTGTAACCTTTAATTCTGTTTATACTTGTGTTTAGTATTTCTACCTTTTCATGAAGATTAACTTTTATATGATAACCTCTTAGAATGACTTTTACCTAGAAATACAGACTATCTCTTTCAAATAGAACCTCAGCAAATAAATTAGGAAAAAGATACTACAACTTGCTAGTAAATTACTTATTTCCACTGTGTCACTAGTAACTTTGCCTTGTCTGTATGATGATGAGAATAATTCTACAAGGAATACTCTTACTATGCTATAAATTTCAACTTTATTTCAGAATAAGTAATTTGATTTTCAAAGCTGTGAGCAATTACTTTTTCTCTGGATGGTATAAGGTATTGAGTAGAAGAAAAACACTTCAACTTCTTGATTAAAGTTTAACAAATTATTTGCAGTCTTGAAATATGACGTACACACTGAACTTCCTTAGAGGTTGTCATGCAAATTACAATAAAAAAGTGACAGTCTGCTTCTTGCTGATATTGCGAGTTACTTGATTCCATTTCAGCTGTGTAAGGTTTCTTGTCTCTTGGGGCAATGATATACTTCAGTTTATACTACAAATCTCCAAAAGTTGACTTTCTTCATGCTTCNATGACGTACACACTGAACTTCCTTAGAGGTTGTCATGCAAATTACAATAAAAAAGTGACAGTCTGCTTCTTGCTGATATTGCGAGTTACTTGATTCCATTTCAGCTGTGTAAGGTTTCTTGTCTCTTGGGGCAATGATATACTTCAGTTTATACTACAAATCTCCAAAAGTTGACTTTCTTCATGCTTCTAAGAGACTGTCAGAAGTTAGCCAACTGAAAAATCACAGAAATACTGTTTGTTCTTCTAAGAGTTGTTTCGGCAATTCTCTGCTGTATTGGAAAAACTAATCCAAGGGGAAAAAAACTCTGTCAAAATATTATGTCATCCTGTAATGGACACAGAGCCTAAATCACTGAGTTCCAGTGTCATCTGTAAGAATGACCAGAATAATCATTGATGTGTTTATTACATGAGTGATTTGGTGGCAAAAGTCTAGAAAAAGTAGTGAAAATAAATGCAATGGATAGTTTGATCATTTGTTCTATGATCATAAATAAAGCATCAATAAATATTTTTATCAAATTATTTTAACTATTATTGACTCATAGTCATATTATCAATTTAATGACCATTGATAAATAACTTGAAATAATGGCCACTCTTGGTCTCTTGGTTGTTTTAGTTTACCTGATTTGTGTCAGTGAGATATTACTCAGACAAAAAAAAATGTTTAAAACTTAAATGCTACTATTGCTTTGCAAAAATCGTAATAATTTTAGTCAAGGGATTCCACTTTATGTAACTAGAACTTTTTCAGGTTACTTTTGCATTCTTATCCTCTATATGATAGCTATAGTAACTTTATGACCTAGGGCTAGGTATCACTATCCGTGTTTTACAGATGAAAAAACTGAAGTCCAGTGAGATGTTACAAATATGTCTGGGCACAAAAATGGCAAAAATGTTTAGGCCAATTATATGAACTTTTGAAGATTGTATCCCAATCTGACCCTCCCTTTATAATAAGGCAAAACTTTACTAGCATACATCAGGCCCATATACTAACAAAGGTCCCTGTAGTCATCCTTTATGGTAGTCATGTATGGATGCAAGAGTTGGACCATAAAGAAATCTTAGCACCAAAGAATTGATGCTTTTGAACTGTGGTGTTGAAGAAGACTCTCAAGAGTCCCTGGGATAGCAAAGAGATCAAACCAATTAATCTTAAAGGAAACCAGTCCTGAATATTTATTGGAAGGACTAATGCTGAAGCTTCAATACTTTGGCCATCTGATGTGAAAAACTGACTTACTGGTAAAGACCTTGACTCTGGGAAAGATTGACGGCAGAAGGAGAAGGCAATGACAGAGGATGAAATGGTTGGATGGCATCACTGACTCTATGGACATGAGTTCAGGCAAGCTCTGGGAGATGCTGATGGACAGGGAAGACTGGAATGCTGCAGTCCATAGGATCACAAAGAGTCAGACATGACTTAGTGACTGAACTGAGCTGATACATCAGGTCACATTAACAGATAGATTAAGAAAAAAGATCAGGGTACTCTATACTCTACAAATTGTACCAAAATGTCTGTGACATGTGTTTAACCATCAATTTATGTTTCATAATTACATTGTGTTTACTAGACTCATTCTATACAATAAGGGTTCTCAAACATTGCATTATGAGCCGTATCAAATTGCCCTGGGCATTTTTTCCAACATATCCGTACATCATAACTATGTCTTTGGTATGGAAGACTCTTAACTGGTGAACTATTCTCACCATTGCAAACATGGTGTGATAAATCGGTGACAAGGCAGAATAAATGATAAGGGTCAGAGATATACATTATTCTATTGGATTTTAAATTACAGATATAATATCATATACATGTAGGTGAAGTCCATAAAATGGGAAGTCTATGAATAGAAATACTGCATTTAGATCCTACTTTGTCCTTCAAAAGAAAGGCAATGTCTCAAGTCCTAAAGCCACTAGACTAGTAGAAGTATGTCCAAGAGAAGAAATGGTGAAAATATTTATTTTTTAATTGAAGTACAGTTGATTTCCATGTTGTTCTAATAGTTTTGTAAGGCAATGTGACTCACTTATATACATATAAGCATTCTTTTTTAAAAATATTATTTTCCATTATCCTAGGAAATTGGATATAGTTCACCGTGTAATAGAGTAGGGCCTGATTGTTTATCCATTCTAAATGTAATAGTTTGCATCTACTAGTTGCAAACTTCTAGTCTAACATTTTCCTTCCTTCCTTCAAAGAAGACATTCAGATGACCAGCACATGAAAAGATGTTCAACATATAGAGAAATCAAAACAACAGTGAGGTACCACCTCACAGCAGCCAGAATGACCATCATTAAAAAGTCTACAAATAAATGCTAGAGAGGGTGTAGAGAAAAGGTAACACTCCTACACTGTTGGGAATGTAAGCTGGTGCAGCCCCTATGGAAAACAGTATGGAGGTTCCTCAGAAAACTAAAAATAAAACTACCATGTGGTCCAGCAATCCCAGTCCTGAGCATATATGCAGACAAAATTATAATCAAAAAGGTACATGCACCTCTATGTTTGCAACAGCACTATTCACTATAGTCAAGATGTGGAAACAATATTAAAGTTCATTGACAGAGGAACTGATAAAGAAGATGTGATACATATATACAATTAAACACTACCCAGCCATAAAAAAGAATGAAATAATACCATTAGCAGCAACATGGATACAACTAGAGATTATCACACTAAGTTACAAGATAAAGAGAAAGACAAATAGCACACAATATCACTTATATGTGGTATTTAAGTATGGCACAATGAACCTGTCAACAAAACAGAAACAGACTTGTGGACATAGAGAACAGACATGTGGTTGCCAAAGGGGAAGAAATCCTTTCTTAAGTGCTGTTTGTGTTTAAGGCCAGATTCCCACATTTTGTAGCCTGCATCTGGCAGACATGTCAGCTTGACTGTACTACTGGCATCTCAAACTCCACGTCCTACTGTAACTGAGCAGGATCCTATGGGGCTCTCCTGGGACAAACCTTCCCCCATATTCTCTGCTTTAGCTCCCCTCTGAAAAAGTGAAAGCATTAATCAGTCTTGTCAGACTCTTCATGACCCCATGGACGTAGCCCACCAGGTTCCTCTGGCAATGGAATTCTCCAGGCAAGAATACTGGAGTGGAGTGCCATTCCCTTCTCTAGGGGATATTCTTGACCCAGGGATCAGATCCAGGTCTCCTGCACTGCAGGCAGATTCTTTACCATCTGAACCATCAGAGAAGCCCCCCTCTCTGAAGTGCCTAGATAACAGTGTTTGATTC